>CM042869.1:11321553-11501553 GCA_023658055.1 Thaleichthys pacificus | reverse complement strand
GTGCTCTCTCACTGTCTCCGTACAGTTTTCAGTAATCACACAGAGAGAGAGATAGAAAGAGAGAGAGAGAGAGAGAGGAGAGATAGAGAGAGAGAGAGAGAGAGAGAGAGGAGAGAGAGAGAGGAGAGAGAGAGAGAGAGAGAGAGGAGAGAGAGAGAGAAGGAGAAGGAGAGAAAAGGAGAGAGAGGGAGGAGGGAAATAGAGAATGAAAGGAGAGAGAGGAAAAAGAGAGTGAGAGGGAAAAGAGACAGGGAGATAAAAAGACAGAATGAGAAAGGAGAGGGAAGATAGAGAGGCCTAAGGTGGATAAATAAAGAGTGTGGAGGACAGAGAGAGAGAGAGAGTGTGGAAGAGTGTGGGAGCTTTATGAAGCCCAGACAGACAAAAATAAACGGATATTGCTCACTTTATCTTTCCTCTCTCTCTCCCCCTCTCTCTCCTTCTTTCACAGCCAACGCTACTGCAGACAGACTAGAGCTAATGCTAGCTAATACTAATAGAGACTGGATTAGTGCTCCGTATCTGTCCCTGTTCCTCTGCTTGGCTGAGGCCCAAGACGGGAGTCCTTTCCTGGGCCAGTACAAGCTGTGTACCAGCACTCATCATCCACATGGAGCTTAAAGACCAACAACCAAATATACCAACTATAAACATCCTAAAGAGAGAGCTTAACTTGTAGCCATGGCTTTAGCCCTCATGGGAACACTTAAGGCATCATATATTCACAACCCTTAAAGTTACAGCCCTCACTGGTCCATACCCCTCACTGGTACATAACCCTCACTGGTCCATACCCCTCACTGGTCCATACCCCTCACTGGTACATAACCCTCACTGGTCCATACCCCTCACTGGTCCATAACCCTCACTGGTCCCTACCCCTCATTGGTCCCTACCCCTCACTGGTACATAACCCTCACTGGTCCATACCCCTCACTGGTCCATACCCCTCACTGGTCCATAACCCTCACTGGTCCATACCCCTCACTGGTCCATACCCCTCACTGGTCCATAACCCTCACTGGTCCATAACCCTCACTGGTACATAACCCTCACTGGTCCATAACCCTCACTGGTACATAACCCTCACTGGTCCATACCCCTCACTGGTACATAACCCTCACTGGTACATAACCCTCACTGGTCCATACCCCTCACTGGTACATACCCCTCACTGGTCCATAACCCTCACTGGTCCATAACCCTCACTGGTACATAACCCTCACTGGTCCATACCCCTCACTGGTACATAACCCTCACTGGTACATAACCCTCACTGGTCCATACCCCTCACTGGTACATAACCCTCACTGGTCCATACCCCTCACTGGTACATAACCCTCACTGGTACATAACCCTCACTGGTCCATACCCCTCACTGGTACATAACCCTCACTGGTCCATACCCCTCACTGGTCCATACCCCTCACTGGTACATAACCCTCACTGGTCCATACCCCTCACTGGTACGTAACCCTCACTTACAGTCAGAGATGTGCAAGCTTAACTGTAGACTAGAAACAGAAACTTGTGAATTCGAAAGGAACAGACAGCTGTTCTGCATACTGACACAATCTACCCCCACACACATACCACTTCCCATGTTAAACCACTACAAAGACTATGCTGGCATTAAGGGCATTCTTGATACAAGAGGGCAAAGAGAGTTCAAACAGAGGCTGGCTGACACAAACACACACACACACACACACGCATGTACACACCTAACAGCTATAATGAAACCGGTTTCTCTGTCTCATCCAGTCCATTCTAGAGACCTATTTCATTGTTTCTATTGTGTTCTATTCTCAAGTACTAATACTTTCTCCAACCACAGGAGACAGGAAGGAAAAGAGGAACAGAAGTCAGAGTAGAAAAGGGAAAGATAAACAGAAGGAGCAGGATGGTGTGGGAATGAGGGAGGGGGAGGGAGGGAGGGAGGGAGGGGAGGGAGGAGGGGAGAGCCTCAGGAGGGGAGAGGGAGGGGGAGGGAGGGGGGAGTATGAGGCACACTAACCCATATTTAAAGAGATGGACACCTATACTGTTCTCACACAGCTGAGACTGTGCTAGGAATGATGGATTATGGGTGAGAGAGAGAAGACACGCGCACACACACGCACACACACACACACACACACATTGCCCTCCAGAGGGAGAGAGAAAAGATGGATTTGTATCAATGAAACACACAAACACACATGCACATGCAGCAATACACACTCATATAAACGGTCTCTCACACACAAAAACAGACCTAATCTTTCACCCTCTAAAATATACACACACCATACACATATAATCACGCTGGTTCCTTCTCACCTACAAACACAAACATGACGTTCTCTCATAGACCACACACACACACATGGAGGCACAGTGTAAATTAATCAGACTAAAAGCCTTTCAGAGACGCCGTGATGTCATTGCACTATGATAATCACATATTCTCTCTCCTTCACTCACTCTCCCCCTACCTCTCTCCTTTTCCTTCGCTTTCTCCCTACTTCTCACACTGTTTCTATATCTCTCTCTCTCTCCCTCTCTCTTTCTATTTCTCCCTTCCTCCCCCCTCCTCCCCCCTCTCTCTCTTTCTCTCCACCCCCCAGGCATATCACTCAATAGCTCAACATATCGGTGTGGGCTCCATGAATAATGCAGAGCTGGACTGGAGTGCTCACATGAAAATGGATTCCTGACCGATATTGACCCGTCAACATGAAAACACACGCAGCTCTCCAACTGCCAAGCTCTACTGTGTTTAGATCATTATCTATCGTGGTACTGTTACAGAGAGGGAGAGGGAAAGAAAGTGATGAAGAGAGAGAGAACGAGAGAGAGTGTAGCGCTGTGGTACAGGTGAAATGTTCTTGGTGGAGAACCGTAAACATCTGGAGACCACTTCGGAACAAAGACCGCCCTGAAAACTCGGTCAGCTCTGGCTACTGGATTCACCCATCCCTCTCTGTCTTTCTCTCGTCTTCTCCCTCTCTCGCTCTTCCTTTCTCCCTCTCCATCTGCCTCTCTCTGGTAACTAAACTGGACAGTAGTAATCCATGGCCTGCTTGGAGCAGGTGGAGGCCAGGGCTCGCTGGTCCCTGGCACTAACAGGCTGGAGGGAGCCAGATGTAATCCAGCATCACGTGAGGCCTGCTGCACTACAGCTGCACTGTGAGGACAACATGGAGTCCCTGGTGAAACATCTGCTCCTTTCTGACCAATAGGACCAGCAGGACGAGAATCATTATAACAGACTTAGAACCCAGTGTGTGTGTGTGTGTGTGTGTGTGTGTGTGTGTGTGTGTGTGTGTGTGTTTCGCGCAATGCATGTATGTGTTCAAGTATATGTTTGTTGGAGAGAGGAGACTGGTCCCCATGGAGATTACAACCCCCTGGTTACATGAGCACTCATGCACTGTAAAATATACACAGCCCCCCCCCCCTCCATGGCTTGAAGAGAGAGATGGAGAAGTTGAGGGGAGGAGGGGGTGGAAACAATGAAGAGGAAGGGGGAGATAGTGGGGGGGCAGAAAGTAGCATTAGAATGAACAGGACATGAGAAAGAGTTTGAAGAAAAAGACAGTGTGAAGGAAAGAAAAAAAGAGTGATCGTTGAAGAGGTATGAAGAATGGAGGGAGGGGAGGGGAGGGGAGGGAGGGAGGGTAGAGGGGAAGGAGAGAAGGCAGAGAGAAAAGAGTGAGTAAGTAGGCGAGGGGCCCTCAGAAGTCACCCCATGTCACCAAGAACTGCGCCTCAAGACAGAAAATGAAAGAGGGGGTGTAGGATGAGGGAGGGAGGGAGGGAGGGAGGAGAGGGGAGAGAGGGAGAGAGGGAGGGAGAAGTGTGCATGTCTTTGGGTTACAATGTACAACAGCTGAAGCCAGGGTTTCCCGCTCCCAACCGTCCCCTACACTGTCGACACACACACAACGCACACACACACAGTACATTCATGGAGAACATAAAGCCTTCAACATTGGGGCCCCTCAATGCCAGGGAGCAGAGTGTGGAAACCCTGCACCCAGAGAGGATTGTGTGTGCGTGCGTGTGGAGGATTATGTGTGAGGGTATGTTAGTGTGTTCATTTTGAGGCCAGGGCCCTATATGGATGTGTATATGTTGGTGTACAGTCTCAGATGATGAAATGGAGATGTGTGTTTGTAACACAATGCTAATGACTCACCTGGCTCCAGATCACCTCTGCTTAACACATTTGCGTGAGTGTGTGTGTGTGTGTGCTCGTGTACCAAACAGTCCTCCAGCACCTTAGACATTTTGAGGACATAGAGGTTAAAGGTCAGTGTCCATGGCTCTCATGTTCTCTGTATCTGATACATTCGGAGGACTAGAGTATTGATTGACAGATGGCCTTCACCCTGGTGGTGGGGTGCAGGGACCTGAAGGGAGGGAGGGAGGGAGGGATGGGGGAAGGGATGGATGAACAGCCAGGGGAAGAGGAGCAGACAAAAAGCATGTTTGGGCTGGTATACACCAAAACGAAGGATCAATAGAGGAAAAGAGAAAAAATATCAAAAGAGTAAGAGATGAGAGAGAAGGAAAACAGAGAGGAAAGAGAAAAGAAAGAAGACCAGAGATGAGAGGAGAGAAGATGAGAGAGAGAGAGAGAGAGGAGAGAGAGAGAGAGAGGTGCCGTAAACAGACTCAATATCTTGAGCAGAGAAAGCACCCTCTGTGCCTTGGGGCCTCTGGAGCGATTTCATGCCCCCATAAGCACATGACCCAATGTCCCCCACCACCCCAAACACTCTCTCTCACACTCTCGTCAACACACACCACCACCCAACACACTCTCTCTCTGTCCCCGCTAACCAAGTCAGGAAAACAGAGTAGCACGTGAGAAAGGGAGGGAGAGAGAGGGAGAGAGCGGGCAGAGAGGGAGAGAGAGAGAGAGAGAGAGAGAGAGAGAGAGAGAGAGAGAGAGAGAGAGAGAGAGAGAGAGAGGAGAGAGAGAGAGAGAGAGAGAGAGAGAGAGAGAGAGAGAGAGAGAACAAAGAGAAGTAAAGGGAGCCTTACTAGAGCCATGTAATCTGGGTTCCCTCTGTGTCGGAATGCAATCTCAAGTGCAACGAACACACACAGAGGAGGGAGAGGCATACGCTTCATCCATGAATAGGTAAGGGGGGGGTGGGGGGGGGGGGCAGTGGGAGAACCAAAACAATACCATGGGTTCATGGAATAGAAAAACCCAAGTCCTTCCATCTGAGTTACTGGGTCAAAGGTCAATAAAAGTTAAACATTAAAGAGTCAATTTCATAAAGGTTAAATTATACAAAGTAAAAGGCTACAATAAGGTATATCATTAATGTTTTACTGTGTTAGGTCTCCTACTGAACGAGGGGGAAGTCCAGCCTGTCCTCCATATCTCCATTCTGGACAGATATATCTATAGCTACTGGGCTGAAGGTCAAACCAAAACCAATCCATGGGCTTATGCAATGTGAGCAAACACAGGGAGCAATTATGGTTGTCCCAGATCTCCTGACCCATATCTCACCTCATAAAGAACCACAGGTGTGCAAACACACAGGTGCATGAGGCCCTGTAAAAGAGGGCAGACAAGACAGGCAGGAGGAGGGCAGGATGAGGAAGTGAGGGAGTAGGGAAGGGAATGCAGAGAAGAAGGATAGATGGATAGAAAAGTGGAAGAGGGGAGGAGAAGGATGAGGAGGAAGAGGAGAGCCCTCATAGGAGGTTCCTCATAGGAGAATTGATGATTAAGAGCAGTCTCAGGATGGTTAAAGGGAGAAGGTAGAACAAGGGGCTGATTCAGAGTCAGATTACGTTTCATGTCCTAATTGTTTAGGGTCTAGGATGAGGCACTCTGAAACTGATTCTTGATCTGATGAAGATCTGTCCAAATTAGATTCCAAAGCTTAAAAAATACTACAGATTGAGTTCAATATTGGGAATATATTTATATTAATATTAAAGTGGACAACAGTGAGTTTGTCACAGAGTTTGTCTGTTTTGCCTTCTGCTTGATGATGACCTTGATGTTGTATAACATGATGGTAGATTTCAGAATATCAACACATGTTAAACACATGCAAATGACCCCTTGAATACAAGGGACTTTGCCCTGGCTTTCCGCCACATTGCTTTGTCTTAGAGATGCCGGCATGCACACATGGGTGCACATCACACTCACACACACACACAAACACAGACACACCTTTGATGGAAGTTATTACCATAAGCCTGCACTCTCTGTTCTGTAGTGTTCAGTGCCTTTACAATGGCTCTCCTTCATCCCCTGATCCACACACACACACACACACACACTTCTCAGCCTCATTCCTAAAGTCCTGCGACGCTGTAGATCTGACTTCATCAAGTTGAAGGCTCAGTGTGAAGCATATGACCCCTCCATGATTCCAATGTATGGACTGTCTGGGACAAGCCCCTCTGCCCCCCCTGTCCTATACATGACACACACACTTCACACACTAGGTATGGACTGGCCCTGTCATGTTGACTCCAAAACACACCTCAACACAGGGAGTGAGGGTGGCCGTACACACCCATCCATGAGTGTGTGTGAGTGTGTGTGAGTGGCAGATACCACATATCAGATCATATTGAGCCTATACCACTATGAAAGGAAGATAGAGATAGAGAGTGAAAGATCAGTTTCTCTCTCTCTCTCTCTCTCTGATGTGATGGTGCACAAAGTATGTCATATTTCATTAATCTCTCCTCATCAGTCTCTCTCTCTCTCTCTCATTTCACTCCGACACAAAATGCTAGCTTTGTTGTAGTCAATTAAATCGTAATCAGGAACAATTGAACCCCCCCTCCCGCCACCCATCAGGAGGCCAGGCGTGGCCACTGTGTAGAGTGGGGTAATTGAAGGAGACAGGCTTGCAAGAAAAACAAATTAAAGTTTTAAAACCCTGGGTCAAGAGAAATTCAGAAATGATAACTTTAATTCACTCACTCGCGGGTGAAGGGCGGATGGTTGACAGACCAGGGGGGTGGGGGGGGGGGGGGTGGGGGGGGCGGGCATCGTAACTGCCAGATTGTGTATCTGCACAGCCACAGCTCTGCCCCCACCCCTCCACACACACACACACACACACACACATGATTCCATCACCCAACCACCCCTCTCCCTCTTTTAACCCCTGTCCCCCACTGGTGTGTGTGATTAATCAAATATGAACATGTCTGGGCTCTGGGGGAGGTGGGGTGTAGGAGAGAGCCATTAGATTAGATAGATTACAGTGGGGGAGGAGAGGAGGGGGGGGGAACTGAGGAGGGGAGGAGGGAAGGAAGAAAAAAGGTAGGATATAGGAGAAAAGGAAAAGAGGAGAGGAAGGGAGAAGAAGACAAAAGAGGAGAATAGAGTGGAGGAGCAGAAGAGCAGAGAGGAAGAGAAAGAGAAAAGAAAGAAGAAGAGGGGGAAGGGTTTATCATACATGGGGCCACTTCAGCAATGTGGTTATCAGACACCAAGAAGCTAGCCAGTTGGGAATGTATATGCAGTTCCACTGTGCGTGAGTGTCTATCTGCATATCCTTTATCAGAGGGTGACTTTATTATCAGCTGTCACCCAAACTAAAGGTTGTTGCCAGTCGCTAGCCTGTTTTGACTGCAAACCTACTGTTGCTACGGTGACCACCAACAACCCCCCCCCCCCCCTCCCTAGAACACAGAAAACACACACACTCCCCAGTCAGAAAGTACCAGTCGAAGACTGGAGCAGAGGCGACCTCAGCGTCGCGTGACTCCTTTTATAGTGTGTTCCATCATCCCCAGAGCACAGTGTGTGCGGACGGGGAGGGGGGAATGTGTATATAGATGTGTATGTATCGGAGGGTGGTAGTGTTTTACGGTGTGTAGGAGTAAAGGGTATATTAATGTGTTTGCGGGTGGGGGGTGAGTGGTTAGTGTGTGGGTGGGTGTGTGTGAGGTGTGTGTGTGTGTAAAAGGGTATGTTAGTGTAAGGGTGTGTATGAATGACACATTATTCAGCTCATCTTCATGGCGCCACAGATACTGACTCACACAGACACAAGGATGGATAGAATGAGACAAAGACACAAACCCATGCGCACACACACACACACACACACACACACACTCACACACTACACACACTCACACACTACACACACACACACACACACACACACACACACACAGAAGATAAGAGAGTGCTAAGCTGTCATTAACAGGTCATTAGGGAGGCTTGTGCAGCTCCTCACAACTCTGCTCAGGCCCTTCCCAGAAACACTTCCTGCCTTGTGTTAGCCACTTCCTGTTTGATGTAAACAAAACATCAGAAGCAGCTAAAAATAAAGTATGATCAACTATTATACTGAGCATGATATGTCACACTTAGACCAGCCACAGAGTGGCCATGTTGAACATAAATATGCCTTCTTTAAAGAGGGAGATCTAATGCACACACACACACACACTGACGTAGTTTGGCAGCACGCGTTAATAAAGCCAGTCCTTGCAGTGTGGAATCAGCATGTGAGACATGGGAGTGATTGTGTCTGAGATCCTATCTAAGGCTTGGCTCTTCCACATGACACGCTGAGGACAAACGCACACGGACAGACACGCAAACACAAGCATACACACACAAGCAGCCACACGGGCATACACACTCACACACAAAAGCACAAGCATACAGAGATCAGGAAAGGAACCACCCAAGGGAGGGAGAGAGAGAAAGAGAGGGAGAGAGAGGGAGAGAAAGATGAGGAAGGAGAGAAAAGAAAGAGAGTGAGAGAAGGAGACAAGGGTAAGCCTACAGCCAAGAACAAGCTCTTAAAAATTAATACAGTGATGTGAATTAATCCAAAGTGCATTGAATAATTGAGAAGCACCTCTTGTAGAGAGCGCCGCAGATCGGACGAAGTGACACGACCAGAAGCAACTCCGGGACAGCTCCAAAAAAGAAAATCCAATTTTCTTGGCTGTTTTTACAACAGTTTGGTCATGTAGAGTGGACACACACTATAGACATAGACACACACACATATAAAGACACACAAACATACACAGGAAGGTGTTGTGTGGCATGACACAGATTTGTCAGCTGGGTAAATGTTAGCCTCTCCCACCATACCTGAACTACAAACATGACCTCATCAGACAATGACCAACCTCTCCCTGGCCTTCTCCTGCCTTGTGTGCGTCTTCACCAGACAGACAGACAGACAGACAGACAGACAGACTTCAGCATGTGAGGTCAAACTGAAAGGGCTTCGGTCCTCCGGCATTTTATTAAAATTGGCAATTGACTGGACCAGGGCCTAGAATTGAGCCCTGTGGGACACCAGCCCTGACTGGTGACACTATTTAGATAAATGCTTGAGTGAATCGGTTCCGATAACCTCACAAACCCCCCCCCCCCCTCTCTTCCTTCTCTCTATCTCTCTTTCCTCTCTCACACTCATATCCTCTTTCCTTGCTTTTTTCTCTTAACCCCTCCTCCTTAAACCCCTATCTTTGAAAAGGGGAGGGCGGCGTGCTCAATCATGCTCACACACAACACACATACACCATACCAGAACGTTTCTTATTATCTATGTAATCGGATTCTGTATGTTTGAAACCAGCCATGGGTGACTGACATTTTTTGGGGGGAGGGGGGGGGGGTGTGGGGGGGGGTGATTTCTGTGACTGTAACACTGGCATCCACTGCTGTTCCTACAAGTTCCCCTACAATGTCACTCCTCTCTAAGAGACTCTGGGAGGGACAACATTTCAAACCCTAATGGCTTTCTGTTATATTACCCCCCCCCCCCCACACACACACACACACACACACACTCCTACTCCCCAACCCCTCCCCCTCTCATAGGTAGCCTAATCACTCTGGGGCTGAGTCTGGACCCCTGCAGACATTGAGAATGAATGGTAGATAGGACCATTAAAATGATAATCACCTCTGCTGATATTATATAGGGGTTTGCTTTCAGTGTTGTGCCAGACAATGGAGAGGGGTGGGGGGGGGGGGGGCAGGGGGTGACGGAGGGCAGGGTCAGGTTGTGTGTGTATGTGTCTATGTATGTACGTGTGTGTGTGAGCATGAGAGGGTATCGTTGGCAGAATCAGAGGTGTAAAGGTTTGATTAAACAAAGACAATACGCTGACGATCATTAGCTGTTCGTGTCTTAGAGATGGATCATGAGCTCTCATACAGCCCATTAACACCATGCTGAATGAATGAAACATGACTCATACGTGTATTTATTTTGAAATGATTAATTATGAATGAATTGTCTTCATGTCACTGTCAGTCCAGAGTCACACACAAACAAACAATATGCAAACACACACACAATCTACATTTTAACACACACATGCATAGATACGTACACAGACTAAGTGTGCAAACAAACTTATTGTATTATGGATCTCATCATGTCCATTCTGGAATGTATGCAGGACACATGACAGACCACAACATACATATCTCACATTAGGTGTGTTTCTATGCATATGTTTGTTTATTTACGAACAGTGTGTGCGTGTGTGCTGGTGTGTATTTCTAGGTGAGTGTGGCGTGTGTTACATAACTGAGTCTACGCCTGAGTCCCACAGCTGTTGAATCGTCCGGGCGACGAGCGGGGGCGGCATTGCATCAGGGTTAATAACACCCAGGCACAAAGTTCACTGGAGCACAGCCAGGAACACACACATACACACAGACACACACGCATAGACAATCTCCCTCTCTCTCAAGCACACATACACAAATGTAGAAGCACATATGAAGACACACACTTGACTGCATTTCAGGCAGGTTTACAGGCTCTATTTTGGGCTCCCAGCCTCTCTCAGCACAGCCACACACCACTAACACTCTAGTACACATTTCAGCAGCTCCCAGCTAGTCCCGGCCCTCCAGGCTACTGCTGCCTCCCTGAGAAAACCTGGCTTGACTGTCTGTCTGGAGCCAGAAACTTCAGACAAACACCAACTACTTTCTGTTTTGGCATTCATTAATATAATTAATGGAAATATGCTTGTATTGATTGTGAACTGACTTGCACATGCATATTTTAGTACGGCATAGGCCAACAAAATTCAATATTGTTTACAACTTAAAATAATGGATGTCTGTGGGAAGAGGTTTAGAATGAGTTGGTGATTGAATCAAAGAGGTGACATGTTTAGAGACACTGTTTAAGATGGATGACAACAGGCTTAACTGCTTTTTCAGAGCAGATTTCTTTGACAGAGGTGTCTGGCCTGAACCTCATGCGTCCCTCTAAGCTCCCTGAGCTGAGGAACCTGAAGAATGTCTGAGAAAGAGATAAATAAAACAGGCTCTGAGGGAAAACAAAACGCAAAGTAGCCTATCGCTGGCCTACAGAATTGTGCACCTGGCATGATCTGCTCTCTAGTTTCATATGTGGTGGTACTAATGCCAGAAGGCACTATAACGTAGAGACAATGGTTATCTTAGACTTCTGAACCGTAGCCTTGTCACGACGAAGACAATCTTGCGCTTCTATAGGAACAGCTCATACGCATATGCAGTTTCGTGGCGCTTTATTTGGCACGCGCACCTACGCACACCAGGCTATACCTGCTTGGAGAGCGTGCATGGTTGTGCTCATGCGCCTCCGATCATTGCGCAAATATGATCGTAGTAATTTAAGCCTGTTAGGAATTTAGACGATATTTCGAAAGCAACAGCTGGAGTGTGTGCTCTTGTGTAATGGCAGAACTGTATAAACTTGTGGGGTGGGAGGTATAGTAAGGACATCTCTACGTTACCCCGCTCTGGGTTTAATAACAGCCCTCGTCTGAAACTCGAGCCCTTAACCCTTCTGGCCTTCATGCCCAAAATTCCCAAGCGTCAGCCCTGCGGGGTGACAATGAACGTGGCCTTGGTGTAGTTCAATCCTTTTGGAGCGCATGACCCTACAGACCTCTCCCCGCCAGAGCTCAGACATAACTCATGCTAAAGCTTCTACGGCGACCAGAACTTGTTCCCCAGGACACCTCCACCCCCTCTCTCTCCCTCTCTCTCTCTCTGGCTGGTGTCCATGTGTCTAGTCCACTCCTGCCGCCTCGGCCCTGGCGACCAGAACATTCTTTTGGAAGGTAGTCTTTCTTCTAGCCTATTCGGCGCGCTAACCCAACCTCACGGTAGAGTGCTTATGTAATTCCCTGCAGGATCAACAACCTTGGCCGTACCTGGCCCTGGCCCTGGCCTTGTCAACGTTTACATAACAAATAGGCCTATAGGATGAGATTCTGCCCCTGTGGCCCTGGTCACTTACAGGTTCCTGACTACAGAAAGGCTAAATGCCTTTTCTGATCGCCATATGCCATATGATATTAATAGCCTAACTGTTTTATCATTCGTCCAAGCTTAATATGAAAGTATTGTTTACCTGGCGGTTGTTGCAGAGTGGATCATTTGCAGTACAGTACATTGCTTTATGTAATTGCATCCTAAACCAATTGCGTCAATCCAAATCGCCTACTTGTAGGCAGCGGTTATACCTTCTGTTCAGTCAGGGTGGTTAGAACGTTGACAGTTCGGTTTGATTTGCCATGTGACAGTACCGCACATAAAATTGTGGTCATGAGAACAGTTCACCCACTTCCAAAAATACCCAATATGTGGGTGTGGGGACAGAGGACAGAGAAAGAACAAGTGAGAAAGAAAGTGAGTGAAAGACTGTGAGCGTGTGTATGCGCGAGAGCACTAATCGCGATCCACATGTGTTTCTTATTATTGTTGTTGTTTAGCTAACACGGGGAGAAGGAGGGGGCGGCGTTTGTAACATACCTTCCACCCAGCCGAGCTGTTGCTGTCGCCTTTGTCTTTGAAGTACGGCACACACCTCACCATCCAGTCGTAGATCTGTGACAGGGTGAGTCTCTTGTCTGGCGTGCTCTCTATGGCTTTGGTGATCAGGTCGGCGTAAGACAGATTTCCCCACGCATTCCGGCGCGACGAGGACTTCCGAGGAGTCTGCTGCGCTCCCGGACCGTTGGTGTTCAGAGCGCCCGAGGTAGCCGTGGGGGAGTGAGAGGAAAGCGGGGAGCCTCCGTTTTCCTGGCTGAGGGAGGCGAGCAGTCCTTCTGCTACGGGACTGCTGCTGCTCTGGTCCTCCGCAGTCACGCTGGAGCCATTGACATTGATGCACATAGAAGTGGCATTGTCCTCTTCATCGTCCTCTTCCTCCGGTATGATGTCCGTGTCATGGCTCTCCGGTTTACCCGCGTTTGACTCGGGTCTTGGCAACGGCCAGGTACAAGATCTCGGCCGTTTCTGTGGTTCGAAGTCTGGATCTATCGCCACGTCCAGGTCAGATAAAGTCTCAGGGTCTGGAACCTCGGCCATCTCCTTCACTCACTCGCACGTTCCCGCTTGCCCGTTGATAAAGTCAATAGATAAGAAGTGGAGAGCTGTCAAAGTCGCATTCCATGAATGCGCGTCCCCGCTCTTTGTTACTGTTCAAGACAAGCAGCGGCGAAAGGCCACTGAAAACTGAACTGAGCTGAGAACTGAACGCTGGTTGAAATATAAGTCCCTGAAGAAAAACCACAACAAGCACCAAACACAATGATTAGGACTTTAAACCACGGTCGGAAATATTGCTATAGATAGAGAATGCTATAGATAAAGCATTCACGTGGATAGACAATTTCCACACTAGATGAGGGATACTTTAGACATAATCAAGTAATTGCAATATAAAAGTCGTGTTTCCAGTAATGAGCCTAACTTGCATCAATTGGCCTAGGCTACGCTACATTAGTCATGTACGCCACAATGTATCACTAAGCTTGCTCTTCAGTTAGAGAATAGCACCTCTGCGTTCAAGCTCAAATCAAGCACCAAAGTAACGTAATCGAATACACCTACTTGAAATACCCTCGTCAATGGCCACTGAGAAAGTGGCAAAACGTCATCACACTGGATGGAGCACTCTCCGTGAACAATCCAGACCCTCTGGTGCGCGAGGTGCCGCGGAGAAAAACCCTGCTCTGCGCGGTCACTGCGCGCTGTATACCGAGGAACAACGAGCGACTAATTCCTGCATCGCTCCATGCCTCTTGTCTTTGCCATCACGGTTACAATTTTCCTTTCTCTCCCAAATCCTTCTTATAAAAGACTAAGTAAAAGAAAAAAAGATTCGTTTGTTGTCAGTGTCAATAGAAAAAAACGAAGGTATCCGAGAATGATGTGGTCAGTCTACCGTAGTAACCTTTACCGAAGGAATCGTGAAATTATCGAACGCTGTGTAAAATAAGAGTGCACTATCTCAGGCTTAGTACACAAACACACAAATGTATCTACTTTGCACATTCCGTCTAGTGGCTGTCTTCAACAAGCTCAAAGTTATACAGCAGTAATAGCAGGGATTACGTTGCAACCGCTGCGTAACAGACCAGCCCCCTCAAACCCGTGAATGGGATCGCCTTTTAAAGAGACAAGGGCCTAGATTCCATCTACAGTAGGCTACAGTACAGTACATCAACCTAGACATGTTGGGGCTTGTAAATGTGTGTGAGGAACGCACGTCTTGACATGTAGAGGGACAGGCACAGACATAGAACGTTTAACACAAAACAACCATATGCAGATACTATAGGTAATATGCGTTTGGACAGATAATATCGACTTGTTAGGTGGAAAGAACATTGATTTAAAAGATAGTAGGATCGTGTCATAGGGACAATGCTTCGTACATGATTAGATAGGGGTGGATCAATTGTTATTAAGACAGTTATATGTTGCATTCTTAAATGTTTATACAATCATGATATAGTTGTAACAGGTGTCCTATGCCCTCCATGTGTAACAGCCGTTTGGGAACAGAGTGTATCGACCAACAGAAGACTAGCGCGCCTCCCAAGCATAGCCTTGTTGTTTGAATCTTTGACAGGTGTTCCCCCACTCTTGTTTTGTCTTGACACCCCATTTGAACGTTTTGATAGCTTGTACCTTTAATACATAAACGTGCCTGTCATTCAACCTCGTTAGCGCGCCCAGGTCACACCCCCTTTCAAACTGGCCAGACCTCCTAGAGCCCATGACGTCATGTCATTTTAAAGAGAGATAAGGGAAGAAATCCTATACATGCCCCTGTCCTCCTGTCAGTGATGCTCCTCCCACACCCCCACCTAGCCTACCTACCAAAACACCAGCAGCAGCCGACCACGTCTTTGTTCCCAAGGAGATGTTTTGCAAGGTGCGCGTCCTCGTCGTGCACCCGATCTCTCTCTGTAGAGGAATGCGCGCACCCCACCTGTGTGCAAGAGTCATCAATGGACGCGAGACAAGCACTCGCTGTGATTAAGATCTCAACAACAACAAAGAGCGATAAACTAGACGCAAGAGTGTTTCTGTTCAAATGTATTCTATTAAAATAAAGGTGATTCGATAACCATGCTTAATGACGTGTAGCACTGCATACACACATACCCAAGCGCACACACAAGCAGGCGTGCGCACGCACACACACGCATAGACACACATGCTTCTCTTTGTTCCCCTCTGCCTGCCTGATACAGCACTTTGGCCATACCATAGTAAAAAACTAACTGAGGAGTGATGGAGGGATGAATGGATTGATGGGTAAAGAGATAAATGGATGGATGGTTGGACAGGTAGACAGGTGCATGGGCAACAATCCACTCCTCGGTGATATTTTATGTCAGTCAAAGGTGAAGCACATGGAGCCCTCAACACCCTAAGAAGAGAGATGGAGTGAAACAGAGAGAGAGGGTAGAGAGAGAAAGAAATACAGGTAGAAAAATCAACATTGGGTTTTCCTGGTGAATGGTCTGATAAGCAACATTTTGGGGCATTCTGTGTATGACAGTTATGTAGTCTAGACTATCCTATTTTACTTGACCTGATCTTCCTTCTGACTACACACACAACTAAACTCACACACACATCTTTAACAAAGAATGCCCATTACACAAAGATCAGATTCTTACAGTCAGGCAAGGAGGTAGTACACACACAAACAAACACACACACAGCCTAGAGAGCAAACTTCACACTTCATTACCTTAGAAAGGCAGATGTGGACCAGAGGGACTTTTGTTGTATCACATTCAGCCCACTGTGACCCTAACTGAATAACTCTACCTTGGGATTATACAATTTACCATCTTTCTCCTTGCACCATGCCTTTCTTTACTTACTCGTTTCCCTCCCTCCCTTACCACCCTCACCCTCATTTCCTCCCCCTCAAACCCTCCCAAACCTCCCTTCCTCTGTTGCTAATCAACCTTTACCCACCCACCCACCCACCCACCCTCCCTCGCTCCCTCCCTCCCTCCCTCCCTCCCTTACATGAACAAACATAAATGTTCACTCTGCTCGCACGCACAAACCTCTCCAACGCATCTTGCTCCCGCAATGTTTCTTGAGAACAGAGCCCCCCCCCCCCCCCCCCCCCCCCACACACACACACATACACATACATACACACAACACGCTCGGCAGCGTCTATCATCCAATTAAGAAACACACAAAGGAGGTCGGCCATCTATGTTTGTGTCTGATGTTTTCCCAAACAGCGTAATGCTGTGATTGGATTAAAGCCCTCGGAATAGACGGTGATTGATTTTCCCTTAATTGAGAGCTATGGTGGGATAGACAGAGCCGAGCAGTCAACAGACGAACGCACAGAACTAAGACACACAGACGCACACACACATTCAGTGGCCTTTAAATGCGTATCAGGCAACAGATAATACGACGTTATCTAATCTTCCTGATACGTCCTTCTTTTTGTCACCTTGGGCCTGTCCCGGTGCGACAGACTCTATCAACCCAAATACAATACTACACTAAATGCTATATTATGATAAACACTCATATGATGTAGCCTACTAGCTATTAACACACACCTGCATGTAGCATCCCACACAAAGTCCAATGTTTACTTTCAGTTAAGAAATAAAACTAGCCCTACACAAGCCCTCAAGACAAGGTAGTAAGATCATTTAATCAAGCAGTTCAGCAGGTGTACTGGCACCACACACACGTTCTGGGTCTGAGGATGGTTCTGGGTTAGTCCCAGCAGGAGAGCCAGCAGTGAGGCGATGCGCCACGATGACCTCATCCATGGATAGGAGCAATTACAAACAACGCCATCATCGCTTAACGTCTGGCGCCATCTTGTGGTAATCTTCAGAATGAATCCACAGAACCCTGTTTCAGCACGCGAAATAATTTCTTATACTTCCAAGCACGATACTCATGGGGTCCCTTTGATAATTTTTACTTAGTTACTTAGGTTTAAGAACACACAACAAGGTAGCGTCGCATACCATTATACATACATTACAATTTGCATTCGACAATCAGCGTTCATTGCACAAGCCATCTAATAATGCTACTTCAGGTAGGCAAACCCAAAACAAACAATGTTGTAACTTATTTTTGAAAATATTTAGATAAGCTATAAGGCCCTGTGTTTCCGTTGTCAGAAAAACGAAAAATCAGGTTTGAAAAAATGCATGTTATTCCTTGGTACACCACTAGGTGGTGGTAGTTCTCCACAGTGAATGGAACACTTGTTCAGTGGTGATGTTCTCCCTCTAGTCTGTTTAGCAAAAGTCTGTACCTCACTTTTAGTATGATATGGGACTTTATGTCTCTCTGTACTCATACCTGTAATTGATGAGGATTTGGTTGTTGATGCACGTCTTGTTTCATGTCTGCCCTGACCTATAGTTTATGATGGAGTGGTTTTCCAATGGCATTTATACTACCTGTGTTCTGTGAGGTATTCAAGTTGTACTGCATCAGAGGACGAGATGATGATTAACAGACAGGTTAAAGGCAGATGCTTCAAACCCTTGAAGGTTATTACAGTCCATGTGTTTGTAAAAACCCTATGGATCATGATTTTTGTACTCTATGTAAAGAAGCTATGGATCTTAGTTGTTGTAGTCCTAAGTTTACAAAATATGTGTGGATCATAGTTACTGTAGTCCTTAGTTTGTCAAAGGGGTATGGATCATCAATGCGGTCCCTGTAAGCAGAGACCGTGCTTCTTGTAGTTCTACAGGCATGTCTAACTATTGTTGCGGTCCCCCTGGCTCCAGTACATCTCTGTTTGCATCTCGGTCAGTCTGGAGATGGTCCTCTGGAAGGCAAAGATCTCCTCCTCTGCTGTGAACAGAGACAGACGCTCCCCTACGTCCTGGAAAACACAGAACCACAAACACAGAAGGATTTACCTGACCTGACCACGAACACAGAAGACGTTACCTTACCTGACCACGAACACAAACACATTACCGTTTACATTATCTGACCATGACCACAAACTAGGGTAAACCCCCCCCCCCAAAAAACACGACCAAACATAAAATGACCATGAGAATGAGGTCAGAAGGAGTTGCGGTGGTAGTTAGACTGCGGTCTCACCCCACTGAGGCCCAGGTCGTCCAGGAGCAGACGGTCACGCTCATCCTCCCCCCCGGAGTGGACAAACAGCTGGCCGAGAGGAGCGTCAGCCAGCAACACCACCCTCACCTGGTGGAGGGGGACAGGACGGGAGGGGGGCAGAGAGGGTGGACCGAGTGGAGGAGAGAGGGAAGGAGAGAAGTGGGGAGAGGGGAGGAGAGAGGGGGGACAACGAGGGGTAGAGGAAGAGAGAGAAAGAGAAGAGAGGAGAGGGGGAGAAAAAGAGGAAGAGACAATGAGGGTTAGACAGAGGAGGACACAGGGTGTGTGTGTGTGTGTGTGAGGGGGATGGACAGAGTGTGTAGAGGGAGGGAGCACAGTGCATTCCTTATTACTACGGTTTGAATTAAACTTCAGATTGATGGAATTGAAAGGGAGCTGAGCCCATGTTGTAGAGTGCTGTGAAGTGCTGGTCCGCTGAGTAAGGGCACCTTGTTGTCGTAGAAGGTGTCTATGAGTGTGATGAAGCGCCTGGTCTGGTCCTTCAGCGTCAGGGTCAGCCGGGGGACGTGACGGATGAAGACCGTGTCAAACAGCCGAGCCATCTCCAGGTAGTCACTAGCACCAACAGGCTGGAGGACACAGAGACACAGGGGCTAGATTTACATTTAGTCATTTAGCAGACGCTCTTATCCAGAGCGACTTACAGTAAGTACAGGGACATTCTCCCCGAGGCAAGTAGGGTGAAGTGCCTTGCCCAAGGACACAACGTCATTTAGCACAGCCGGGGAATCGAACTGGCAACCTTCAGATTACTAGCCCGCTTCCCTAACCGCTCAGCCACCTGACTCCCCTGTGCTACTGTGCTCCACTGACACAGAGACACAGGGGCTGGATGTGCTACTGTGCTCCACTGACACAGAGACACAGGGGCTGGATGTGCTACTGTGCTCCACTGACACAGAGACACAGGGGCTGGATGTGCTACTGTGCTCCACTGACACAGAGACACAGGGGCTGGATGTGCTACTGTGCTCCACTGACACAGAGACAGACTAGATGTGTGACGTGTAATGTTGCCCACACTTGATTCAGCAGCTTATTCAGGTCCTTAAATGTTCCTATTCATACATTGATGCATTTTTAAGCTATCCCTCCAGACAAGAAGTTGTATCTGGAGAACGTCCAGAGGGGTCAAAGGTGAGGGGCTGAGTGACAAAGAAAGAAAAAGAGTAGAAGGAAAAAAAGAGAGAGGCAAAGAGAAGGACACCAAAGGACAGCAGAAGAGGAGGTAGGGGAAGGATTAGGCTCAAGGGTGAAAGTAGAGGATGAAAGTTTGAGACAAAAATTATGTGTGTTACTCTGTCACACAGCTCCTGGAAGGTGCAGTCAGCAATGGTGCCACATGTCTTCTCCAATGTCAGCTTCCGGCCCTGCATGGTCAATACCTTAGGTCCTTTTACTGGGAAAACACACACACACACATATTGACATCCTTGTATATGTTTTTGAATGCATAGACTTAGAATGTTTTATGTGTTGTGAAAAACCAATACAGTAAATCCTTTCAGAACTATGAACATCCTGTCCTCCTCTTTGAGCCCTCTCATCCCACATTCCCTCCCCTTCTTTTTTACCCTCCCTCGCTTTCCACCCCTCTCCCTGTCTCTGTGTGGAGTAGAGGACAGGAATGAATAGAGCTCCCCACCATTGTTTTGCATCAGGGCCAGATCATCAAACAGCACATCCATGAAGGCCTCTGCATCAGGCTCTCTTGTGCTGTGGGACACACACACGCACACACGCACACAATACAGGACAAGCACACGCACAAACGTACGCACACAAACACACACGCACACACACCAGCACACACAAAGACGGGCACAAAGACAGACAGACACAGAGAGAGTGAGAATTAGAGATGATAATAGAATATGAAATTAATAAGGCTGGAGTGGTCTTATTAAACAGGAGAGAGGAGCGCGAGGGAGGTGGGGTACTTAGCTTTTTCGCTCTCGCTGTAAAGAACAGGATGTTAGGCTCTAAACACAAACATTAGCTTCTGAATGCACCTCCCGATGAGCCTGCGTGTGCGTGTGTGTTTGTATCCGTGTGTACAGAGGTGCAATGTGTTTTATTTGCATACACTGAAAAGACGGAGGTACTTGAAATGTCCCGCTCTGCAATGAGCAATCTGTGTGTGTGTGTGTGTGTGTGTGTGTGCGCATGTGTTTGTTTGTTTGTGTGTCCTGCCAATAAATAGAATATGAGATTGCCTTTTTCAAAATCAACCGTTCCTTCTATCTCTCGTGGTCTCTATTAGTCTCTCTTGGTCTCTCTTGGTCTCTCTCTCTCTCTGTATGCAAAGACATATATATTTAGAGAGCGCGAGAAAGAGAGAATGAGTGTTTGCAAGAGAGAGAGTGTTTGAGGGAGAATAAGTCAGAGTATTAGAGTGACAAAGAGAAGGAGAGGGAAATGAAAAGACATAAGGAGATAAAGTGTGAGAAAGAGAACGAGAGAGACCCTCTTTTAGTGAAGGAGTCTCACTTTGAATACCAGAGGTTCTCTCTCTCTCTCTCTCTCTCTCTCTCTCTCTCTCTCTCTCTCTCTCTCTCTCTCTCTCTCTCTCTCTCTCTCTCTCTCTCTCTCTCTCTCTCTCTCTCTCTCTCTCTCTCTCTCTCCTCTCTCTCTCTCTCTCTCTCTCCTCCTCTCTCTCTCTCTCTCTCTCCTCTCTCTCTCTCTCTCTCTCTCTCTCTCTCTTTCTCACCCACACACAGACATGCGCACGCACACACTCCCAGGAAGTAGAGTTTACCGGCTGCAGGCCGGTCCATTCTCCTGTAGTCTATACCAGAGTCCAGACAGATGGACTGGCAGGAGTCCTGCATATACATACACAAACAAAAGTGAATTAGGATCAATTAGAAGAAAAATAAAAAGGCAAAAAAAGGAAATGGTCAAGTCAATCATGAGCCCACGTTCCAGGTGTTTCTGTGTGTCTAGACGCACTGGTCATGACTGTGTCTGTTGTGGCTCTGTGTGTCTAGAAGCACTGGTCATGACTGTGTCTGTTGTGGCTCTGTGTGTCTAGAAGCACTGGTCATGACTGTGTCTGTTGTGGCTCTGTGTGTCTAGAAGCACTGGTCATGACTGTGTCTGTTGTGGCTCTGTGTGTCTAGAAGCACTGGTCATGACTGTGTGTGTTGTGGCTCTGTGTGTCTAGAAGCACTGGTCATGACTGTGTGTGTTGTGGCTCTGTGTGCAGCAGAAGCCACGAGGCTTCAACAACCTTTCACACACTCCCATTTTGGGCTCGGGGAACTTTGGTGTGTTGTTGTGTGAAGTGTTTTGTGTCTTTTTTCCCCTAAAACATTCTTTGAGTTTATTGTTCCCAACTTGAGTGCTTACAGGATAGTTCAGAGACCGAGTTCAAACTTTTCCAGTTTAGTGTAAAACGTCAACAGGATATATGTCAGCGAGAGCAGCACAAACTATAATCATCATCTTGCCTGTTCTAGAAGAAAGGAGACAAGAATCGTATATCATCACATTCAAACCGCCGCCGGGCAAATCAGTATTCAATGACAGCTCTGGCAAATTATGAAATCAGTGAATTTCTGCCACCGGCCTCCTTGAGCTGCGAGATAATTAGCAATCACCACAAAAGCAAGGGGACGGAAATACTCCATTCTTCTCCGCTGTCAACTTTTTATCTCCGCGCCCGTCGCATGAACAGGGTTCCCACTCCGAGCCAATTGGTTGAATCAGCCTTAATAACAACCTGACAAACTCGCTGTCCCCGGCGCACAAAAGGGAGATGTCATTTCATCAACCCTCTGCGACCTCACCACCACCACGGACGGGTAAATAGCCTGGTTCCTGAGCAATAACACCGCATCGTTACCACGGCGTCGCCACGCATCACAAGGCCGCGCTCGTCTTTTCTTCTACCTTTCCCCCCCCCCCCCCCCCTCTTTCTCACTCTATTTCGCCCATAACTATATATATATGTGTGTATGTGATGGGTCACTCTGAATATTTCTTCAAGGAAGAAATAGAGAGAGTAGGAGACAGAGAAAGAGAGGGCGCTGGAGGGATGGAAGATGGGGAGGGAGAGATGGAAGAGAACACAATCAAAGATGATGGTACCATTGGTTATTTATAATCAGACAGGATTAGGCCTTATGGGTCATTATTACTTGATTATTATTACCATCTTGAAGGCTCTGTTAAAGATGTCGCTCCTTACACACTTCCTCCACCTACATACTCTCCTCATCCCTTCTCCTTCCCATATACTCTGACTCTTCTTAAGCCGTCTCGCCCCCCCCCCCCCCCCCCCTCCCCTCCCTCCCCCACACGCACGACACATGCACACCGACGCAACTACACACGCGCACACCCACAAACCCAGACATACCCACGCACACAAACACACAACCTGCTATGTCTCCTATCACACGGTATTCATCATGCTGGTCAGTTACCAAAGTCGAAATGATTGAGTATTCATAAACGGAAATCCTGAAATATATATCTTTTTCACTTGATCTCCTTTCCTCTCTGGCTTAGTGAACACACACACACACACATACACACACACAGAGCAATGACAGACATGAGAATCAGCGGGTCTATAGAGAAAGTCATGCTAACACATGTAGCTCCAATCATGTCATTGTTGGAGCTGTCCAGCCCTCTCCCTCTGGACAGACGTTTAGCATAAAAACAGACTGGCTTTTTCTTTTCCTCACTCCCTCTTCCTCTTCCTCTCCCTCTCCCCAATATCTTTCTCTGTCCTCAGCTCCTCAAAAAGTTGCTTTTGAGTTTTTCAAAGAGCGCGGTGCCATTGAGAAGCAACAAAAGCCAAGGATAGCTGGCTGGCGGGTTCTGATGAGGTTCACTCCCTCATTATCTACACCAGAAAACATTTGATGCTTTTTTTTTTGTTTGGCCCTCGGAGAATTGACCAGGCCTCAAAGAAGGCAGGGTGGGAAGGCTGAAAAAGAGATGGAGGGAAGCAGGGGAGGTGGATGGGGGGTGGGGGGGGAAAGGTTGTCATCCATTCATCTGTGTGTGTCTTACAGCCTCTGTGTGAAGGGAGAGAAGAAAGGGGAGGGAGGGAGGGGCAGAAGGGTCGGGAGTGGGGGGGGGGGGGGGGGTGAGAGGGAGAAAGAGAAAGCTTAAAACAGTGCCTTTATGCTGGCCGTCCTGGACCACTCTTCTGACATCAAAGTGCTTTCACTAACTGGGGAGTACGTGTGTGTGTTTCAGAGTGTGTGTTTCAGAGTGTGTGTTTTTGTGTGTTTCAGTGTATGTGTGTGTGTGGTGATGTTATTCAGTCCAGGCATACCATGGGGGACGTAACAATGTGAACACCCTAATTACACCTAATGATCTATTCCCTTTAAGTCTGACTGCCCAGGACCAGGGGGGGTTCGTTCCGAAGGGTCGTTCTCACAACCTCCCCCAGTTTGGGCTGCTCCTCTTGGGGAAACATCTTTTCAATGTGGGCCCGCCTTCTGTGATCCAGGACCCTACTGGACCCCCCATATACCCTCCACCCCTCTCTCTGACAGACACCCCACCCCCTCACAGACCATGCCCCTCGTTCACAGACCATGCCCCTCGTTCACAGACCATGCCCCTCGTTCACAGACCACGCCCCTCGTTGACAGACCACCCCCGGATGACAGACGCCAACCTCTCCGACAGACCCCGCCTCTCTCTGACATCCCCTTGCTGAGCTGGAGGCACGTGTTGTAGCTCTACCTGGCCACTAGAGGTGCTACAAGACTAACTAGATGAGATCACACTGTTATGGCGAGAGTATGGTCAGTGTGCGTGAAAGAACATTTAGAAAAAAGTAGACCAGACTAAAAGTGTGAGGAAAAAGACAGCTGAACAAGATAGAGTGAGACAGAAAAGAGAGAGAAGAGCAGAACAAAGAGAAAGAGAGAAAGAGAGAAAGAGAGAAAAGAAAGAAGAGTGAGTGGTATCAAGATATTTCCATTTCTAAAAGCCTTTATTGGGCAGTCTGCAATTTAACTTGATGGACATTACTGAACTCAACTGATTACACACATCACTGAGACGACGTACAAAGAAAATGAGACGAAGACAGCGTGACGACAGGAGGGATAGATAAATAGAAGATTATACAACTAGGCATGGATTGGTTCATACTGGATTTGGATGCCACAAACAGAAAGGCTGAGGTGATAGAAGGTGCCGAGTGCTTTCTGCCTCCACTGCTGGCTTTCTTTCATGATCTAAATGAGCCATTATTGGATTAGACCGTCTCTTACAGGAGCCTCAAGGTGGCCCACTACACCTACACACAACACACACAGTAATACTAGCCCTGTTGTACAGAACGCTCTCACACACAATCATATACACACACGCGCGCGCATGCGCACGCAGAGAATCACGTGCGCACACACGCACACACCGAACCCACAAAGGTTTGCCAACAACCTCAAGGTTATGTGGATAAAAGCAAAAATATAAATGCCAAAACTGAAGTAGCAGAACTTGGAGAACGCTATTTCCCTTGACCAAGCTATGCTCCATGCAGGCATCTCATACGAGGACTGCTTCTGCTTCGTAACCCTGTCCCTGCTCCTCCTCATCCTTTTCTTTTGAAATAGGGCTAAAACAATTACGAAGGAATGCCAGGGGGCAAACAGTACGTCATTGTTGCACTGCTAAATGCCAATAGGACAATGCCAGTCATCAAACATCAATTTTCATTCGGAGGGAGTCCGTGGGCTGGGGCCTCTTCAGAGCCTCTCTCTGCTCCCTCCTCCAGGGAGAGACCTTCAGTGGAGGAGAGGCACAGCCACTCTCCCCCCACCCCACCCCCACCCTCACCCCCCTCCTCCTCCTCCTCCATTCTCTCTTCAGATGAAAACCCTTTCCACAACTGGACTTTTTCAGCCATCCGTTTGTTTATTTATTCATTCATTCATTATTTTAATTAACAAAAATACCACACATGGCAATTAGTCATCACAGAAATAACTAGTTTGTGAAGAAAAGCTAGTTGTCAGAAGGCTGGAGAGGGGTGAAATGGATTGGGAGACAACCACATAGGCTTCTATAGAATTGAGCGGATTCTTGTGATCGTGAGTGAAAGTGAGTGAAGCTCTCGTAGAGAAAACAGCCCTGTTTGTCTGTTGGCCTGTGTGTCTGCCTCTATTTGTCTGTGAGCCTGTCTGCCTGTCTCTCTCACTCACTCTCTATCATCCATTCAAGCATCATATCTACCATGTCACTAAAACTCAGACCCAGACAACAAGTAAAGATGGGAGTTAAGCTGGGGGGGTTCAGGGCCTGGAGAAGTGGTGGCAGGGGCGTGGCGGGGGTCCTCCGGGGTCACTCTAATCAGAAGTCAATAGTATAAAGACGTCAGTCATGGGTTAAGCTGCTCCTCTCTGGTTCAGGTGGGAGGAGCAGAGGTCAGACCTGTTCTCATCCCCGCCTCCTAAAACTACAACTAAACACATATCAGGTGACAGCGCACATGTCAAAACACAAACCTGTACATTCAAGTGTACGCTCACTCACTCGCTCACTCGCTCACTCGCTCACTCGCTCACTCACTCACTCACTCACTCACTCACTCACTCACTCACTCTCTCACTCACTCACTCACTCACTCACTCACTCACTCACTCACTCATGCTCACTGACCCCCACACGCAGTCAATACCCAAAAAGTCAGAGAGCGTTGAATCATTGTTCTCCTCCAGCTTTAATTCACTCTATTAGGGGAGAACCTGAACCGCCCCCCCCAAAAAAAGAGGTCCCCTGAATAACGTCACAGGTCATCCCTCTCAAGACAGGGGGGGGGGGGGGGGGGGGCACCCCCAAACCACCCCATCCCAAGCCACCCCAAAACCAGATGGCCTCACAAAGAGGAACATGGGCCCTGAAAGGCATGAGGTTGGGAGGTCCAAACAGGGACGTAGGGCATTCAGCTACCCCCTACCCCCCCACTTCACCCCTGGCCCCCGTCACCCCTGTCACCCCTTCCACCCCTCCCCAGGGGGGATTAGATAGGGTGGTAGGGGTGAGGGGGTGTGGAGTAGGGCATTCTTGTTGAGATGACTTTAAGGCCTCTACGGGTTTAGACGGTTGCTAAAAGATGAATGGTGTGCAGTGTGTGTATGCGCACATGGGGATGACAGTAGAGATCAAGTGACCCTGAAAGTCTCCATTAAAGCAGACCCTGATTCCTGAGGCCCCTGTCCACAGAGGTAGGGTTTGGGTAGCTGCTGGGTGTGTGTCAGTACATGTGTGTGTATTGCTGACACATTACCGTGATTCAGGGCACTCTCTGTGTCTGTTTCTCTACGCCTGTTTATGCATGCTTACAGGTGTGTGTGTGTGTGTGTATATGTGTTCCCAGAAGTTTGTGTACCAGTATATGTACTTCCCCAGTGTGCATAGCCCAATGTTCTGATAAAATGGATCAATTTCCCACTCTTTGGCCTCCCTATTTAGGATTTAAATACCTATAAAAGGCAGAAGAATGCCCTCCCCCCTCTTCTGTCAAATCCATGAAAAATTATTCACCAATTATTTATGATCACAGTCACTACAAACACCTCAGTAATTACCTCTGTGTAGAAACATCATGTTCCTACCTGCTTACAATAATGCTTTTAAATTGCAAAGCAGTTTCATCACAGCGTGGCTGGGCTCCTCCGTGCTCCCTCCCTCCCTCCCTCCCTTCCTCACCTCTCTTCTTCTCCCCTCCCTTTGAAATACAAGCAGGCTGTTCCGCTCCCTCGCTTGCCTGTTTGTGTTCGTTCCCCCCACCATCTCCATCTTTCTCTCCCCCATCCCTCTATCTTTCTCTTCTCATCCCTCTCTCTCTCCCATCTTTCTCTCTGCCCATCCATCTCTCTCCCCTCCACTCTCTCTCTCTCCAACGTATGTCTCTCTCTCACTCCCCATGACTTCATCCGTCTGGCTGTCTCTCCTCATCCCCCTCTCATCGGCAGGGGCGGCAGAGAGGAAAGAGGATGAGAGCGAAAGAGAGGAGGGGTAGTGGAGGAGATCACTCTGTCACCCTGAGTGTGTTTGCGTCACCATGGTAAGGTATGATCAAAGACAGCTTTGTGATGGTGTGTGTGCTGGTGACCAGATAGAAACCACATCAAAACACACGAGAGCAAAGTAAAACAGAGGCAGATAAACACAGACGGAGGTGTTTGTGGGTGCTGTTGCATGTGTGTGTGTGTGTGTGTGTGCGTGCGTGGCTGGGTTAAAAATTAACAAATTAATTAGATAAGACAGTAGAGATCAAGAGAAAGAGCGAGAGAGACGAAGGGGGATAAAGAGATGGAGAGACAGCGAGCGAGAGACAGAGGGAGACATAAAGAGAACGAGAGGGGGATGACTGTCTCTACCTTCAACACGTGGATGAAAGGCAGGAAGGCGTCTCTCTGAAGTCCGTTTCGGTACAGATCTGAATGGAGAGAGGCGGGCCTGTATTAGCAGTGCTGTTTAGCCTTCTAATAACGTCATTCTCCACACTCACACTGGCTGATCAAGTGGCCATTGATCAACAGAAGGATGGGATGGGGGCACAAAAGAGGCCAAGGGAGAAAAATGGATTTCTCTACCGGGCCGAGGCGGCAGCAAAATAAAATTCATTACATTCCCAAACAATGGTGTCGGGAGACAGAACTGTCTCTTTTTCAGCAGCTGACAATGTCCACACAGTGATGCTGAATAGAGCTTTCAATTAGCTCGTCTGGAGCAAATGACATCTGAAGTAGCGTACCCCATAAACATACAAAAGACAGACAAAGACACACACACACACATGCATACATACAAAGTCAAACAAATAGTCAAACACACACACACACACACACACACACTAACACACAGAGTCAAACAAATACAGTCAAACAAACATACACACACCCACAGACAAAAGCTTGCATAAGCTGCTCAGAGTAACTGATGCAAACGAGTAGTTGTGGTGGTAGTGGTTTTGATGTGCTATGTTATTGGGTGTACAATTGGGAGTCGTGGAGTGTCGTGGAGTGTTCATGGGGTGCTGTGGGGTGCTGTGGGGTGCTGTGGGGTGCTGTGGGGTGCTGTGGGGTGCTATGGGGTGCTATGGGGTGCTGTGGGGTGCTGTGGGGTGCTGTGGGGTGCTGTGGGGTATTGTGGGGTGCTGTGGGGTGCTATGGGGTGCTGTGGGGTGCTGTGGGTGCTGTGGGGTGCTATGGGGTGCTGTGGGGTGCTGTGGGGTTCTGTGGGGTGCTGTGGGGTGGGTCCTGCCTTGGCTGTACTGTTATTAATAAAACAACATCATTAAGAGTCATCTTACCGGGAAATCACAGATGGAAGTACAATTATCATTGAAAGCCCCTCACCACCGGGAGCACTGGTGAGCCACAAAAGAGGAGACCCAACCATCAAGGGCCTGAAATTAAACATTCATTCCTGTTTTCCTCCTCCTCTACCCCCAGTACATCCATTAACAGCATTGCTGAAACGAGGACAACAACGGCTTAAGCTGAGCAACACAGCAACTACAAAACAACAAAGATGTGGACGTGTGGCCCATCTTGGAGCCCCTACTTCAGTCACATGATCCACTCAGGGGCTTTTGATACTGGCGGCTCAACATCAACAGAGAGAAGCGAGAGACATGTCTTCCTTTCATGTTAGGTTGTCTCTTAAAGGCCTTCATAGCTCCATTAAGCCGTCTAATTAAAACCAAAGAGGCGCTCTATCAAGTTGGCGTGGTCTGGCGCTTTGTTCTTAATGGCGGCTAAATGTCAGAGAAGCGTGTCTTTGTCTGAGAGGACCATCTCCTTCGCCATCACGCCACTCCAGCGGGCGAGACCACGTTCACGCTTAGCCCGGAGAGAGAGGACGGGGTAGGACGATACGTCGCTCTCCCTCTCTCACGCCGTCGCTTGGCTCCTTCTCTCCCTCTCTCCCTCCATCGCTTTGCTCCTTCTCTCTTTCTCCCACCTCTCTCGCTTTGCACTAAACGCCACATCACAGACCTGACAAAGCGATGGCGGTCGAGCCGACAAAGTAAGGATGAGATGGAGAGATAGAGAGAGGGAGGGGGAGAGATTAAAGAGTTACAGGCCTCGTTTTTACAGATTGTGTATGAGATCACTCGCTCTCTCTCTTAATTGAAAGCTTTTAAACAGCCTTGCTTTGATACAGGCTGGGGGGGGGGGGAGCGGCGGAGGATTACCTTCAGGTGGTGAGACTGAAAGATCTAGTATAACAGGCCTGGTATCACCACACACTTTAGATGGTGAGAAAAATCATTGATCTAATCAGAGCAAATATAAAGAGCTGTTTGGCTCACACTTATCAAATCAGTTCAGGTCCGTGATTATCTGAAGGAAGGGAGAAAAGAACGTTGTATTTCTAGTGAATCAGACAGGGATTGAACCATCCTCCCTTGCGGACGGGTCTTAATGAAGAGGAGGGAACCTTGAGAGTGGTGTCACGCACCCACAGTTTCTTGAGGATTAAAGGGCCTGTAGTCATTCCAAGCACGAAAGTAAGGGTTTAAAGAGGGCGAAGATGAGATCGTCTCACAGAGCCAACATGTCGGACTGGAAACGATGTGGAGATGAAGGTCGTTTGCGAGCCATTGTTGAGTTAAAACTGAGTAGGTTACTTTTGTTTGCACCAGAATACCCTCTGAGAAGCAAGCCAGCTGACGATGGAGAAGGGCAGTAGGACACACACACACACACACACACACACAGAGCCTCACCGTCAGGCTGTCTGTTGGAGGTAGCCACCACCACTACTCCAGTCCTGAACAAGATCTCAAACAGCTGCTTCAGAATCATTGCATCAGCTATGTCAGTAACCTGAGAGAGAGAGAGACAGAGAGAGAGATATGAATTTGTTACAAATAAAGCTTCTACTGACTGACATCACACATTAGAATATATTTGTGTGTCTGTGAGTGTGTATGTGTGCACGTGCACATGTATGTACCATTAAGAGTGTCTAAATGTGTGTGTGTGTTTGAGGTCAACACATGGCAGCTGAGAATGAGCATTCAATTTACTGAGCTGATTAGTTGCATTCAGGTGCACTCCATCTCAACATGCTGGCTCTGGTCATACACACACATACACACACACACACACACACACACAATCAAGCACTCCACCTGACTGCAAATAGTCACGAAGCGGCTTTCTGTCGAGGACAAGTAGCCAAGGCGATACAGCGAAGCTGAGCTAATCAGCTGGCCAGACAGCCACAATGACAGAGCGAGGGAGCAATAGAAAGAAAAGAATAATAAAAAAATGAGCAATATGAGTCCAAACAGGGGGGCCACAATAAGAGACAAAGAGTCTCGCCAGATGGCCATGCACAGGTGTGTGTGTCTGCTTGCATGTCCGTGTGTGTGCCTGTGTGTGTGTGTGTGTACTTGCACGTGTGAGTGTGTGTGTGGAGATTGATCTTCAGCTAACCCACGCACAACCTCCGAGGTCACCGCGTACTGTGTGTGAGCCCCCTCCCTTTTCACTGTGTACACAGGCTCTGCGGCAGCTTCTGGAACATCACCTAGGACACCATCACCACGGCAATCTCTGTCTCTCTCCATTGCTCTCTCCTTTGGCTCCAAGATACACCTTGAACCTTGATCTCAGTGGTGATTCAGTGGTGATTCAGTGGTGATTCAGTGGTTATTCAGACATTCAGAACTTCCTCCATTCGGGAAGCATCTTGTGAGGATCCGAAGCGTAGCGCGCAGCTCACTGGGGTTACTGGCCGTCAGAGAGGCCCAGGGTTGTCATGGGTAGGAGGAGGTGAAGTGTTCTGCCCTGTCCTTGTCCCTCCCTCCTCTCACCCGTCCTCTTAGCTACTTCCCCCGAGTGAAACAGACACTCATGACAGCCATACCCCAACCATATGTTGCTTATCTTAACATGGAGTGTCCTCTGTTTTCTTGCATACTAACCACCGTTGCCCCGATAAAATACTCCATTAGCATCAGCGCTAAAGCCTTGATTTTACTAAGGAGGGGCAATGAGGGGAACCCTTCATACACAAAATTAAGTTGTGTGTGTGTGTGTGTGTGCGTGCGTGCGTCTATTCAGGAGGAGCATGAAGCCAGGGCGTCTGTCTCTGAATGGGGTCCCATTTCCTCCGACAGTCGTTTTTTATTTTCATTTCAAAAGAATCATTTAATTATGACCTTTTATCCAACCTATATTTGTTTATTCATGTGCCCCTCAACTAGGGCCATACTCAGAGAGGCCATATTGATTGTGAATGCCCTAGGAAAGAGAGATTGGCGCAGGGAAGAGAAAGGATTCCTAGAAAATTGTATAAGGGTTTGGGGGGGAGGGGTGAAAGTGTGTGTGTGTGTGTGTGTGCATGTAGGTAGGGGATGAGGGGCGCACAAAAACAACGGTGGGCTGTTGGCGATATTCAAATGAGCCTCCAATTACACCGTCTAAAGGAGTCAGTCACACGGGTGCCAAACGAAGCGTCTTTTGATGTTACATCTCTTCACCTCCACAACCTCAGGGGGGGGGGGGGGTAATTTCACAGAGCGGATTGCGACCAGGGGTCCAAGACAATAACAGCTGAGCACTTTCTTCCCACTCTCCCATCTCGCTCGCTTCCATTCTCCATCCCTCCATCCCTCCCTCCCTCCCATCTCTATAACTCCATTCTCCACCTCATCGTTCTCAATGGCCGGAATTCATTATGAGAGCAGGGAAGGATGGATAGAAGGAGGAGGTAGAAGGGATGGAGGGAAGCGGGGGGGGGGGGGGGGTGAAAGGAGGGAGGGAGGCCACAAATTACTGATAATAGTGCGATGCTAATGAAGAGAATGGGGAAATGTCATTAGCATTTGAGAGGATAAGATCCATCTGACCCGCTGCCTGAGCGCCAGTCCCTTAAGGAGGCAGGAGACGACCGCTGATACGCACACACTCATCTGCATGGCTGAGAGGACCAGAAGGCTGATTGGTATAGACCCTTCCGGCTCCCCTCCCCCAACCTCTTGTTTACGCCTCCCCCCCCCCCCCCCCCCCCCGAACAACACGTACACAAGCACACGTGTGCCCGTGAGCTCATCAGCGGCGACCGTTGACGAGCTGGAGAAAAAGACAAAAGTGGGGCGAGCGCAAACAAAACAAATCAATGAGAACGTGGCGAGTTTCAAATGTGAAAGAGAGCGATGAAAGATGAGCCTCTTGATCCTCCCGGGCGCACTGAAAGAGACAGAGAGAGACAGAGAGAGACAGAGAGAGAGAGAGAGAGAGAGAGAGAGAGAGAGAGAGAGAGAGAGAGAGAGAGAGAGAGAGAGAGAGAGAGAGAGAGGCCAGGGGGTGGAAAAACAGACAGTGATGACCTTTGACCAACTATTAAGAATGAGACTCACTGATGGAATAGCATGGACTGAATTCACCTTCTATAATATGTCCTAACAATACCGCAATAAACGAGGTGTCCCTGCATGTCTGTCTAAGAGCCGGGTCAGGACAATATAGCAGAATCCTTCAAACATCACTTAAGAGCAACGACAGAATCAGCCTTTCAAACGCAGATGGGCCTAGAAGATCACTTCTAATGACGTTCATGCAATAAATGCGTAATCCTCTTCCCCAAACACACCTGGAGGTGCTCAGCTCAAAACCCCTGATTCATCTAAACAACCAGCTCATTGTTCAGATTGGTGTACTGGATTTATGTAAAAACCAACAGGATGGAAGCTTTCCAGGAATATGGTTGGAAAGCGTGTTCCAACCCAACTGTAACCAGCAAGTTACAGTTGGGTTGGAATCCTACTCTTTGAGACTCCAAAACTAAACAGAGCACCATAAAGCTGAAAGCAGAATCCATCCATCGGATATTTCTGCCCGGACCAGAAGGAAGTGAATTCCACTCTGAGCCACAGAACATAACGTGAGAGTGATGATATTCTGAATCTGGCCACTAGGTGGCTGCAGTCTTGTGTCTGTGAGTGTTGGGAGTGGAAAGCACAGCAACAAGTGAACTGTAAACCTACAGGTGGTTTGGTCTTTGAGCAACAGCAGTGTATGGAGAACCTGCTTTATATGCATTTATACTGGGATAAAATGTGGCATGTGGGAACAATTAAACAACCTGTGAAATTTGAGGAGGTACATAACCAGGCATGTGAGGGTGTGAGGACGACATTGTTCTCATTTTCTTTCTACTCTTGATTTGTGTTGTTGATCATTTTGTACTGTGTGCCTCACAGATGAATCACACAATGTTCTTTTGTCTTGACTGTTTCATACATCTTAGTATTTTAGTAGACTATCACACACACATACACACACACACACACACACACAGACGCACACACACAAATACAACCCCTGCACACCCACTCACCTGAAACTCATCAAAACACAAGATGCAAGTTTCACTGCTGATCTCCATGGCAACCGGTGAGATGGGGTCATAGGTGAACATTTTCCCCAGCCTCCGTTTAGGCAGGCTTTGTTTGCTGCGATGGATCCCTTTTAAGCATGAAACACAAACGTCAGGCCCATTCCTCAGCACACCTGCATCTGAGGACCACAGCTCACAACGATGCACAGAACAGCAGTAATTTCACACGTGCACAATGGTGGACAATTAACTGAGGAGTTAAAGAGCACACAGAGGGAGGGACGTGTTTTTTGTTGTTTTTTACTATTTATGAGACACTTCAAAACTTCTTCAGCGTCAATCCAAACAACGTCTGGTAGTGGTTACAACGTGTGTGTCATGTGTGCATGTGGGTGAGTTCACGCATGTGTATGTGTTTGTATGTGCGGTTTTGCATGTGTCTGGGTTTGCTTGTGTGCGCGTGTGTGGGGGTGTGTGTACACAACTCATGCGAAACCTCAACAGAGAACAGTACTGACTTTTGTGGATGTCCAGCATGAAGCTATGGAAGTGGACCCTCTTCTTACGACTGTGTTCCATGTTAGTGTAAAACATGTCCATCAGCATGGTCTTCCCCGTGCCTGGAACCAACGGCACATGGTCTGGATCCCAAGACTGTCCAATACCTCAGCCTTGAATCACTGGTCCCCCTGCCCCACTGCATCCACTATCTGTCAACTACTGAACTACTGAATGGTGGTCTGGGTCGTGCCCAATTTATAATAATTAAAATATGTGCAATTGTACATTTGTGTTACTAAAAACTGGCTGTGGGTGTTAAAAGGATTTATTATGATAAAGGATTTTATTATGATAATTATCTATATTGTAATTTCTCTCACCAACATCTCCATGGATATAGAATCCCCTGGGTGGGGGAGGGGGTGGAGGGGGCTCTTCCTGTGGAGGAAAAAAAAAAAGACAAGAAAAAAGATATTAAAAAATTATATTCACAATTGTTTCTCCCTCCCACATCCAAAACAGTACACCCATCCTTCACCCTGAGCATCCTTCCTGAGGCCAAGACAACCCCATAGAGCATTTACCAATCAAGAGGTTACCAGGAATTAATTCATTATCCTTAATGTAAATGACACTATGGAAAATAAATTAATATATACAACATTATTCATGGCCATATTGCATGAAACCATTGTCTGATTTGATAGCATCTCCCAGGGCATGAAGCCACGTGGTCAGGATGGGCTCTCACTCCCCAGACGACTCAACTGGTGCGCTCACAAGACAAAGGACACGTAATCAACAAGACAAGCCGGGGTTCCCACGAAGACAGGCATCAGGGCACGGACAATAGAGGGATTTGTCTGACTGAGCGGGGAGGCCGGTGGGAGGCTTCATACGAGCTGGAGTGGACTTCAGCACACAGCCCTTCTTTAGTCCTGGCTAATTGTGATAGCGTGGCTGTAAAGATGTGGTGGCGGAGGTTATTCTCCTGTTGACTTCAGCCTATCAACACTTACCGAGGCGCATAGAGCGGTGGTGTGTATGTGTATGTAAACCCACTTCTTTCTCCGTGGACACTGAGCGGCCCAGACACGCCTCCTCAGGGCCCCTGTGTGAGACTGGGCCACAGCACCGCAGGTCACAGGGAGGTCGTCTGTTCTACGAGCCATGGTAAGACTGCACTACAGTGCCAATACAGGCCCCCTCTGTTAGGACAGCACCAGGTTGGATTTTGTTGTTGATCTTTACTTGTTTTCAGCAGTGGGAGTCATAATGGTCACAAAACAGAAACATTCTTTTCGGGAGCAGATTCAGGGAAGCATTAGTCAGTGTTCACTGCTCTTCACTGGGCATCCGGCTGGCATATCTCAGCACAATGGTTGATTCACAGCCGAAAAAAACATTCACCCTTCCTGCCTCACACACCCCCACACACACTCCGTTCCTTGTCCCTATCTCTCTCATGTCCCGTATGGTCCTATGTCGTATCCCTACCTGCCCTGCCCTGCCCTGCCATGCTCTTGTCTGACCTGTTTTTCTGTCCTGTCCTGAGGTGGGGTGAAATGCTGGAAGAGCCACAAGTCTCTTCAGTCAGAGTGTGACTCCTCGCTGACTTCCCTTGCTGCTCTCTGGCACCGTGGGTAATTGTCCCCGGTGGCTGGCGGCCATCTCCGGCAGAGTGGAGAAGGACAAGGCCTTCTCTCACTTCAGCCCCCACATCCCACTTGGACCAGTGATCTGAGTGAGCCCGCCTATTTTCACCTCCGTCCACCCACTATGAAATGCCCTGGACCCAATACTCGTAGAACAGCGAAAAGTTCACATGTCAACACCTTAACCAGGCAGCTGAAGCCGGCGTCTCGCTATTGGTTCCTGCAAACTTAGTTTACATAACAAGCTGTCGTAAAGGTTGGCGGAGGTCGTGAGGAGGCTGTCTGTCTTTGGAGCCATGGGTAAGAGTACACAACAGCACGCCCATACAGGACTCATCCATGAGGGCCTATCTGACTTGAATAGGGTGAATCCTCCTGAGACAATGTACCATTGTTCATGGCTACAACAACACGCCACATTGGGTCAATATTAAGTCAAGTGTAGTCTCCTAATAGACTCTGCCAGTCAGCCAAGGACAATGGCGGCACTTTCAGAGAAGGGGCACACACTGAGAGCAATATGACCTAATTCAAATCAGTGTTATTGCGTAAGAACTCCAGTCACACTGTATGTGTGTGTGAGATAGAGAGAGAGAGAGAGAGAGAGAGAGAGAGAGAGAGAGAGAGAGAGAGAGAGAGAGAGAGAGAGAGAGAGAGAGAGAGAGAGAGACAGACAGATAAAATAGGGAGAAGGTAATGGTGGTGGCTCTAACACCACTGTCACCATATTTTCCAGAGAGTGGAATCAAAAGCAAAAAAGACAAAAATTCCTCCAGACAATAGAGATCCCCTCATTACTGGCTGGGGATGATGAGAGGGAGTGAGAAAATGGGACTAACCCAGCAGGAGGTCCACCCTGTAGCTATCCCAAATACCTCCCTGGCCCCATGTCTGGTCCAAACAGCCCCCAAACTCCCACCACACAGACAGCTAGCTAGCCTGACCTAAAAAACAACCCAAATGCACTGCCATACTGTGCCTAAACACACACACAAACACATGTTCACGCACATAGTATGTAGACATTAATGCACTTGCGCTTTTGCTAACACACAATGTGCACTGTACAAATCCACACAAAAACAAACTTCCTAGATGGCTGTCCTTGCTCTGATCAGAGTAGGCCCGATACCATTATATCAGTCCTAAAAAATCCTATTTGACTATCTGTGTAAACAAGACCCACAACCAGTTATTACACAGTCACGAATGAAGAATTGCTTTAGATGGTTAGATAAAAGACATGCGATGTGGCCAAGGTTCCACAATTTGGGCCCATCTCCGTTGAACAGGAGCATCATCCCCATCCCTGCTAAAAGGCTTGAACTCAAAACCACTGAGCCAGAAGGCTTTGTGAAGGCAAGATACATCAGGGACATTACAATCAAGTGACTAATTGCCTCTGCTAACTGGGACAAAGTTTTGGAAAAACAACTGAGAAGCCTTGCCAACACTGGAAAAGAGGCAACTAGACTTGTTGATTTAGTTCACAAAGCACACCAGGGAAGCAAAGTTTATGGTCTAAAGTTCTTTAAACTACTTCATAGTTGAAAACCTATTCCTCTACAGGTATTCTTTGATATCATAACTTATATACCTGTATTCAATAAATCAATGATGGGGATGTTTTGTGCAATGAGTGACATGATTCCTTACGCAGTATTCAAATTTGGCTTAGTGTCAGGTTAGGAAAAAACTATTAATTTGTTACTGAGGAGCTACCTCATTATGCAATGATTTAGATTCTAGGCCTATCCTCAACTCTATTCATATCACCCACCTCCTCTGCTGCAGCATCTCCTTCACTTTGAGTTCTGCTCAGTTTGGGGTCCTTTCCCTTTGTTTTCTTATGTTCTCCCTCTTTACCCTTTGACTTTGGCGGTATCAGGTAGACGCTGTTAGAATACCCCTGGAGGACTGTCTGCAGCTGGCCGAGCTTATGGAGAGCATCTCTTTGCTGTGTGTCTTCCTTCAGAGAACCAGCACGGACCAGATCTTCATAGTGCACAATCGTTTTGAAGGACGTTTCTGAGGGAGCTGACTTTAAGGTGGTTGGTGATGCTGAAGGACCTCCGGTTGTTGTAGTGTAACCTGGGGGTGTAAAACAAAGAAAACCCTAGAAGTTTAAATGGTGTTACTCAAAACAACAAACATAAACACAGCTGAGAATTGAAATACACAATTTTACACGTACACCCTACTGAATGTGACTGAATGCTCAACATTACAGTGTGTACTCCAAATAAACTAGCTGGGGATTTTGTAGTTCAGTATACAAGGTTTCAGTTTGTGAGTTACCTAACACACACAAGCTTACAAAGCACGTGTTGTTTCACGAAAAAATATAATCGACACAACCCAAAGAAGCTCTTACCTTTGGCATTGTAGAGAGAAGGATAATAAATGGTATAATAATTTAGGGAAGTGTTTTTCAGTAAATATCTACATATACATCTGGTAGCCAAAGGCAACGCGTACGCCGCCATCTTGATTCAATGGAGAAAAACTTTATTAATATCAGTGAACAGTACTAACAGTGTTATAATAGTCATATCCTCATTTATTGACACTGATCATAATGCAACAATTTGACTGAGTTGATGAAACGTAAAGGAACTATTTACCCAATCTGACTTGTTAGTGTCAATAAGTAAGGACAACACATTCCAATAATTAGCTATAAAAAATAAATAAATGAAACTGACATCGATGAGTCGGCGCATTCTATTTTGATTCGCCTATATTTCGCTCGTGTGTTATTTCGGCCCAATCCAAGTCCAATGCGCTTTGACATTGGTTGTGAACAAAACAAGCACAAAGTGCCAAGCGTCAGCTGCGTCTCAGCTGATCGGAAGTGTTGAGCGCAGCCTGGACGACTTGGTCAGGGCGATTGAGGCTAACTTGGCTAGCTTGCTAGAGTGGGGGGAGACATGGCCGATACCATAGCTGATACAAGGAGGCTATTCACCAAGCCTCAAAATTTGAATGACGCTTATGGACCCCCAAGTAATTTTCTAGAGATTGATGTAAGCAATCCTGAAACGATTGGTGTTGGAAGGGGACGATTTACCACGTATGAAATCAGACTGAAGGTGAGTGTACAGACTAAATGCTAGTTCATCTTAGCTAACTAGGCTAGCTACATTATGAACCAGCGGTTAGCTTGCTCAGGGCAATGAACTCCCCACAAAGCAAAGGGCAATCAGGCTACTTAAAGTTATATTGGCTGCAATTAAAGTTCCCAAAAATAGTTAGCTGTTTCTTACAGAAGGTACTAGTTTACATCGGGTTAGTAAGTTGTCGACACTTAGCTTGTGTTTGTAGCTAATGTTAATGCTAGCAATAGCTAAGTCAGGGTTAGCGTGCTGTATAAACAATATGGCTTCATGAAATATGGATTGCGCAATTAGTCATATTCTGAACTCTTCCATTAGCCTGTGTGATCAATTTATTTGTATGTTAGGTCATTCACGATACGATAATTACCCTGGCTAGTTAAATAAAGGAAGCTGGTGTTGGACTGTAGCTAGTTGGCTAGTTCTGCTAGGTAAAGTTAGCCAGATGTTCTGAGGAATGCCATCAATGTGTTAGACTTATCCTGCTGTTTCATTAAGGACTGTCAGTCAGTGGGTCTTGTGCACCAGATGACTCTTATGACAATCAAACCATTAGATACAGTTAACATATATTGTTGTGCTTGTTGAGGCCCTGGTGCAAATAGAATGCAAAGTAAAACATGTAGTTATTTAATAGTCCAGCCCAGACAACTGTCACACTGAACCGTTAAAGAAAAAGTTCCAGCCACACCCCTGTGTAAATACAAGATAATGGTATTCGTCACACGCATTGCATGACGTGTTCTGACAAGAGGCATATTTTAACAAGGTGAAGGGGGCTTGTTTTACACATCACTAATCTAACTTTCCCCACAATTTGAGCGCCTAGTCACATTTTGCATTTACATGCAACATAATTCTTACCCGTTCACACTAGCACATTGTGAAATATTGATGTCAGCAATCACAGAAACATTTGTGGCTTCCCTCCTGTTTAGTCAGTATCTTTAGTATGATAATTTGTGCATGAAGCCTATTTTTATTCTCAGACATTTAGCAGTCAGCTACTTTGGAAATGTGCGACAGGATGTGAGCCTGTGGAGCTGGATCAGCAACCATCCAACCCACTCATGATGTGTATTTCCTTCCTGTGCCATGAAGGGAAGCAAAAGATGGAAGTGTGTTTGTTTGCATGAAGCTGCCTGACTGTCTCAGGAACCTGCTTTTACAATTCTCAGTATAGAGTAGAAGCCTAACAGAAAGTTGTCCTATATTTGATCCATGCATGCTTACAATTCTACCTTAGTTTTCTCTTTCCTGTGGCTTTTGAAATGTTTATTTTAGTGGTATCATTTGGCGTTTTAGTTGAAGAACAACGCATAAAAAGATATTCACAGAACAATAAAACTTCTTAAACACATCTCGTAAAAGCATAATCAAGCATAGAATCAGCATATAAAAGCATAGAATCAGACAAGGTCAGGTTTGAATCCCTGACCTTGTAGTTTTATTCCTCTTGATCTTACCACGTGACACCACCTAGTGCTCCGGTTCAGTTTGAGAACAGACACGTGTTGTAATCAAGTATGATTCGAGATGAGAGTTGATCCTATTGTTTAGTTTATCTGTGAAAAGCTCACAACAGCACAAAGATGTGAGATAGTTATCTCTCTCTCTCCCTCTCTCCTGCCTCTCTCCTACCTCGTTCCCTCCTGTCTCCATCCCTCCCTCGTTCCTCCCGCCCAGCTGATTGTCTTGGCTCTTTCTTGGTTGTCGTTTGTTTTAACTGACGTCCCCCGTGGTTAGCGGCCTGGCGCGTTTAGCGGCGCCGTGGTATTTATAGCTTCCCCATACCTAAAGAAGCTTGAGAGAAGAGAAGCCCTGTCTCCAGGCATTAGCGACAAATCTATGGCTACTGTACTTGATTAGCGTGTAATAATTAGCATATGCGTGTAATCAGTATTATTGTCCTCCGTGTAGACCCTGGTGACCCTGATTTGCATAAGAGCGCAGGAGAAGAGGAGCTTCCCTCACTCCTCAACAAACGTGGTGTCAACTTTGCTTCACTTCTCTCCTCCTTCTTTTCTTCTCCCTTTCTTTGCAAGTGTTTCACTCCTACTCTGAGGCGTTGTGTGAGCGCTGGGCTAGGCCCGGGTGTTCTTGGTCTGGAGTGCTCGGCGGAGGTGGGTGCATGTGTTTCGGTGCCCCGTCGCTTGAGATATTTTGGAACCACATTTTTTCAAATATGCCATGAAATCTTTGTATATCGATGTCTCCCCCTCTTCGTTCCTCCCCCCTCCCCCCTTCAGTCCCAGATCGAGTGAGATCCCACAACGCAGCACTGAGAGACTCTTCCTAATCCTCTCATTGAGAGGGCAGAAGAATGAGTCGGGCTGGGGGGTGGAGTGAGGGGTGGGGGAAGTTTTGGACCCAATCTCCAGCACCCCCCACCCATAGGAGGGCACAAAGGCACCCCCCTCAGCTTTGCTGTAGCCCTACTGGTCTCTCTGTTCTCACCCTGGCCTGGGCTTTGTACTCTCTGGTATCTCTAGTTCATCTTGATTTTCTTCACTCCCTCTGGTCTCACTTGACTCCATCTGGTTCTCTAGTATCGCTGCTCTCCCTGTTCTCTGTGTCATCTCTCTGGACTCTCTCTTCCCTTCCACATCCCCCACCTCCGGACTCTCTGTTACCCCTGTGTCCTTCTGGTCTCTCTCTGGTCTTGCGGATCTACAGAGTCTCTAATGTCTGTGTTGTTCCTCTGTGTGTAGCCTGGGGTCTGGCAGTCCAGTGAAGGGAGAGCTAGTGATGACACGTTGGCCTAGGAGACACATGTCCCCCTCCACAGACCTCTGCTGCACCATTAAAGTGATCCGACGGCCACTCCAAACCCCTGTAAAGGATGGAGGAGGGGGAGTAACCGAAGGACGGTTGTCTGTGTCCTCTTCAGCCCCCGCCCTGGGATTCCTCTTTGTACTGGCCTGTACTGTACTGCCTGCTTTTAAATCTCTGTGTTAATCTTCATCTCCAATCCAGATCTTGCAAGATCTCTATGTCCACTTCACTTGGGAGTAGGCCAGTTGCTGTGTTGTATAGTACTGTGTGGTCTTGTTAAGGCCTAGCTTGTGTGGTTTATTCCCACCATAAATGTTCAGGTCATATGAGGAGCTTTGTGTTTAATGAGCGTTCTGTGGTCACTGTCACATGATAGACTAGTTGTCGAACAGTGATTGGTTATCCTGTGGTCATGTGATAAACTCATTGTAAACGGTCAGGCCACCATTTGTGGTTTTATTTGGAACATGGTTTATATCCTGTCACTTGTCGTGCATATGATGTGACCATGATGATTTGGTATTAAAGGTTGCTCCATAAAAAACGCAACAGGTTGAATATGCAAATGAAAGGGGACAACATGAGGTGTGGTTAACTGAAAAGGTCTGTCTCTATCCTCTGGTGTAAAACTATTTCTACTTTGTTTCTATGCAATTGAAAGATCTGTGTTTTGTAGCCCTCCAGGCCATTTCTTTGAAAGTGTTTGGTGCCGTCCTAATGTCTCCTGAATAGCGTCCCCTCTTGTCTACTCTCTTGCTCTCTCGCTCCCTCTCTCGCTGTCTCTCTTTCTTTCTCAGATTAGACGCCTGGGAAATTTGTTTTTGAACTTGATAAACAGAAAGGGAGAGGGGGGGTGGAGGGACCGAGAGAGAGTGGGTAAAAAGCACAGCGGCAACATTAGACCTTGCCTCTGCTCGGCTCCCCCGTCTGCGTAAGAGCAGCAGCTCGTAGGTGAGTGGACTTTGGGATCCTACTCTGTTTATGGACAGCAGCATGTGAAGAAAGGCCTCTTACCGCTCGCTCTCTCTCCCTCTCGCTCTTTCGCTGCGTCCCCCACCCCTCCTCTTCCCTCCCATAGCTTTCCCCTCTCTTCCTTTCTTTCTTTCCATTTGGGGGGAAAAAAGGAAAAACCTTTTGGTCATTAATAAAAATGCGAAGGGTAGGTTTGGTTGGGGGGTGGGGGGGGGCGGGCTTGTCAGGCACAGTCAAGTGTAATCCAAACTCTACAGCATCCGCTCCGACAACTATTTTAATGGAAATGGGGTACATATTGTATCAGGGCTACCATATCCTACTTGAAATGACAGTATCAAAAGTGGGAGTTGATACTATGGCAACAAAGCAGCTTTCTGCCTGCCAGGCGAGTTGGAGGGGGGGGGGGGGGGGGGCTGGCTAAGGCTGTCAGGCTTTCGGGGCCTGAGTGAGTGAGTGAAAGAAAGAGCACTCGGAGGGAGAGAAAGAGAGGGACCCTCTGCCCTTCCGGTATTGTTCCGTCTTCCTCTCACCCTTTCTGGAATATGATGCGATGAGGTGGCATTGTGCTGCCATTTTTAATACTTTCATTCTGAAAGCAGAGATTGGAGGGGGGGGGGGGGGGTTAGTGATGCTCACTAAACTTGACTTAATCCATCCTGCTAAAAGCTAATGTATAGCCAGTCTGAAACCATTCTCTCAGGAGAAGGGTGACCCGACTCTCTCTCTGGCTTTTTCTCTCTGTCTCTCCTCTCTCTTTAGGCTCTCCTCACTCCCAGTCCCCAGTCTTTATTGAGTGGGAGTGCTATTGTCTGTTCTACCTGTTCCATCCATGTGTTTCTAGTGCAGGCCCAGACTGCTGCTGTGTTGGGGCTTTTAACAGGACTCTACTCAGTGAGGAGCAGAGAGGGTGCAAGAGAGTTTCTGTGATATTTATGAAATGGTTGACTACAGTACTCTCTCAGTGCCCTGTATCTGATCTCAGTTTCCACCCTTTGTTCATAGCCTTACTTTTCCTCACTCCTCTCTCTCTTTTTCTCTTAAAGCTTTATTAGCAAACACTCATTTGGTTACAGCTTACAAAGCACACGTTTCACACAGTCTTTGACTATTAACTTTTTATGGATAAAATGCTCTCTAATTAGAGCTTACAGGTTTCCCTTCAGTCATTCAGAACAACACGCATTGCTGTTGTGATTTATGCAGATTTATGTGACTAAGGGCATCCTACAGGTGTGTCGCAACTAGGGATGGGCATGAGTAGGCTACTTGATTTGTAAAAAAGAAATACATTTGGCCTACATAGTAAATATATTTGTGCATTAAGCACAAGGAGAAAGCAGAGGGGACAGATGACAGGGAATCTCGCATCACCTCATTTGCTCAATTGCATCGGGCGACCATGTAGAGGCATGGTCGCCCGATCATGTAGAGACAGAAATGACATGCCATCGTGTAAAAAAAAAAAATATATATATATATATATATATATAAAAAAATATATATATATTAACTTGACCTTCCAGGGGAGGGCGGGGGGGGGGCGTAGCGCCCCCCTAATATAATGGTAATGGAAACACTGCTTATGACGGCTACTCTGTAGAGTGTGTGAAGTGCAGAAAGGTAGGCGAACCCTACCAGCATGTTCATGTGGTGTTCATTCGGACCCTATTCTTACAACATTTGTATTATTATGTATTTTTTGATTATTATGATGGAGTAGGCCTACTCCATCATAATTTAATGCAAGTACTTGAATATTAAAAACCCCTAGTGGTGACACATGACCTTTTGTTTGATGTGGTCGGGTTCAGGTTTAACTGTAATAGAATATCACGGGCTGGACTACCAGTATGAAATACTATCATCCAACAGACTGTGTAATGGTGTGTAATGGTGTACAAACGATGTTCTCTGCTGGGCTGTAGGTTCACTCCATTAGCCCTGAAACCCTTCAGCTTTCTCTGTGTCTCTTCTCTTCTTTTTAATGGGCCTCTCTCTCTAGCCCCCCCCCCCCCCCCCCCACGCGCACACACAGTGGGAGAGGCCGAATGTGCCTTTAATGTGAAAAAAGTACGCTTTAAAGCAGGAGACTTTTGGGTTGGTCTCCTTGTCCCTGTCACGGTGAAACCATGGAAACCTGAGGTCCTCCACCCCACCCCCTCCAGTCAGGTGTGAGGATAACACAGGGGAAAGAAACCAGATCTTTGACTTGTGGCGCTCCCAAACACCACTTCCTAACGTGTGTGTTTCAGAAAGAAAGGCTGCTAACTATTCACTTTTGAACCCCCCCCCCTCCCAGCCTGCCCTCTCCCTCACTCCCTCCACCCACCTGTTAATCATGCCAATCTCTTAATCACAGGGTGCAGAAGGGAGGCAGGACAGAAGGTGCAGGTGACTTTCCTAACTCCATATTCTCACACTTTGGCTCCTTTGTAATGTAGGTGTGTGGGTATGTGTGTTAGGTGCAAGGTTGTGAATGTGTGCATCGGGTACTGACACCCATGTGTGTTCATTGTTAATTCATTGTGTTTCTGAGATCACTCTGTTCTTCAACTGATGGGATTAGCGTCGCAGCGGTGGCAGATTACCTGTAACCATGATCTGTTGTCGTGGGGATTAACTTCTCAGCATTCCGGAGTGTTCTGGGAGACCTGCGGCGAGGAGAGAGAGCAGAAGCTAGGAACGCTGACCTGTGAAAACTCCCATAATCCTCTTGTTCTGGGTGGGAGGTTGACAACTTCACCTGCTGAGGGGCTGGAAGTGGAAAACAGGAAAACAATGAGGGATGGAGGGAGTAGGAGACAGACAGACAGAGACAGACAGAGACAGACAGAGACAGACAGAGACAGACAGAGACAGACAGAGACAGACAGAGACAGACAGGGACAGACAGGGACAGACAGAGGCAGACAGAGGCAGACAGAGGCAGACAGAGGCAGACAGAGGCAGACAGAGGCAGACAGAGGCAGACAGAGGCAGACAGAGGCAGACAGAGGCAGACACAGGCAGACACAGGCAGACAGACAGTGACAAAGTAAAAGTAAGAGATGGAAAGAGGGAGACAGGGGAGGGAGTACTATAGGAGGAAGACGGCTACCCGTGACAGGTAAGAGTAACAGGGTGACATATCCAATCGATTCAGAACAGCTAACTGATCATTCCAGTTCCAGAGTTGTATTTTACATCTTGCTTTCAGCACAGCCTGACTTTGTCATTATTGATTTTCCAGTCAGAAAATAAAACCTATCTTGATGCTTACAGATGCTCTTTGTCATTATCAAATCCTGTCAGTATACATTTTTCTCTCTCTCTGCCTCTTTCTCTCTTTCTTTCTGCCTCTCTCTCTGCTCATTATTGTAGAGGGGGAACAAAAAAATCCATAATTTTGAAGAGGGGATGAAGGGGGATAGAGGAGAGGAAGGCCTCTGTTTCCTAGTGAAAAGACTCAGAGGAGATCTCAAGGGCAAAACGACGACTTATTATAGGAGAGGGGGAATATGAAAAGGAGAGGGAGGCAATGAGAATAGAAAGGCCATGTCTGAATTACCCTCTGCTGTTACTTCTGTTCTGACCAGACTGACCCCTCCCTGCCCTCCCATCCTTCTTTTTCTTCTCCTGCTTTCTCTTAGTACTCACGCCGCACCCCCCCCCCCCCCCCCTCGATTTTATTCATCCCATTTACTTAGCTCGTCATTTACCTTTCCCTCATCCTCAGACACACATTAACTCTACACTAATACACACACTGTCACACACAGGCATAAACACACACACATCCGCTCAAACCAATCGATCATGTTTCCTGTGGCTCACGAGGCCTGAATGCCAGCCTTCCTCACCAAATATCTCCGCTCTCATGCATACTCTCTCTCTCTCTCTCTCTCTCTCTCTCTCTCTCTCTCTCTCTCTCTGTGTGTGTGTATGTGAGTTCTGACCTTCTGCGATTGTAGTCCTTCCATGCTAAATGTTCCGTCTGTCTGTGCATTGTCCTGGACAGGCTGAGCTGTGCTGGCCCATCTGAAGAGCTTTGGCATTGTGCTGCCAGTCTGCTGCATGCTTCACTGTTTTGTTCAAGGGCCAACATTTCTTCCAATTTTTCCGCCACAAATAAGAAAAAGACCTCTCAAGTGGCTCTAAACAGTAACTTAGATTTACATACTCATGGACACACAGTGCACATTCACATTTTGGTATTCAAAATACAGACCCTCTTTCTCGCTCTCACACAGGCACTCTCTCTCTCACACACACACACACACACACATCAGACCTTGGTGAGCCACATAAGTGGAAACTTTTTTCCCCCCATTTTCTTTTCCAATTTGATTTGTACGGCTCTTCATGAAGTCAGAGTGGGCTACCACAAGGCTAGTGACTAACAACAAACTGAGCAATCCTGGGTCGGTTCAATACTCATACCGCAGCCATTACTCCCCAGCATTTCACTCATTCTCTAATGGCTGACCAGACCCTGAGCCCTGGGGGAGAGGTGCAGTGTCCCTGAGACTCATCACAGTGACAGTGGAGCCCATGTTGGTGCTGCTTTCTGCAGCATGACCAGCACATGCTCATACATCAAAATGGATGTGTATGCATGCGTTTGATCCCGTGTTCAGCGGTCTAACAGAGTCTCTTCTCCCCAGACCAACCTCCCTATCTTCAAGCTGAAGGAGTCCCGTGTTCGTCGGCGCTACAGCGACTTTGAGTGGCTTAGAGGGGAACTGGAGAGAGAGAGCAAGGTGAGATAAGCTGGTGGCAGACACACACACACTGATTAGGTTGTCTCTCTGTCTGCCACTGAGCCCAAACAGACACAAATCAAACTGTAAACGGCTCATTAGAGTTTACAACTTTTTCCCAGAAAGTTAGTGAAAGTCAACATTAACCGAGCTCATCTGCAAGGTGTGCATGCGTGCACACACACACACACACACACAAGATCTACAACTGTAGCATGATAAGCCTTACATCTACCGGTAATAACTGCTTCAAGTTCAACGACTCATGAAAACCAGCCCCAGTACTTGGGCTGTGTTCTGACTGCTAGCAGACAGGGTGTGTTGTATTGGACAGTGCTGGTGCCTGAGTAACTGGTGTTTTTTGTGTTTGCCGTTTGCTATGTTTGTTGATTAAGTATCAAACGCATGTTACAGTGTTGATCTCGAGAGCAGATTCTGGTTGATTGGTGCCTATGCAAACCTGGTTATATGTTCGGTACACTTAATAAGGAGTCATTTTTGCAGTTGTATTTAAATTGTTATACATGTGCTTGTGTGTGTGTTCCACAGGTGGTGGTCCCCCCTCTCCCAGGGAAAGCTCTTTTCCGGCAACTTCCGTTTCGAGGGGATGATGGGATATTTGATGACTCCTTCATCGAGGAGCGGAGACAGGGACTGGAGCAGTTCCTTAACAAGTATGTCCACATCCGTGTGTGTCATTTCAGGCAGTATTGATTGGTGCAGAGTTATGTATCTCTCTTTTTCGCAAACACTTTGTCAGCATTGTTCAACATCTAAATACAATCACTAAGATAATCCCTTCCTTAGCCCAGCCCATCCTTAACACACACACATTTTCCTCCTTAACTGTCTTATAATTGCCTTGTAAACGAGAACAACAGAGGCGGCAAGTAGCCCCCCCCCCCCCCCCCCCCGCCTCCGATCTCAACAACCTCAATTCTTTTTTCTTTTCACATTTGTTTTTTTTTGTTTTTTGAGACGTGTAATTTATGATAATTGCATCTGAAATTACAGCACAGCGCCTCCTTAAAGGGACGGTGTATGTGTACCTCTGCTTATTTTTGATCCTGCGTGTCTTCAACCCCACGCCAGAACAATAAAAGTTAGTGGGGTTGTAATTAGTTGCTTTGATTGCACACTTGGCTATTATCTTTGGTTCATGTGCAAATACATCTAGTTTGTACGTGTTTGAATATTAAATATGTATAAAACGGGGGTGAGAAAAAGAGGAAAAAGTGTCCATGAATTGGTTTGAATTGAGAATGCTTCAGTAATTTTCTTTTTTTTGTGTGCGTGTGTGTTTTTTCTCTGGAATTAAACACAGATCTTGATCATGTCTTTGTTCAGACTTAATATCTGTAGAGCTGCTTAGCAGCGTTGCTTAATCTGTGATTGAGAGCATTGTTCCCTCTGACTCTGCCTGCTGGTGAACATGAGCACCACTGGAGACACAGATGACAGATTAGCTCAACTCTGAAGGAGATGGACATGTTCTTTATCAACTGAAATTAAGACTCAAGATAAAGTCAAGAAGGGTGAGGGAAAGTTAGAGAGAAAGATATTGAACCCCCCACCCCACCCCCCCGAGCCTTAATTGGCTGGTTGTGGGCAGGGCTGGGGGTGAGTGATGTCTTTAGTATGACGAGGCATGACCCAGGAAATTCCTCTTATCTAGTAATGGATGTAGATGGATCTAGGTTGGATGCTGGGAAATGAAGTAAGGCCTGCTTGTTTGGTCTTGGCCTGGGTGGGTATCCCAACTGGTCCTGGTTTGACCTGCTGGGTCTGGGTGACAAGGTCCTGCTTCTTCTGGGTTTGGTCTTCTAATTCCTGGTGTGGGCTGGGTTTGGAATTTGGCAGATAAAAAAATAACAAAATCAAATACAAATTGTTGTTAACAGATGATTACCTCAGGATTCGTATGTTTGTGACCCTTTGAGATATTTCTCATTTGAGTAGGCAGAGTCTTCTAATTCCTGGTGTGGGCTGGGTTTGGAATTTGGCAGATTAAAAAAATAACAAAATCAAATACAAATTGTTGTTAACAGATGCAGAGTTGAGCTTCAGTGCACTGTGATCATGATTGGTAGCACTGGGGAGGGACATACTTTCTCTGATCCCAAAGTGACCCCCCCCCCCCCTGCAGGGGCGGTTCTACACGGGGGCCTACAGGGGCTAGTGCCCCTGTAAAAATGTCCCTGGCCCCCCCTGTGGCCCCCCTTTTTTTTACACGTTTTTCTTCTTCTAGTAGTCATCATGAAACGAGGAAGGGACATTGCAGCCTTTTTTGCCCTAGTAAATAAAAAAAGTGAGAGAAACATATCAAGGTATTGAGAGAGCTGAGGAGCTGGAAGAGGGAGAGCCAGAGCCGTTTGTATGATTTTAATGTAAAGCAAAATTAAAGTATTTAATGTTTAAATATCATTTGTTTCCGTTTTTTAATGTGCCCCTCTGATTAAACACTGGCCCCCCCAGTAAAATGTGTCTAGAACCACCACTGCCCCCCTCTCCTCCTCCCCCAGCCCACACTTCTCTGTCCTAACTCTCTTTCGTACGTTTCCTTCAGCATAACTTGATGATGTGTCCTCCAAGGGACTGATTGGTTTTTAGAAGGTTCTAAGAACGGAGCGGTCCTAATCCGACTCCCCATCTTCTGCAGCATATGTCTCACAGAGATTTAAGATGGAATATTTGGAAAATGTCCCTGTCTCTCGCTCGCTCTTTCTCTTTCTGATACTATTCCTGACTGTATCTGAGTCTGTCTGTGATTTGCTGACTGTATCTGATGCTGTCTGTGATTTGTTGACTGTATCTGATGCTGTCTGTGATTTGTTGACTGTATCTGATGCTGTCTGTGATTTGCTGACTGTATCTGATGCTGTCTGTGATTTGTTGACTATCTGATGCTGTCTGTGATTTGCTGACTGTATCTGATGCTGTCTGTGATTTGCTGACTGTATCTGATGCTGTCTGTGTGTTTTACTGACTGTGTGTCGGGTGCCCCGCCCTGTACTGAACCTGTCCTCTGGTGTGTTTCAGAGTGGCCGGTCACCCCCTAGCTCAAAATGAGCGCTGCCTGCACATGTTTCTACAGGATGAGTCTGTGGACAAGACCTACACCCCTTCCAAAATACGGCAAGCCTAAGAGCATGGTCCAGCCCAGCCCAATACCCAAAGCCCTCTCAATCGCTAACGGGGTCCTACTTAGTCCACAAACACTTGTATGATCTTCACTCTTTGTTTTGCAGTCACACTCTGTCTTTTAGTCTTGTTTGATTCGTTATCTTGTCTTTGGCTTGTTTTCAACTCTCTATTGGAGATCCTACTAAGAATGGTCTACTCTTTATAACTGTGGTTGAATATAATTTGTATAATCGTCTTTCTTATTTTATTTGTTTGGAGATGCCACTAACTTGGGTATTTTATGTTACCTGTATTTATCAGTATGGTATGTCCTGGATATATAGTCATTTTTAAAAAGAAACACAGAATGTCCACTATTCCGTGTGCACAAGCCTCATGCTTGATAGTTGTCTCCTCACCGTTGTACAATTGGAATGTCCGCACCATAACTGTGACTTTTTAGACGGTCCCTGCCTCTGAAAATCACACTTTGTAGAAGGTCCCTTCCACAGTGAACAGAAGCATGTGTGTGTACACCAGCCAACAGTTCTTCTGTAAATGATTTTCTAATGAGCAAAAACAGATGCACAGAGGGAACCTGAAGCATTTCTACTGGCCATGTGCGTTTCGAGATTTGTATACTGCTGTGCCATTTTGTTTATTTTGAAAATTTTCCAATAAAACAGGTCAAACGCACTCATATGCACGAGGTGATTGTGTTGGGTTGTGATTCTTGTTTCAATATAGATGGCTGAGCGGTTAGGGAATTGGGCTAGTAATCCAAAGGTTGCTGGTTCAATTCTCGGCTGTGCCAAATTGACGTTGTGTCCCTGGGCAAGGCACTTCACCCTACTTACCTCGGGGAGAATGTCCCTGTACTTACTGTAAGTCGCTCTGGATAAGAGCGTCTGCTACATGACTAAATGTAATGTAATATTCTAAGTATTCTATATAAGCATTTCACACGCACAGTCTTGGAGCTGGAAGGCATGTGAAGTAGAATGAACACCAGTTGGGACTTGACCCCATCCTCTGTGCAGGCTTGAGGTTCAGTTTACAGGCTGGGTACATACATAGGGCAGGCGTCTCTGGGGACAGGGTTAGGGGCACAGGTTGGTTAGGGGCAATGGTTACAGACTCTGGGTCCAAGTTTAAGATGGGCTACAGAGACTGTATAAGGGCAATGTTTACAGACCAGGTACAGGGTTAGGGTTTCATTACAGGTAGTTTTGTTGCTACAGTCTCTGGGAACAGTTTATAGTATTGTACTGTGGGCAACGGAATTCATCAAAACGACGATTGTCTTTCATTTGTGTGGCACTGTTCCTTGGGCTGTTACTTTTTCACACAGGGAAATTCTCATAGAAATCTGAACAGGAGAGTAGCACCCTTGATTTGGAAATGTTCTTTAGCCCTGAAGAGACTACTTGTCATTCTGTTTTTGCAAACTTCTACCAAGGAGTGTTATAGAAAATCTTACCATCAAGGTCCAACCAATTGCATCTTCTCAGTTTTCACTATGAAGGGCACATTTTACTCATTTTGATTTTTAAACATGTAGGGATATTGACTTTACCATAACTGAACACCAGCAATAAAAAATAAGTAATGTTTTGCTTGTGTAAGACAGAAGACAGAATGCACAAATAGTTATTTTTGTTTTATTCTATTATATTTCAGTACACCTCTCACAAGTTAAAACTCCCACTTTGTACAACAGAAAATAATATTTACAGCAAGCAAAAAATTCAAGTGCTGAACATTTGTTTTTCAGTGTTAGTGTGAAAAATCACAAAGGCTAAAGTTTTTAATGCTGCGCCTCACACGAACACAACAACACACACGATGACCAAAGACACCTGAACGCTCAAATTAAACTTGTATCAAGAGTCCAACAGACAATTTGAGGCGGCTTTATTTAAGTCCATGAGTGAGCTGTTGCTGGTCAGGTCAGCGGGGCTCGTGGGGAATAGTTAAGAGCTCCCAACCTGAGCTAAATTCTCCCCCTATCCATTGCGTGCGCCTTGTCGCGCAGTTCTGACGCGCCACTGTGTTTGGTTTCAGCCCTGGGTCAAGGGACAGACAGTTTGGACAAATCCCGTTGTCGTAGACCCGGCGTCGTCTTTTTGGTTTCTTCCAGTCGCTTGGATTGAACATTGCAATAAAGGATTGAAAATGCATTGGTTGTGAAGCTCATTGGTCTTGCACACACTCAAAAACATCAGGAAAGATTCAAAGTCCTTTTGTTATAAGCAGGTTTTCATCCCCGAGTGATTCTTTACAACTATATAGATTTAGTAGGCCTATGTATGTAAACCAAAGCTGGCAGTGCCTTCTGAAGATTTTCAATATGCTACATCCAATTCTATAAGAGAATTTGCAACCTTGGCTTTAAGGTAACGGTTATTCTCTAGCCTACTTGGTGAAATCAAGCTGTTTTACAATCGTGTCAACATGCTGTAATAATGCTGAACTGTATCAAAATAAACAAGGATAACGTGACATTTTGCGTCCTTCAGAAATCGAATGCTACAACCTCAGTGCTCCTTTCTATGTCTCTGTCTGTGTGCACAGTGGTGGACACTCCTCTCCAAATGTGGGACTCTCGTTCTTCCCAAATTCATATGTCACTTGATTTGTACATGTCAGAGAGCAGCCTCGTTATGGGGACGTTTCCGATGGTCTTCTTGAAGAAGACCTCCTCGATGGTGGACGGGCTGACAGACCTGAGGGCGGGCAGCAGCAGTAACAGCTTCCCAAAGCGACAGGGCTGAGTTGGATATCTGAAATAAATCATGTTTTATTGCATGAGTTTCTGTCTTCAATTTTTGTCTGAGATTGGATGCTATTGTTTTACATTTCTTTAAACGGTGGCGTACAAGTAGCCTACCTATTTTCTTCAATCAATAGCCTTTTAGCCACATTAAGGAGGCACTTGTGCTTTTAGACCAGTCTAGTACATACACACATTGAACACGTGTATGCTAAAACTGTTCATTTTGGCAACAAACCATTCTTTACTTGAGTCTACTTTGATATATGGAATGAACATTTGCATTGTTTGTAACAATGCATGTAGGCTCCTGTTTGACCTACCTAGTGTGTATGTAGCTGTTGAGAGTGAGCTGGGCCTCATCTTGTAAAGCGGCGATGGCGCTGGCGTTACGGAAACTTCTCAACTCAGCACCACTGTGGGTTGGTACTGCATATGGACAAAGAGAAACACACAAATGATACAAACATATGTTTGTGTCATTACATTTTTCTTACCTTCTCTTTTTTGTTTGGCGTTCTTAGCGTTAAATCAATCCTTGTTTTGATGTAGTGCTGTATCGTAATTACTGCATTTACCATGACTAGACTGAACCACCTCCTTAACTTACCGGCTTTGAATGTCACGATGCACTTCAGACAGGCGAATTCGGTGGCGTCTAGACGCATCTGCCTGAAACGGGTAACGACCTCTTGCAGTGCCTGTATTTCTGAGACGATCTTATTCAATCGTTGGGACTCTGTATTGTCTGTGTTCATGCCTTTATGAGAGGGAATGATACATGTTTTAGTAAATATTTAATTGCATTATAAAATAAATAACGTGTTAACGTAGGCCTACCTAGGCTACTATGCAAATTGATATATTTTAGTGCCACTCGTCATAGCCTAATATATTTTTCGTAGGAGGGTCATGTTATAAAAATGTGGCTATTTTAACGTCAGATTATTAGCTATGACAGCCCGTGCGCATTACTTGTACGTACCAGAAACAGCAAGAAGAGTGTTGGAGTCAACGGGGATGGCCCATTGCGCGATGCCCAGAACAAACAACTCTCTCCAGGCGTCCTCAAGGAGGATCAGCTGGAAAAGGGGACACTAAATCTCAGTTTCCCAAATGACCACAACTGAGCACACATTAGACATTAGACCTGCTGACCATGCAGAGTTATGGTTGATTTCGTTAGTACGCAATCATACCTGGTCAGGTAGCGGAAGAGTGGAGAAGGCAGGAACACTTTTTGCCCACTTGATGCTCATGAACAGCAGGCGCGCGGCAGACTCGCACACGGACTCGGTGGCGACCTCGTACAAGTACATTGGCGTGCCGCTGACCTCGTGAGGGTACTGTAATGGAAATATGTTACAAAACAGTCAGAATTTTTTTTTACCATTTTGTACATTTGTAAAATGTATAAACTGTCCTCTGTAAAATGTAAAATGTGACAACATTAGCTCTGTGGATATAAGATTCAACAGGTAAAAAATATACGCATAAACACCTGCTGACAAAAGTGTTAATATTATATATTCGTGCTGTGAGCTGGATTTCGGGTGAAAATGTGAAGGACAGATTTGTGTGCCTCGAAGCTGTTGAATCTGGACCAGAATGTACTTCTAAACCTCTTACGACAGAGCGAGAGTGGAAAAAAACATTGCTTGGGCATAGGACCGAATGGCAGAAAGAATGGCAGAAAGAAGATAACTGGAGGGCCGGGACCTTTTACCTTGGGCGTGGGTTGTGCAAGGCCCACGATGGTCTGTCTCTCCGGGGTGCTGGTTACCGTACTCATCTCCAAATTGTGTGGCTCCAGTTGCGTGACCGTAGTGAAGAACGGTGGCCCCGGTAGAGACGAACCCGGAAAATGGGTCGATGAACCATTCACCTCTTTGTGCCCCCGGAAATATAGGGCGACCTGCTTGCGTATGGTAGATGTCCTTGGACCCCTCTCGTGCTGCACGGCTGTGTAATCAGGGGGCAAAGACGAGACTCTTTAGCAACCTACTCGTCTGTGAACGCCTTATTTACTAAAATGTGTGTTTTGTGGGGGCTGAGTGGTGAATAGGTTTGCCTCTCATGAGAACGTTATGAATACATGCTCTGTTAGCCCCTCTGTCCGCTGATTCAGTTAAATACGACTTTCCATCCGATTTCGCCACCTCAAATCAAAACGTCACTACCGGCGTATAGCCAAAATGATAATTTAATTAAGCCTATTTACCGTCTTTATTCATGTTCACTTCCAGACACTTTTTCAAGCGGCACGCTCGGCATTGGTTTCTGTGCGTTTTGTCCACGGGGCATCCCCCCTTTGATAGAAACGTGAGAGAGAGACAGAGAGAGAGAGAGAGAGAGAGAGACAGAGAGAGAGAGAGAGAGAGAGAGAGAGAGAGAGAGAGAGAGAGAGAGAGAGAGAGAGAGAGAGAGAGAGAGAGGGGGGGGGGAGAGGGAGAGAGAGTTGAGGTTAGGTGAATTGCTCTCTCACGGTGAACGTGAAAGGGTTCTCAAACATTTTCTTCACAGGATGCCAATCCACAGGTGAAGGATCGTGTTATTATCATAGTCATTGACTTGATCCCCTGCGGCTTCAACAGCAGTCTCATCCCTTCATGTGGATAAGTAGGCTCTATCTCTCCCGCCCACTGCTGGCTAAATCCTCGCGTTAGTGTCATTACATTAGATTGGATTACACCTAATACATTAAAGCGGGACTGTGTTTAGCCCTCAGTTAATGGGACTTGGGGTGTTGAGATTAGGCCCCTAGACCCTCGCAGTGGAGGAGACTTAACACCCGTAAAAGCGTGCGTAAAATCACATGAAATCACAAAAAACGGTAGATGTAGATAGGGGGGCATCACCTGGGTGTAGCTACTGGGCATTACATAAGTAATGTATTAAAGGATAAATTCCCATTTGTTTCATTAAAATAATTACAAACAAGTCTTACCTGTGAGCCGGATTTACAGACGTAGGTTCTGTTTCTGCGAATGCTCCTCTTGAAGAACCCTGAGCAGCCGTCACAGGCGTACACGCCGTAGTGCTTACCCGAGCTGCGGTCGCCGCACACTTTACACGGGATATCCAATATACGACCTGAGGAAAAATACATGTTAGGACTTATTTATCACTTTTGCTTTGCGGGCATCCGTAATAGCCCGTTCCAAAAATAACAACATGAATAACAAAGATCGAAACTTTAAAAGAGTGTGGCCAAAAGGGTCAAACTTTCTGGCTTGTGTCCCCCAACATCATGCAGTCCCTCTCGCCACTATAACATCAGGGGAAAACAACACACACACAGACACATACACACGCACACACACACACACACAGCGAGAGAGAGAGAGAGAGAGAGAGAGAGAGAGAGCAACATGACAATAGACAGAGTTTCCGCGCCTTAATTTACTGTCCAGCCATGGGAATGTAGCGCGCGCATTTCTGGTGAGTCCGGTGGGAAGCGTCATATCTGGGTTCTCTAAGACAATGTCCGTGGAAACACAATGGAGACATTAGGGAAAGTGTTAACTTAATGATTTTCCCTATTGAACTTCGTCTGACTGCCCCGATCTCGACAAGCTGCCAACTCCCCTTCATAATGGGACTCGACAGCTGCTTTATCCTGCTAGTCTATAGGCCTGCGGATTAGGGAGTGACACGGCACCGAGAATAATACACACCAACTCGTTTCACGAACTCAAATGAAGTGTATGTTAATCGACCCGGAGTAGATGAAAAAATGTGATTTTTGTAAAGATTCTGTATTCAAATCTATTTAAAAGAAGTATATTTGTATGTATATGAGGGAGTCTTTTTCATGGAGGGGAAAGCCGTCTATGTAATTACACTGACGTTTTGCCACCTGCTCATTGCTGCACCAGTGACCCGTCAAAAAGGGTAGCATGGGAATTCGTATTCTGCCCGCCTGATAACAACAGGGAAGCAAAAACAATCGACTTCGGTGAAGATTTGGGACTTCTACCCCAAATATGCAAAGCGGAATGAAATTGAAATGGCATATTACAATTTAGTTAACATAAAAAGATCGAAAAAAAATCCACAATGTCAAATATCGCAAAGGAAAATATTAGGCTATTTGAAAAAAAACTGAACAACAACTTAAGCCTAAAATTAGTTAGCAACACATTATAATTCGTTGTTGAAAAAATATTCGATGTAAAGAAATGTGTTTTAGAAATGCTTTGTAATTGTTATTTTGCAAGAAATACACTCTTTGTAGTTCTTTTGTCCTCATGTCGAAAACATGCAATATTGGCCTGCAAGTTGTTTACACTGCTACAGGCCAGAGTGTGTCCTGAAATTTGAGGCCTATGTACAGGCCGCACACGAGCACATCAAGATTGTCTAAACATCGCCTAATTTAATAATAAAGCATATATTATAGTAAAATGTATAGCCTATATAACGTTGTTTGGAAGGAATAAAACTGCCCACGAGTTTGTTGTGCAACGAGAAAACGTCTTTAACTTCTCGCCATGGGGGACCTATTCGTCGCCATTGTGTTCCGTAATTGCTTAAAGATATATGGCATATTCCATTAACGTAATTACCATCAAGCCGAAAACCTGCTGAAAGACCTGACTGAGTTTTACTGACTAAGGGAAAAGTTTTTTTTATTTTTTTTTATTTTTTTTGTGACCACCCACAATGTGTGAATGAACTTGAAGCAGCAACATTTAAATAAAGACTGCGTATATTGAAACTTTAGACCAAAACGCAAAGAAACTACAAGGTTGTTGAAGACGTTTATAGTGAACGGTCCTGTAGCCTACTTTTAACGTTGCAAACAGCTAATAAATCTGTCAATATATAGTCTCAAACATATATGCAATCCACATATTACAATCCGTTTGCAAAATATGATTTCAAATAATATCTTTATCAGATAAAGATCTACAAAATAGGCGTCTTATTCCTATTTCAATTTATTTGGGCCTACAGTTGCCAAGTTGTGTGAAGTGTGGTTTTGGTGATTGAAGGTTTTTTGTGGTGAGAAAATGACTTTTTGCTCTTCACATTAAACATTCATAATTCCAAACTCGATGAATTCACCAGGTTATCAAATTTCACCAAATGACGGAAGCCCATTATGGGTTACTTTACAAATGATCACAACACACACGCACACCCACATTTGTGCCATGTGTTAATGCATTATTTTAAACACTTAAAAGGGCTATTTTGAACCCACAGACAGATAAGAAGCATTGTATTTATCTCTACATTTTGCAGTCTTACTAGCCAATAGATAGGCTTTGTTAACAGAAATTAAAGAACATTCAAACCTACACGTTAAGATCTATAGGCCTATGTCTAAGGCAATAAATAGCCTACCCCATGAAAAATACACAAGCAAAGAAATGCAGTTACTAGCCTAATATAATAGCCTACATTAAAAGACGGTATTGTAGCCTACAATGATAACAATTACTTCTATATTCTAGTTCTATATCATATTATTTATGATAAGTGCATGAATATTCTGAACGTTTATTTAGCCTACAACTAAACAAGAACTAGTCGTAAATGTACCATTTAGTTACATACAGACAGAGATACGCATCCAACCACCTAGCCCATCGGACCGTAGCCTAACATATTTCTTTAACGTCGGATGTCAACATAGCTGTCTAATTTGAATATCTTCAGTATGATAGGGCTATTATTGGATTGTTAACGTTATTATTATCTATAGTCTTCCAGCGCAAAGACAAAATAACGCACTTACTTGATTTAACATTGAGAATATCTAAACAGCCACTTGTTGAACCAGCGGGTTTGCTCATCGTGGATACTTTCTTTTCAGGAATACTTTCAGTACTTCTGACGAGTCAAAATCCACGGTTACTGGCTCTGTGTATATTTGTGATCAAAGCTGATTAATGATAACATCTGCGTTCAGTATCCTCTGGAACCAGTTTATTTCAATGTTGTCCGGTTCTTCAACTTTTTGGCAGATTCTCCACGATTCGCACAAATCCAGGTGTCACGTTGTAGGATCGGTTCCGTCAAGTCTTGGTAGAGTCAGTCCAAGTCTTGGACTGGCTGAGGGAAACGCCGTAGCCGGGAGCCAGAACAGTTTCAAGGGGAGAAGGAGATCGGGTCCTTGTTTTCTCGGAGCGCAACTGGCTCACAAAGTCAGAATTAAAGAAAGAAACAGACAGCAAAGTAGACGGAGCGGGTATAAACAACTGATCCAAGATAACTAATATATTCTCCAGTGTCACTAAACAACTACTAGCGCAAAGACAGCTTGTTTAAACCCGAAGTCGTGGTGACTTACTGATGTAAGTCGTTAGATGAAAGCATAGTAATATTTATGAGAAGTGTGAGAGGAGGCGGAGGGTGGAGAACTCCACTTCCTTTAGCCACTTAGCTCCCCCATGCTCTCTACTCCCAACTCCTGTGCCAGTATGACGTCATCCGGTGGAAGGGGAGCGAGAGGGGGGGCACTCAGGAGGCAAATGAAGTGATGGTTCCAAAGACATAGGTTGAAAACGAGGAGATAAAGAAAAGCAACCATCATAAACGCCGCTCTTAATTAATTTATGAACACTTTTGTGGCTAAATAACGCTTTACCCGTATCTTGGCTGTTTGACTGGAGCAACCAATTTTTTGTAGTCATGGCTATCTTTTGGCGTTAGGTCTAGGTATATTCATCTTAAAACGTGAAAACGTTTAAATCAGGACAGGCGTTGAATGTGAATGAAACTTTCCTCGACATAATGTGACATAATGTGTCTATAGGCTATGTCACGCGCACTTTATTGTGCCCCTGTTGTGTGTAGATTTCTCTGGTCTATGTTTATGTCGTGCAGGAGGTGGACTAAGTTCAAAGGGAGCAGTTGGCTTTTTATTAATGACGATCCGTCTAGTCTATGGTGGTCCCACGTAGGCTACGTGACAGTTACATATTAGTTCAACATCTCTCCACGTCCATGGCTGTGTGTGACGGACAGAGGCGGTAATTCCCGAGCAGTGCATTCGAGGCAGGGGTTCTGCAGTTGTAGTATTTCTCTCCAAGTCTCGCTAGCCGGGGTTGAATATGCGCGCCGTGTATCTGAGGAGCACATGAGGACGGAAGACCGGAGGTGGGAGGGGGACCGCACCCGTATACCATATAGCCTACCCCGATATTGACAGCTTGAGGTGCTCTCGTCCGGTAACTCCAGAAATCCATATTCCGTTTTTTAATTGTGTACATTCCCACGGTACCCAAGAGACCATATGGACGCTGAAAGTGTCGATTTAAACGGACAAGGGCGGGGTACAATGCCAGTTGATTGCAATTAGTCTTTCAACCTTAAACCTTCAGCTGCAGAATTAGGGCCATATTAAACATGATCGAGCATTCCACGTGTGCTAGGCTACTTCCCTTTTGGTTATTAAATAAGAATAGGCCTATATCATTTTTTTCTCCAGATTAACTAATGTATCCTAATGTTTTTTATTTACGCACATCACAAAATAGAGCAAAATATTGGAGTACAAAAAACTTGAGTATCTTAAAATAAGTAGAAGTAATAAGTAAAATTAGTTTGATTCGCTCCGACACATAGACAGCATAACACTACTCAATTAAACAGTGTTTCTCACAATTATTTCCACACAAATTTATGTTCGACTATATCATGGGCCTGTCTTTACAAATTATATATGTGAGTGTGTGTGTGGTGTCTGTGAGAGGGAGGGGGGGGGGGGGGGGCGATGTGCGAGATAATCTCCTTAACTCGTTCTAATCCTCGTCATTCACTGATAGCCTTTACACAAACATAACTAACATCATGGTTGCCCGGGTTGCCTGCTTTCACTTTTTGTATTATTGACTCTCTTCTTCCCTATAGCAGTCAATGAAAAATCGTTAACAATGGCACAGGGGGTTGTGTATCTGTTTTTGGCTTGACGGCATTGGTATGCGACTACTTAAATAGTATTTAAAATTCGAGAGAAGCAAGTGTCAACACTTACTTTGGAAGTCATTGTGACTAACACGGAGGATATGAGATACCGGCTCAATATCGGTTTGATATATGGATTTACTGTCAGTTGTGGCCATGAAAACTACCTTGCCTTGGATTGGTAGGCTGTAATTTTAACTAAAATTGGAAGAAGAAGAAGAAGGCTCATGTAACTAGCCGAGCAGAAACCATTGGCTTTGTAAAGAAGTCACTAAGCGCCGCAGAGCAAACATAAAAGAGACGCTCCGGTCCAACCAAAGGCCCAGTCAACCCTTAAAACTGACCCAGGAGAGCTTAATTCCGTGCGGGGACCACTCACGGTGCTGTTTTTTGGTTCAAATGTTTAATATTCCGTTTCGTTTAAAGGAAAAAATAAGTATCGAACACCATACATTTAAAAAAAGTTTGAGAGGAATTTCTAAATGTATGGCTACAAAAAATCGATAAATTAATCTATCTAAAAATCTGTTAAACTAATATATGATAAGGCATAAGCCAAACAACACTATTTCACAAGTCTAGTCAAGCATATACATTTCAGCACCATGGACAGATCCCGGGATGACACTGTAATACACGTGGAGACGTTTACAGGGACCGACAATGTAATTGTGCAGTACATAATTTGCTTAATTTATTGTGGCAACGTGGGATGGGACCAGACAAGAGGATGACACTTGATGAATGCACCTAATAGACCCTTTAGGTGGACATCGGGGCTTCCTGTGAGCATACATGGCCTCATACCGCCATGGTCTGGGATTCAGAAATACTCTCAGACTGATGGCTGTTTACTGTTGACACTAAACTATAATTTCCAATCCATACATTCGGTTTAAGAGAGTTACTATCTCTGTATGATATCAAAGTATGTGCTACTTCTGGACCTCCAGGGACATACAGAATATCCTTTAAAATAAAAAGTATTGATAGTGGCTATATAAGCCCTATCCATATGTACTTTATCAAGCTGAAAACCACAAAATAATTTCTCCTTTCCACCAATGTACTGTCCACCTTTGCATGGTGTACTGTTATTGTGAAATACCATATGACAAAGACAACATGGTTGCTGGGTTGAAAATGACCTCTGCCACACTCCTTCCTATGACAGGCTTTGCAGGGGATTGGACCCAAGGTCCTCTGTCTGGGGAAACAACGCATGAAGACAATGACCCTCAAAACAATCCTAAAACATGGATGGGCACACACATGCACACACTCAATACACTCATCACATACACCCTCTCTGCCCATTGTAACACATCCATTTCCCCCCACAAATTCCCCAAGAAAGAAATACCCTAGATAGAAGAAAAACCTGACTAGGCGACCCAAACCCAGCCACAAGTGGGTCCATCGCCACAGTGTGGTGGTTGGACCTTCTGACAAATCTATTTGGGGCAAATTATCAGTGAGAAGCTTCCGCTCGAACTGCCAGGGACAAAACTGGCTGTTGGGGAGGTGGGAGGGGGGGGTAGATCCCGCTGCATGAGAGAGGGGGACAATGGGGGGTGAATGTGTTGATGTGCGGCCGGTGACTGGGGGGGGGGGACAATGGCTGGATTAGTCAGTCCCCTGGCTGACTGATGTGAGGTGGCTCCTCTCAGCCTCTCACTCCAGGGAGCCTCATTGTCCTGCTCCTGATTCCCACTTCTCACAAACTCCAAACAAAAGTCAATCTCTTTCTCAAGGGGAGGGAAAAAAAATATCGACCCGTGTTTCGTCTTCGGGAAAGTGACTCGAAAACGTATCGGTCAGGGATGACTAACTCGCTAACTCCTCGTCCTTTTATTTTGTCTCTGACTCCATCTCTTTTTTCCTGTCTTGGTAACTCTGTCTTCCCCTGCCATCTTGTCTTCCTTTCTCTTCTTAGGGTGGGGAGATTCTGGAGGGGGGGGTTCTTGGGTAGGGGGACGCTTGATACCCCCTGGCCTGTGAAGGGCACGGGGCTCTGCCTCTGGATGGGGGCTGAGGCACCTGTTAGAGGCTTAGGCCCGGCTTTGCAGCCTATACCTCTATTAATATTCTAATATCCAGAGATGCCATCACGGGTCGCTCTGAAATCAGTCTGATGTCGCCCCTGGCTTCTCCTCAGGACAGACCTTTGCTTTCAGTCACTCGTGAAGAGCCTTCTTTTTTTCTTTCTTTCCTCTCTTTCTTTTTTTCTTCCCCCTTGAAAAGACTCGTTAACAAATTATGACAGCTGAGCAGATAGGCTTAAGCCGTTCCCACTGCAGAGACAAACATGCAGGAGTCCATGAACCACGGATGTAAGCTGTTCCATTGTGTTTGACTTTATGTGTCTAAGGGGATCAATGCATCACTGTTTCACTGTAAACATGCAGTGAACTGTCCACTGCACATACTTCCAACACTGTACGACAGACACATTTCAGATTATGACATTTTAGGTTATTTTAGGTTACTTGACCCAATCACCAGACAATGGGAGACAGTTACACAGTTATACACATGCAATCACACACACACACACACACACACACACACACACACACGCACACACACAGTCCCTGAATGAATGCCATCAGTTGATTTTCTGTGTTTGAAAGGCACCAGTCTAGCTGACAATCTGTCCTGGAGACTTCAGTCGTGGACATCACACTGATTAAGCCAACAATGGCCATCGTTAGGGTCTGCCACAATGATAGTCTCGCTCATCTCTGGGTCACCTGTGGTATCGTGGCAGACTCATGACACCCGACTAGCTCTGGGCTGTTTGTGTCTGAGTTCCTGAAATGGTTGAAATAGCAGCAGTTGTGACGCAGTCGAGTCTTGTTCTGGCTCCGAGGTCATAGGAGGGGCAGTCTGGGCGGACCAGGTTCAACGGTCACAGTTTGGGGTCATGGTTCTCCCTGTCATTAACCTCTCGTAACACGGGCTGTCACCAGGTCTCTCACAGTCACTTAGTGTGACTTAATACAGAAGCAGACCAGACGTCTGTGTTGTTACCCAGTCTGAAGGCACTACAGACCATGCTGGGGGTTTGATTGATTGATTGATGATTGACTGATTGATTGATCGATATATTGATTGAATTATTGATTTTGTCCAATTTAATATTATGCGTGAGTCCAGTCAGCATGCTGTGACATTATTTACAGTTAAATAAATTGTCATAGATGACAGCAACACATTAAACTTTTGTAAATTATGTGGTCTTCATTTTGACCATTAGGTGGGAAAAAACATATATCTGGGAAGAGTTGTGAGTATAGACAGTGACAGTCTCAAGGTTTTAGCAGAAGGAAAGTTAGCCTACTAGTAAGGATGTTTGCTTCCCTGTGGGAAGGTCACACTCTAGTCATTATTTGTTAGGTTTAAGTGTCTTGGGAGGGGGCAGGAGATTGAGGGGTTAGCAGTGATAGAGGTTAATTACATGTTTTTTTGTTGTTGGAAAAAAACAACAACCCTGTTGTTGTGGGTATCCTGTGTTCTCTCTCTTCCCCTTTTACTGGCATTCTGTTGTGATGCAGTGCCAAGTTGATGTAACTTAATTTTAATATGCACATTCATGGACTTTTAGGACCTCTACTTCTGGAAGGGGGAGACAAGTAAGGGTGTTTTACTCCACTTGGTTTCTTTGTTTTTTTGTTATAAACATTTGTGCCCCTTCTTCATTCTCCTCCACTGGTTCACCTCTCCCTGCCTCCCAGTAGCAGAGTCTTTCCATCTTCACATTCCCTCTCAGTCTCAAATACAAACAATCAGACAACACCCAAATGCTGTCCTTTGGCCCGCTGTCCCCCTCTTCTATCCCACAACTATCATTCATAACCTTTCTGTGGAGGTCCGGGGAAAAGAGGTGGGATAAGGGGGTGGGAAGGTGGAGGAGGAGGGTGGGGGGGTAGAGGGGGGGTAGGGGGGGGTATAGAGGGGTAGCAACACGACAGCTTATTTAGAAGACTTTCTTTATAAGAACATGTGCAGGCAGTTCACTCACAAAGGACTTAAATAGGATATTTTCTGTTCCCTATAGTTGCTTTCCCCTTTTAAGTGCCGAGGCAAAAAAAAGTAAGTTTACAACTCCCCCCTCAATGGGGGCTCTTCACTCCCAGGTTGCTGGGACCTGAGTGACCTACCAAAGTTAATTAGGAGGTTAACAAAGAGCGAGCCGGAGGAGAATGCCTCGCCTCTCCTCCAGCCAAAGATGTCATCCATTAATTAGGAAAATCTTTAAGGTGGGCTTATTGAATTTACAGAAAGCCCCGCGGTTGGCGGGCAACAGTTTTTTGATCAAGCCCTTTCTCAAACAAAGCCTTTTCTGGGGGTTAAAAAAGAAGAAGAAGAGAAAGGAGGAGATTGGTTGGTTGGAGGGGAGAGAGGGAGAGAGAGAGGGGGGGATAAAGGAGAGAGAAAAAGAAACGTATGTGTTTCCAGTGCAGTACAGTCTAATGGGGGGAGCCGGCGATTGTGACAGCTCAAATTCACATGGGTATGGGGGGCATAGTTTTCAGATGATGTCATGCAAAGGCAACCTGGGGGCTTGGGAAGAGGGGGAGAGGGGGAGGTGGGAGGAGGCAGGGGTGTATTTGAGGATAGGGGGGGGGGGGGCACACCACGCTCAAGCCACAGGGGCCACTCAAAGTTAACATCTCTGCCGGCATCTGGGCCAAGCCAAGTCCTTTTCTTCTGAGCACAGAGAAACTTTCCTGAGCCCCACACACCTCTCCACCAGCCCTACACAAACTTCAGGAAAAAAAGTTACAAAACAACATAAGATATTATCACCCTAAGTGACTTTTTTTCAATATATTTTTAAGCCATTTCTGCCTTATTGTAACAGTGATAGTTACAGAGAGACAAGAAATGTAGGAAAAAGAGTGAGGGGAATAGTGAGGCTGTACTCGCTCTACCTGGTGAGCCACTGATTTCTACTTAAATAACAAACAGACAGCCTAACTATTTCACTAACAAACTCCCTGACTAACTCCCCTTTCTGACCAAGTAATAATTCCTTAGCTTTCAAGAGCAATTATAAGCAGTATTTTAAAGAATAAATTACTACTAATTTCTATCAATATATTCATGATCTCAAATGGCAAATTAGATTTTAATAGGTGATTATAAAGGTATAAATTGATCTTATTGTACATAGTACTCATTTGGTTGAGTGCAAAAGTAGTGAAAAAGCTGAAATTATTTTATGTACAGTATACACAGTTTAATTTGTGTGTTCTTTTTCTTTGTCTTCTTTACGGTTTTTGCATGGTCACATTAATTCCGCCCTTTGAAATATATGATCTATGGCGGCACTGAGGTCTAGATCACATGAATGGACTTATAAGGAAACCGACTGGCATCTGTAATGATGACAATGATGAGGATGATAAGGATTATGATGTTGAATACTAGTTTAATAATGTAATGACTTTACTTAAATAAGACCAACAAAAAAAAAGACTAAATGTAAGACAATGGCGTATAAAAGTATTAAACATAATTCAAGTTCTCACTTCTCTTTCTTTCTGACCCCCCTCCCACCCCCCCCCCCCCACCCCCTCTCTCTCTCTCTCTCTCTCTAACACACACACACAAATGACATATAGCCTATCCCTGTGAAGTAGCCTATAGCCCTTGTCACTGCGTCCCCCGGGATCGAACCGGCGTGAACCCCATGCTGCACCCCCTCCCGCGGACTAATGGTAGGGGAGGGTCTATGTGTTTTGTTGCTTGTCAAAAACAATCACCCTTCGGTCCATTACATTTACAGCACGTCGTTCTTTAATTGGTGTAACGCACTGAGCACTGAGAGGGGGAGACGGGCCACAAAGGCCGAGAAGTGAATGAGAAGCGACTCTCACAAAACTGCTCTTCAGAGAGAGAAAAAGTTAGCCACTAACAAGGTGGTGTAAAAAAGGGAGTTTTTTCCTAAAACTCGACTCAGGCCAAACGAAACCTCTGGGCGAAATGTTTGGCCTAACGTTTAGGCATATCAATTAAAATGCCGTGTGTATGGGTAAATAACTATAATAATACAAAGCGTAACCTGTCTTAGTTCGTATAGCCTACCATTCGCAAATGGTAGCCTAACTTTAAGATAGATAGAAAGGCAATCCTTCAGCCACAGTGAATTTGATCGACAGCGTAACCAGTCATTAAGCCGACCAACAATTTTATTCCTGCATGGTGCGCCCTTTTCCTCCCCAGTCCCCTCTCGCCATCTCTGGCCCACCCGCCCCTTAGTTCTGTTTAGGCACTGGAGGTTGTCAGCCGAGGTTTATGTTCAGTTCAGCGGAGCTGAAAGAAGTCAGCTTCTTGTCTTGTTATGAAACAAGACATCTCTGCCTCCCAGCTCGCGGGAGCCATGAGAAGCGGTCTAGGCGAGCAGGGAGAGCAGGCTTGCGCCAGCCCATCCCAAGAGACGACCAGCAGTGAGGAAGTCAAAGCGGCTTTTGTGTTGCTTCTGCCGGCTGCGTGTTTGTTAATTATCCCGTCTGTGTGTGCAGACTTGGGCTCCAAGAGAGATCCAACCAACCAGTGGACGGAAGAGCACATACTGTTAAGATTAACAGCTCTGAGTGCTACTTTGACTGCAGATTGAAGACGTTGCAATAATGAATAAAATAAAAAGCCTAAATAAAAATGTATTCATTAATTAAAACCATATTGCGTGAAGTGGCAATTGTCTCATGTCAGACAAAAGTTCTTGTTGAGTTATAGGTTATATGTCCCCAAGTAGTAGGCCTACTATTGCCTACAGTGTCTTCCTTCTCTACAAAGAGTTCCCCAACCTGTCCCTGCGTTTACATCATCGTCATGAGCAGCAGTTAGGCTTTAGATACTTCACTGTTCCTGAATTGACATAAGCTGGACGATAGTACCTTGTAAGAAAAAAATTAACTGCACCTTCCCCGTGCTCTATTTTCATCCCTCGAGTACCAACTTTTAATCGGTTTGGCACAATGTCTTATAACTTTGCAAAAGCAATTAATCTGTTGGCAGTTGAGTCCCGGCGGTCTTGGGAAGCAGTTTGAGAGCATCCGTTTTTTCCACCCCCCATCCCCCCAAAAGGGGAGAGGGCGTTTCAATCCTCTGAACGCCTTCATTGAAGGCGGACTTGATGGTTCTCTCTCCGGCTCAGATCACTCCTTTAGAGCGCGCTACTGCGCAGAATGGTCTCGCCTTGATCCCCATCAATTGTCACCATCCCGCGTTTCGGGCCACTTTGGCCGCCAGTATAGGCGAAGTCAGGGCTAATCCCTGGGAGGAGAATCACGGGGGAAGAGAAAAGCAACAATAACCAAGTCAAGCGTAAAAAATGAAAGCGAAATCTCTATTATCACTGCCTGCAATTCCCAGCAATGTAGTGAAAATCTGGCTAGTTTGTGATTCGAGTCAGACGCACAGGGAAGAATATGGGGCCGCGATGGGTTGGTAGACTCACACGATGAAGAGAGGGCAATGCATCGGTGAAAGGGGCCTAGCATTTCCAAAAGCCCTCTCACATCCCGACATAACCATTAAATGCAGACTGACTTTATGTTGTATAGAGAGAGAGAAACAAGAAAAGAGGCACAGTTCTCCGATGAAAGAATGAGGTTTTGGCGGATTAGGGACGGCCCGAAGGATGAAGAATAACTTCTGCATAACTTTACAGCTATTTTTCCCCCTCGTCCTCAAGAGCCAAGTTTACGGCTAAACCGGTTTAAGTTAACCCCTTAAGGCATCCAGTTTCACAGATTTTCGGAAGCATAAAACACGTTTAAGGTTTGACATTCACAATACGTTTGTTGGGTGTTAGGCTAGCCTATCTGCTTAAAAAAAATTAAGCCTGTATATATATATCTATAGGTATAGATAACAGCACAATTGAAATACGCTACTGCATATACACCTTCTCTTAGCCTATTACACTATCGAGAATTAAACATCACAATAGGCACAACACTATAAATAAATCCTGATGTTTCATAATTTTCAACAATCCATAATTTTGCTCTAAAACCTGAAACCTATTTGAACCTATATATTCCAAAGGTGTTGTGTCTTTTAGTTTGAGATGACCCATTTTTCTGTAGTCATTTCTATCTAACGTGCCAAATTGCAAGGCGGTTCTTTGGTTGAGTCTCGTGCCCTCATCACCTTACTGAAGAGCACTCGAGGCGATGGGAGACACTCCGCGAGCCTAATTAGTGATTTTTGTCCTCGTGGAGCTGGTTTCTATTCTATCTGATGTTAATGAATTCCTCTGTCATTTCCATTGGAAATTAACGGTCATCTCAAATAATGATGTGCAGATTTTTAGTCAAAGTCTAATGTTGATATCCAAATCAATAGTCGAATGAGAAAAAGGAAATGCATCGAGAATCAAAAAGAAACATTTGTTAAGCTTTAGTTTTGGAATGTGTTTCTATAGCCTAATGACTTCAAACAAGGCTTGTTTAGCATATAGGCTACCGTGTAGGCCTATTCAAATTAATATTCTGCATTAGTCTAATAAAAGGCATTGCAACATAAACATCATAAACATATAATAAAAAGCCTAACATAATAGTAGGCCTAATAATAATAGTCCAATCGAATATTTTGACAGTTTAACACCATGACCCATATCGATTTAAGTTTAGAAAGATGTCTTCCATTCTCGTACCGCCATGTGAAAACTCTCAAAAGGGATAAGGAACATCTGAACAATTAAATGGTCTCAAGCGCATACAAAACGGTTTATGAGCTGACAGTTGGCTTTGAGTGGAGCACCGGAGGCCAGCATCCACATAAAAACTGCATATTTACTGCCAGACAAGTGAGACGCATCAGAATAGGCCCTAATGCCAGCATTCTCTCTCCCTTATTTTCATTAGGCTCTGATGGCTGTGGAATTGCTGCGGACTGCAAGTTATCAAGAGCCACTAATTTCGCATTAAAGACCATTGACTGCAGTGGCTTGATTCGAGGGTTTTTGACAATTATCACAATCAGAATTTGAGCCCAGATCATTTACCTTGACTCCGTGATTATTTGCGCCAATCCACGCGCACATTTGAAAATTGCATGGTGTCAAATCCTTACCGAGGTAAATAATGAGGGGGCGCGCAACGGGGGCATCAGAGGGGTGCGTATCTCCATATCCAAGCTCTCCAACACACGGTCTCACACTCTTCCTCGCACTCGTTATCTGACCTCTAGTTTTGCATTTCACACACAATCTAGCGCACGCACACACACCTTACAACCCCCCCCCCCCCCCCCCCCCCACGAGCAATAGCTTATGGAAATACAATTTTAAGTCAAATATTTATGTCTCATGTCTAATGTAACCGGTCTATGGGCCATGCAATTACAAGCCACTTTTCTGTTAATTAGTGTAGGCTAAATGTAATGTATTCTGTGCAGAACTCCGTATAGAGCTATAGCCTCATTTTCAATATGATATTTCTAAATATTTTTTTTCAAAGTCATATATTGGCCCAATTTAGACACTTTCCTGCAATTAAGACCTCGATGAGTTTGGTATATCATCTTCATCATGAGGAGATGGTCTACATGGCTGCACGTCAGGAAGGAGCCTAGGCTTTTTTTTTTAACATAAAGCAAAGCTGTTATAACCTACACATTTAAAACTTTGCAGAGAGGTTTTACTAATGAATCTGTTGTTTTTTCGGTTGTTTTTACTACCGTGTTCCCATTTCCCATTGTATTCACGCCCAGTGAAACTTTAATATGTTATTCTCCTTTATTCTGAGGATTCAGTCACTGTGACTGACAAGTACTGGCGTGGACAGCGCATGCTCCGTCTTGCTTTATCACATGACCGTAGAAGTTGGAAACAGGAAGTGAAAAAGGTGTTGTTATGAAGAGGAGAGAAGTGTCGGTCAGAGGAAGAAGCATCAAATATCGTTGACAATGTCTCTCTTTAACGCAAGTGCCTTGTTTATTATGTTGTTAATGTACAGTATCACAACTGCATCAACCGAGGGCGTAAACACCATTATCCCAAATTCAGATTCCAGCCAAGACGGCGCAGTTCTGGGACCGGTTGTGTCCGAGTTGGCCGTACCCCAGTCTAGTTTTGGTCCACACTTCTCTCTCAACTTCTTGTCAGCTTTTACAGAAGATCTGGAGGGCAGCGATTATTGCGTCGAGCTAGCTGCGTATCTTTGGACAGCGATACGTTTCGAATGTCAATTGCTTGGTGTCTAATGCGCGTCCTGTCCAAGTGTGTGAGAACTGCTTAGTCTATTACAACAGTCTGACTGAGATCTACACCAACATCTCATCGGACCAGGTGGACGATTTTATTTTTAACCTAACTATAAAATCATAACCATTAATTCGTTCTTGTTTGCTCTTCCTTGTTGTGGCGCGAGTGTAATTGGTGGGCACTGGTCACATGTCCCATATCTCGTGATAAAGGATGTTTGGAACAACATTTGAGGAACTTGGCTCAGATCACAAGACCTTAACAAGTCAAACATACTGCCATAGTCTTACTACGTGGCTAGTAACACATGTTAGCCGTACTATTGTAACGCTTATCGTCCGTTTTGGAAATGATTGCCTCTTTCTCCTTTTTCATGGTTAGAGTTAGAATTAGCTTAATTGTCTCTGACCAGAATCCGGCAATCTCAATCATGACAGACCCTCAAACCACTAATACAACCTTTCTATTCAGTCTTCAAACATTTTTCTACTGCTTATTGTTATTGTTATAATTTTCATTACCAATCTCAAATGTCTAATTGACAAGATGCAAACGTTAAATAATGTATTATGCATCATCGGGTAAAAAATATGCTATATAAATAAAGTTGCCTTTACTTTCTAGATGGGCCCTGGCAACGTCAGCTGCAGGGACAGTCTCCTGCGCTCTGACAGGCTAATGCTGATCTATCTGCTGTATGACAACTTGGAGGAGATCTGGACTACCTCAGGCTGTGACCGTGAGTTACCTGGCTGATCCGTTTAAACATATGTGCTTATGTATCAACATGGGTATAACTGGAAGATGTGGGATAGGGCAGTTGTAAAAAGATAGTATGGTTTGTTAAAAAACATTTTATTGTGATTTTACATCTACAAGCTGACATCTCTGACACTGTAAAAGCCAAGTACTGTCATATTTTGAGCATTTTACTCTTATCCATAGCCACAATTAAATTTGACACAACCATGTAGATTGCCAACATTTTCCCTAATAACACTTTCCAAAATTAGACAGTCGGATTGTGTCCATATATTGTTTCACAGTAGGCCATTTCAGTAAAGGTTAATCTTTGATGTCACTGTCTCCAAGATTGTGTCAACAAAGGACTTAACCAGCTGACCAATGACACATTTTACTTCATGGCTGTTCTCAACCAAACCCGTTCCTGCTTTGAGAGGTACCAACAGGTGCGTAAGTCTTTAAAAAAATAAAACGTTTGTGGTTGTGGTTTCCGAAATGCGAGTAACCAATGTCAAGGCATCTTAGGTTGGCTTGGAAAGTCATCAACAAAAAGGGAAGCCGGTTCGTACATGTATTGTGTTTCCACTAAAGCAGGGAAACCACTCAGAGCTGTGTCAGGAGTGCAAGGCGACATACAAGGGACTGAATGAGCTGTATGGAAGCATGGAGAAGAACAGCACACTGTGCATTGACATCGAGGACGCGGTACGTTACTCAGCTCAAGGACTGTATCCTATTTACCTCATGTTTTATTAAAAAAAATATATATATATATGTTTGTGTGTGTGTACATGAAGCCTTCATTTTAACAAAACAGCTGAAGTTGGAGATTGTCTTTCAAAAGGTCTGAAAACTAGAGAAGAGTGACATACGTCAAAAGGATGAAGCTTTGCACAGTTGAGCTGCTATGGCCGACGAGAATAAGAAAGTGACAAGCAGCTAGATTTGGAGTTTGGAGAGAGAGCCTGGCAGCTAGATTCAGTGTATAGCAAGAGACAGAGCTAGATTCAGAGTGTGGAGAGACAGAGAGACAGACAGCTAGATTCAGAGTATGGAGAGTCAGCGAGACACACAGGCAGCTACATTCAGAGTATAGAAAGAGAGACAGCGCTAGATTCAGAGTGTGGAGAGACAGAGAGACAGACAGCTAAATTCAGAGTATGGAGAGACAGCGAGACAGACAGGCAGCTAGATTCAGAGTATGGAGAGACAGCGAGACAGACAGGCAGCTACATTCAGAGTATGGAGAGAGAGACATTGCCCCGATTGTGCTGATCTAATCTGTTGTAGTGTCCGGGGTGTATGTGTGTGTGTGTGATAAACCTTGTCTGTCTGGTAGATGAATATGACCCGTAGACAGTGGAGCAAGAACTTCAATTGTTCATTGCCCCGCGAGGAGACGGTTCCTGTCATCGCCGTGTCCAGCTTCATGCTCTTTCTGCCCATCATCTTCTACTTGAGCAGCTTCCTTCACTCTGAACAAAAGAAACGCAAGCTCATACACCGTGAGTAACCTTCTAATTCCCCTATTGTTACACTGTGTGTGTGTGTGTGTGTGTGGGTGTGTGTGTGTGTGTGTGTGGAGGGGGGGGGGGGGGGTCTGTGAGAGGGTTGGGATCACAGGTTTTACTGGTGAAAGTATGGACAGTTCTTGGTTGACATGGTAGATCAAGACTCAGTTAGCACTTTTCTCTCTCCTCTCTAACACTGTTGTTCATTCCCTCCCTTTCTCCCTCCTCTCTCTGACAACTGTTCCTCCCATCGTCCCATCTCCAGCCAAACGGGCAAAGTCCAGCACCAGTCTCATGAACATCCAGGATAAATTCAGCTGAGTGGAGCAAGGGATGAGGAGGAATAGGAACGGTTTTCCTACTCAGTTTGTCCAGAACAACTTCTAGGAACCTCTTGAAATGAGTTGTAATTTATTTGCCTGTGGTCTGCTTGACACCAATGGCAGGACTCCACAAAAGGACCCTGTGAAGTCCAAACAGGACAATGCCAAATCATCAGTGTTAAAATATGAAATGTTTTTTTTAATGCATTGAATTAAATTAAAAAGAAAATGTTGAAAGTGCAAAGCTGAAACGTACCTGCACTACCCCCCATCACCACCACCATAAACCACCATAGTCAAATACATATGACACATAAGGCCTGCTCCCCATAGAGGGTATGCTGGACTATACTGGGGCTTGGATGACTACAGACCTACCAGCTGCTATGTGAGGTTGAAGTATTATGTGTGTTATTTATCTTTTCCTGTGAGGAAGGAAGAAATGGGTTTTGTGTCACTAATGTGAGCCCACTGTAAAGCTGGTAAGGACAGACAGAAAGCACTTGATGGCCATTAGTGGTGACACATATCCTCAGTGTTAAGGGAGGGAGGGAGAGGAGAAGGCCACATCTGAAATACAACATAAAAAAGGAAATAAATAATGTAGCCTATAGGTGAGAGCACTCCATGGTATCACAAACCTGTGCGGGTTTCTTTCCTTGCCAAGGAGCTATTAAGCTTTTTGTCCAACTCGACTAGCTTCTATTAGCCTGCTAACTGGGCTGCTATGAATGTCTCCAATTCTCCATATTCATCTGATAATGTGAATTTGATTCACTGTAATTAGATGGGTAGCCTATTACGCAATTTAAGATATCATGTTCTCATATTGTAGCCTCTTTAGAGTGAATGTTTACATAAAGAAGGATTTTTGACAAACTGCTTATCAAACAAGAGTATCAAATGGACTATTAGTTCTGATCAGGAGGATTAATTTAATGTATTCGTTGAATATGTATTTAAAAAACGTTAATTTTTAAAACTTTTTAAGATTGGGGGTTAAGATTACAATCTCAACTGTCTTTATTTCCCATCAGAATTATTCAGTCACATCATAATATCAACTATTAAAACATTTTATGTGTCAACGCATCGCTTTACAATTGTTTTGTATTATTTTTATTCTTTGTACTCTATTCATTGGGGTCATCATGTCTAGGGCCCCTGTATTTTCAAGAGGCCTGCTGTGGTGTAATAGTAAAAGAGCTATTTCTTCACACAGACATGCTTCTTGTTTTCGGGTTACATGGCTTTTTCGTTAGATTGCAACGGGGCCGGTGTTTCTCGGTCATTAGCAGCTAATCTAAAAGTGGGATAGAGATGCGGGCCCGAATAATCTCGACAACACATCCGTTTTAACTCCCTTGGCTTTTTGGTATTATGGATCGCAGCCATTGTATCCCTGCTAGCCAGAACACCGGTTCTAATAGCCTTACCTTTAGCCCCTGATATCCCGAATCATATGATCCCGTTGCGCCCCGGAGAAAAGCTGAAACACGGCCTTTCATTCGCGCGCCTTCGCTCACTGAGCGACTCGTGCAAGGCTATAGCCCGAGCTCGAGAATGACAGCTTTCATTTCAGTTAAGCCTCGTGGCTTTTTTGCGGCACACTGGGTTCTCCGGTAAGCGGTGCTCGAAGTCATGGAAGTCTTGAGGCCTCCTGAGCCGTTAACGAGAATGCAAGTGATCCTAAAGCAGCCACGTGACGCAGAAAACTGATGGCAAAGCTGAAATACTTTAGGATTCAGGGACGTGTCATTAAGGCACAACATCTTTACATTCTGACTGGGGGAAATATGTCCTGGAATATTTAGACCCACGTCACTTTTCGCCTCAAGTACCAGGAAAGTGACTTTGAACCTTTAGCAGCTTTATGTAATTATTATGAAATGGTATAATCAGATCTGCAATTTGGAGCATTCATACTGTATGCCACATCCTTTGGCTAGGCTGAAGTTTGCCTGCCGTTTAAAACGCATCTGGTCTTTTATGTGTGCGTTTGCCTCTCGAGAACATTGACCTCCACAAACAATTTCTTCCATTATGAAATGTGTCTTTTTATCCCACTCACACCCTCTTCCTTTTTCTGTTTCTCTCTTTTCAAGAATATGTAATCATTTAACCTGCAGAGAAGGGTACCTAAGGGCATCACTGATTCAATCCCACTTTGCTGTGCACCACTGGACGCCCTGCTATATCTTACGCAAGGAGCTTTCACAGGAATTTACTGTTCTAATAATCTCACAGTAAGTTACCTTTTATTTGAATAGAAAATACGATTCTAGAAACTGACTCATACTCTGCCCTCTCAAGCTTTAATTAATGCTTCGGTTTATCTAACCTGTATTCAACCAGTAACTTGTGTAAGATTGTGGTCTTAGTGTTTGGAACGGTAAAGACGTCAGTTCTTTGGGTCACTTTGGTTTACAGATTGTTTCTGACACTGCTTACCTTTATTTTAACTGAGTAAAAAGGTAAAATAACAGCTGTAAAACTGAGCCATGACCTTGAAGAGAAAAGAACAATAGGACAAAGAAAGAAAAGACAGACTTGAGGCTTATGTTTCACTCCTATAAGCCTCTACATACTTTCGTAATGTGTGAAGTGTTGGGTAACTCACCTCTAAAGCTGGTAAGGACACAACAAAGGATCTAGGGGGTAAGAGGGTAAGAGGAGGACAGAGTTGGGAGTGGAATTGGGCACACTGCAATATACACTCCTCAACTCTACAATGTGCACTATGGCAACCATGACCACTCATCTTCTGTCTCATGGTCAGAGTGATTTAGCATAGTGTTCATCAAGGTATACCATGCGTATCACTTTAAAAGGCCCTGCAAAAGGTAAACAGCACTTAAAGAGATATATCATCAGTAATGGCAGCCTTTATTGGTTCATAAAAATCTGTAGGAAATAAATATTATCCTAAACATTTTAAAACCCTGCCTTCCTTTTTCTGCCATTTTACTTTTTCTTTTTTCAATTTGTCAAGAAATGATCAAATCTTGTTCTTTACAAATGGCTTTTGTGTGTGTGTATTGCAGTACTTTCTACAAGGTCATGGCCTAGTAATAGCTTCCAATCCTGAGCCCTTCACCACCATGCAGCCCTATTCCTGTATTCGGGTATTCTGCGGCCTCCCATGTTATGAAGTAGCCAATGTTTCCTTCTTCACGGTAATATTAAGAAACTGTTAGTTAGGACTTAAGTTGTTGTGCAAAAACTCTAAGCTGTCAATTAATGACCTTGCTGAAAGTAAAGGAAAGCTAAGCCACCTCTCAATGCCTTCACCATCAATATGATGCTTTGTTGGTGAGGGAGTAAACATACAGGCCTGGGAGGCACACACACACAAACACACACAAATGCAAGCACACACACACACACAAATGCAAGCACACACAGAGCATGTGCAGCGAAGTGAAGGAGCTTTAGTTTACACCTGCAAGAGGGGTCAAAGTCTGTCAATCCATGGTTTTATGGAATTATGATGGATTATAGAATCACTCTCTTACAGCAGTCATTCAGTTTGTAATCTCAGCATCTTGATGCAAAACCCTCCTCCTCAACTCTCTTTATTTTTCCCTCTCTCTCTCTCTCTCTCTCTCTCTCTCTCTCTCTCTCTCTCTCTCTCTCTCTCTCTCTCTCTCTCTCTCTCTCTCTCTCTCTCTCTCTCTCTTTCTTTCTTTCTAAAAGACCATTGAAAGTTACCCCCCCCATGTCCCACCCCTGCCACAATAGTCTTATGACAGGTCAGCTGTTGGTGACATAACATATGCTGGATCATATGTCAGAAACCTTTGCTGGCTGACTTGTGTCCCCTGTGGCAGAATGATGTGGATGGCAGAGAAGGGGCCACTTCAGTGCCCTCAGAGCGGGGGTCTCATCCCAGGGGGGCCGGGGCTGCCAGGGGGGCAGGGAGGTGGGGGCACCTCTTAAGGGCAAGAACATCTGACCCCCGGTGGCACAGACTGATGGATGTGCCCATGATCTTGCCATCAGCTTGAGAAGACACCTATTCAAGTTCTTTGTCTCTGGTGTGTATGTGTGTGTGCGTGCGTGTGTACGGGGCAGAAGATTTAATATGGTCAGGGAACAGTGATGGGGTGTAATATGTTTACCTGTTGCCTGTTGTCTTTTTATGTCCTGTCTCAGCAAATCTTACAGTATAACTACATCAATCAAGCAATCAATACATTTATCAATCCTAACCCTTACCATGTTTACCATGTCACAAAGGCCTCTAAAGGGGCTTGAAGCAAGTTTCTGATTAGCAAAAACCTGTCTGTCACACGTGTCAGAAACATGCATCCAGGATTCAGTGTGCCTTTACATTATGTAAAGTAGAGTTCAAGAATATCCCTTTATTGATCTCCCTGGGGATGTGTCACCATTACAGAGGCATCAAAATAGCAAATGTAGTTACTATCAAGCAGTAAAAACACAAAACACACGTTTGAGTGTGAAGAGACATGAAAACATGTATTCAACAATGATGTTTGATGAAACCAGGGGTAGCTTTGTTCTATGACTCACCAACAGAAAGGTTATACTGCCCTCTGTTGGCAGAAATTGCTATAATCTCTCCTACATCATAGTACCTTCTATTACTAGTAGATGGCAGTAGTTTCATGGTTTATGCGTGAAATGTGTGTCTGCTAGCTTCATCCGTGCATCAGCTCACTACTTTTGCTACTGTAACAAGTGGGTTGAGTGTGCTCATAATGACATGCTCATAAGTGAGTAGCGTTTTTTAGATCTTTTATTATCTGTGTGTGTGGTATATAATGTTTGTGTGGGTTATATAGTCATGGTTTGTAGCATAGTCCCTGTTTGTAGATAGTCTGTGAGTGTAGCATAGCTCATGTGTAGTCTTTGTGGCGCTGTCTACAGTATGCATTTAGTTGCTCAGAGTTTCCCCTCATCACTCACTTATGCATGATACAAATCTGGGTTCAGGCAACCGGGTAAGATTGAGATCATATGATCCTGTGGTTGCTGCTAATCCAGGTAGAGGTGACATGGTGGGGTTTGGGGCCTTGAGGCCTTGAGGCCTCAGACCAGAGTAGTGACACTGAGAGACAATCCAAACCATCACATGCACCATCACACACCTCCGTCTCCTTCAAGTCTGTTTGGACCCAAACACAGCCAAAAATGTGTTTGATCTTGCTCAGGAAAACCGAGACTGCATAGGGTGGATTGGGGGGAGGTGGAGAGGAAAGGAGAGTAGAAGAGGGGGGAGACGAGAGAAGGGAGGAGAGAAGAGAACATGAAAAGATGGTGGAGAGGAGAGGAGAGGAGGGGAGGGGAGGGGAGAGGAGGGAGGGTAGAGGAGAGGAGAGGAGAGGAGAGGATGGGAGAGGAGAGGAGGGGAGAGGAGAGGATGGGAGGGGAGGGGAGAGGATGGGAGAGATTAGGTGAGGTGAGGTGAGAAGTGGAGGGGAGGAGAGGTAAGGCAACACCAGGAGACATACTGGGAGGGGTAGGGGTGGCAATTATGTTGTCATCTCTAACACACACTGTGTAGGACATACACAGAGCCACACGCAAACACAGGCCACATGCCTGCATTGTACAAAGTAAACCCAAAGGAACGTAACACACACACACATACACATTGTTAACAAACTATTCCTCTATATCTTTATAACTCTCCTTCCCCATGTGTCTCTTTCTCTCCCTCTCTACATTCTCTCTCTTTCTCTGCCATACTTCTCTCTATCTCTCTGTTTCTCTTGTCTCTGTCTCTCTCTCTACCCCCCTCGATCTCTGTTCCCACTTGTTCATCAGTCTCTGGGCTTCCTGTCAGCTTACTGTCAGCACGTCATACCTCTGTCAGCCAAACATGCTAACACGCTTACACGCTAAATGTGCACTCGGTACACGCTTGCCCGGCATCAGACAGACAGCAGACAGACAGCAGAGACACAGCAGACAGACATGTCAAAGTAAAGGGCCTCTGGCTCCAGACAGACAGTAGAACAATGAGGGAAACTATGGCAGAGATAGACCATGTTATTTCTAATGTTTATAAGGTTCTATTCATTATTCAACTCGAGACTTGCACTGGTTCATCATAGCGAGTAGAAACAGTAGAAACACAATCAGAAAAGATTAGTTCTGGTGCTTTTCTTTAGAAACCGTTTCAAAACCTTTACCATTCTAAGAGTCTTCTGAAGGTTTGCTGTTTTCATTGTTGGGACAAGGAGAAGCAAAGGAGATGGAGGCAGAGGAGATGGAGGCAGAGGAGATGGAGGCATACTGATGCCTGTGCTGTTGCTGGGCAGCAGAGCGTTTTCTGTACAAACACAACCAAGCTCAGGCATTCCATGGACAAATGGCTACTGTTCACTCTTTATACAGCCCACAACAGTCTGGCAGCTAGACACACACACACACACACACTCACACACAGCGAAACGAGCCGAGAATGACTGCTATATAAAGCATTGTTACCCATGGTGTTCAAGCATGTTGAGACTCTTTTCTGACGTCTAATTGACCTTCACGTGAGCCCAGCTCTCCAACTACCCAACCTACAGGTACAGCCATGGCTAACGCTCACAGCCTCACACAAAATGGAGACTGGCCTCATGGCCACTGACTGGTACACTGACTTCCATTAGACGTTCCACTGATGTCTGGGGGTAGCTTTCATGTTATACTCAGTGCAAGACCTGAAGAAGTGTTAACAGTGTAAATTGCGTGAGCATTTTGTGCTGAATGTTGTTATTCATTATTTCATGACATTGAACGTGGAAAGGAACTTCCTTTCCAGATTACCACATGGGTGCAGTGTTGTGATTTCCAATGCTGGGAGGACTTCTGTTGTGACTGGCGTGGGGTTGTGCTTTGTGCGTGTGCTGTTTGGGAGTGTTGCAGATGTTTCGCATGGTTTGGTGTGTGTGACTATATAAGTGCATACACATGTCTACACTTGTGTGTGTGTTACTGTGATTGTTAATGTGTGTGTGTGCTCATGTTATGTGTTCATGGAGGTGTGTGTGTGTGTGTGAGCCTAGCAGGGGTTCAGTGGTATGGATTATGTTGCTCTGGGCTGTATTGAGAGTGCCCAGCCAGGCGTGAGGCGAGGAGGAGAAAGGGGGTATTGTTGTGGTCCAGATGAGTGTCAGAGGTGCCTCACAAAATAAATTCACTCACAGGAGCTTAACTGAAACACGGTCAGGACAACAGCCCTGTAGACCATGACCACTGCTGAACACTAGCAATAACGGTCCTGGGGTTAAACATATCAACTCAGATGGTTGCTCATATTTACAGTGCTGGTTGAAGGGAGGAGGACTGGACTACTCAGGGCAGAGGATGAAGCTCCCGGCATAGGACAAGTGGAACTGTGGGCGAAGCTGTGTGGGTGTAATTGTGTGGGTGTTTGTCTGTGTGTGTAACTGTGTGAATGTAACAGTGTGTATCCACACACTTTCTCACTCTCTTTTGCACTCCCTGTTCTGACATCTGTTTAGTCTCTCTGGGTGGGGGCAAGTGTGTGTGTGTGTGTGTGTGTGTGTGTCTGTGTGTGTGTGTGTGTCTGCCACAGACGTTGAGGGAGCGTTTCCCCAGAGTGATTTACTCCCTGCAAAACATTAGATAGAGCTCTGCTACAAAAGAATGGAAGAGTTATGGGGCAGAGACTCTGTTAGGCCTAGGCCCTCTGGGCCTTAAGGGGAGACCAGGGACTCGCCTAGCTGTCTCCCCCCGGCCCACTGCCCTTTTATGGGCTTCCTAGCGTACTTTTGGTCAGTGATTTATATGTCTCCATCTGGTGCTGTGGGTGTGATCAGAGAAGAGTTCAAGATGGAGTCCTGTTGCAGCGGCACTAGTGTGAGACTGGGGTGACAGGTCAGGGAATGTAATCTATCTGTCTGTCTGTGTTAATTATCTATCCTAACTTACATGAATCTAACTATGGGAAAACACTTTACATGGAAATATATTGACTGTTCATCGACCCTTGTTTTGTTTTTGACTACATACACTTGTAATGACTAGTATACTAAATATATGTACAATTGGTGTCTTCTAGACTGCTACTGTTGTCTCATCCTTAGCTCCCTGATCCAGCCACATCACAGGAAACAACAACAACGACAACCAAACAACAACAACATAGACCTCTGTCCGGGTCAGTCAAGATCAGTAGGCTATACGCTTGATCTGTTCCTGGACGCACCCCTGTTTCTGGTAAACAGGCAGGAACACCGCCCCAGCACTCCAGGGGAATACTGGAGAAGTACAGCTATTGGACCAGGCACTTTTGTGCTTTGATTGGATGCCAGGGAATGTTCTCCTCTGTGTTAGTGTTTCAGATGAATCCTGGAAGTAACAATAATGTAGCAGTCTGTGTGTGTGTGTGTGTGTGTGTGTGTGTGTGTGTGTGTGTGTGTGTGTGTGTGTGGGGGGGGGGGGGGTTGCTGATCTATCAAGAAAGAAAGTAGCTCTGGTGGCTTTTTGGGGTAAACGTGACTTGATACGCCTGTGAAGAGTCTGGGAGTTCTGGGATAATGGTGTGATTCACAGGTTGTGTTAGGTGACAGTTACAGAGTCATGTGATGATGCAGCAGCAGCCTCTGATGGTAGATGTAGGGCCAGGAGGTTTTCCTATCAGCAAGGCCGGGGAACCTCGGGAAAATAAAAGACTTTCATGAAAGTTTTTTTCTTTTCAAAATAATCAAGGAAAAACTCCAGCATCTTACAGCTATTCTGTTCCATGGCATGATCTGTATTGAAGCACTTCTGGGTGGAATGCAACAGACTGACCTTCCGGTGTCTGGAGTCATGTGACTGATCTGAATGTCCAAGGTTTCCAAGCGAGTCTGTCCAGTGAAATGTTAGGTCCTGGCCATGATAAACGATCCGTGTGACATGGATCTCTCCTCCAGACCAATCCTTTGTTGGGTCCAGGTTGCACCTGAAGGGGGATGTCTGCCAGACCTGCACTCCCCTAACAGAGCTGGAATTGTTGTATTTTCCTTTCCACACATTCTTGGGCTTGTGGTTTCACCTCAACATGCACCCACACACACACAGACACACACACACACACAGACACACACACACATACAGACACACGTGCACACACACACACAGATTGAGGAACATTCATCGGACCTGTACTTTTTCCTCTTGTTACCCAGGGAGGTGCTATGGCTGACTGGCGGTGCTAGCTACACTGTGCACACATGGGAGCGTGGCCTCTGAAGCACCTCGGGGCCCCAAAGTGAAACCACATTGAACCCAGACCAGGGAGGAGGAGTGAGAGACAAAGTCATCTCAAATCAGAATGAAGATGATGATCTTGGAGTCACCAGCTGCTCTGTGTGCTCACACAGTAGGTTCTGAGAAATTGTTAGAACGTTTTCAAAACTTCCCTTTTGTCTGTGAATGTTTTGTGTCGTGTCGAATAATGTTTTTTTTCTTCAGTTGGACTGTAGGTCTAGAACTGGGACTGGGTGTTGCTACAGTTGAATTTAGCCCTGGAAATTGGCTTTGCTACATGTCTTCATCCTCTCCCTTCAAATTATCTACGTTATCTTTACCTCACAGATTCCATGTTTCAGACTTTTATTTTCGGGCTTCTCCAGCTGTTGCTTGCTCTTGTTTTATTTTATTTTATGTGACACCGGGGAAATCTGGTCCACCTCTACTTCTCTCCCAGCTAATTAATGTGTGAACTAATTGCGTGGCTAACTTTAACATAGCGCCAGCCTACTTCCATCTGCCCGTTGTCTATAAAAGGATGTTGGGGGAGAGGGAGCTAGCCTGGTGACGCTGACACAGAATCTCATTTTAGAATGTTCTAGCTGGTTCTATCTCCGGGGGAACCAGCTTGTGGGTCTCTGAGCTGGAGTGAGCTGGTTCAGATGTGAGGGTGTGCTGAAGGGAGGTGGAGGTCTGTGAGTGTGTGTGCGTCGGAGTGAGCTCTTACAACTATGGAGACGAGGCATCTCTGGATAAGACATCTGACTAACAGATGTTTTTATACCTGCTCCATGGCCTGATTTTCATTGGCCTGATTTGATGTAGTGAGCCAATCAGAGAAGGGCATCACAAACATCCTGAAGATTACCAAGGGGACTTCTGACAGCAGGAAGATGTGCTGAATGACCATATGTCTATAGGTAGAGAATACCATTATAATGGAGCTAGGAAGCTGAAACATGTTTCCATTTTCAAAACAGGGAACTGACTAACAGGTGTGAAAACCACAGAATTAATGTATCAGCATGTTTCAGGAAGTAGGTGGGGTAGGAGATAAACATGGATGTATTGGATCTCCCCAGGCAACAACAGTGATTTGTAGAGAGGAGAAGACGACCTGTTTCTTCATTACCTAACATTCTGTCTTCCTGGGTCTTGATAGATGATCCACATTACTGAGATGTTCCCCTCAGGTGTGTCTGTGTTCTTTTGACCTTTTCACACAGCACACAGTTCACCATCGTTGTATGTAATTTGACACACATTCATCTTCTCTGACACCTTCTTCAGCACCAGATTCTATCAGTCGTTTTTATGTTCCAATTCTCCTTAAGAATGTACAGTTTTTACAGGCTTTGTGGTTGTTGATTGAAGCTTCCTTGTAGGAGAACACATCTGAGTGATTGTTAGGTGTAACATTAAAAGAACAACAAATAGGGGGCGCCTCGGGTGCTCACAGGATGAGTGCATGTACCATGTTGGCTAATTACCACAGCGGCCTGAGCACGAACCCAGCCTTGGCCCTTTTCTGTCTTTTCCTCTCTTTCCTTGCCTTTCCTGTTACACTTTGCTTACAAGCTATCCAATAAAGCATAACGAATGCCATAAAATACAATCTTAAAAACAAAAAGAACAAGAAACAATAAGAACAAAGAATAGAATGCGTGTTTATATGTGTCCATCTTCACCACATCACCATGAATACAGGTGATACTGTGTACGCCTTCCAGCAATGAAACCAGATGTTTTTATATGATCGACAGGGAAACTAAACACACTTTCACAACCACTGAACTGAAGAAAACAACATTTTTAGCTATTTGCTCATACGACAATAATAAAAAGAAAACCCCTGACTGGACAGCATTTGAAGGAGCTGTGTTTGGGCACAATGTTGCAGCTGAAAGGGTGAGGTAGCTGCTTCCTGTGTGTGATCTGATAGGAGCTAAGTCGCTGTGCTTGGCTGGGTATGAAACACACACATGGGGTGGGGAACTGGGCTGGGCTGGGGCCCTGCTGGTCACACACAGCAGCAGAACAGTAGCAGGGGGCAGGAGAGTATACAACACCAGGAGAGGTGCTGGTTAAACAGTTCTGAAGTAGCTAAAGTCACAGATTTGTTTTGTCTACAATGTGTTTTATCATGATCCTTTTCTTCTTCGTTTTTGAAAGGCTTGGCAACACAAAATATTGAGATTACAACTTAACGACCATGTAACAACATATATATATAGTACCACTAAACTGTATACCATAACATTGTACTAAAAACAGTGTAGGTACAAAGGAATTTCTGTGTACTTAAATGGTTTTAAGTGTTAGTGCGGTGTAAGGAGTAAGTGGATGCTGTAAAGGGACAGTTGAAGATTATGTTCATCAATGTTAACATCCACTTGTACCACCAAATACTAATGAAGTGTAACTATATAGCAGGTCCTATGTAGCTACAATGTTGTTAGTAGGTATTGTTATGTAGTTACAAAGTAGTTAATTTAACTTCAATGTCAATTGTTGCCAAAGGCTTTCTAAATGAGTTGTTTTGTGTGTTTTTGTTCCCATCCAATCAGAAGGGAGTATTGTATTGGGCTGGTCATCAGAGATGGCATAACAAACCCTCCGAGGCATTTCCTGTGGCGTTTCCTGCTCTCTATCAGAGTTCATATGCTAATGTCTATTAATCCTGGCCAGCCTCCTACAGTTCTCTGTCTCAGACACAGAACTTACAATGGCTTTCTCTCTCTTCCTTTCTCCCTCTCTCTTCCTCTCTCTCAGAGAGTTCCCAGTGTTTCTCAGCTAATGGTGACACTTAGTTGTGTGTGCGTAAGAGCTGTTAGATTGTATTTTTCCAATGCAAGACAATTTCAAGGCAAAAGTATTGGATAAGGATTGTGTTGCTGACCTGTTTATCTGCGTGCATCAATCTAATTATTCACGGGGCCCAGCTCGCAGTCTCCTCATCTGCTCCTCTGCCCTTTGACATAAAAGATCATCTGACGTGATTTATCTCCCAGCATGACTCCATTGAGCCAGAGGTCTGGCTCTTCCCTGGGTCCACAGCATGCTACCCATGATTAGCCTGCTAACCAGCTGACCTCCCACCGCTTCGCCATAACCACAATTGCACCAGCAAACAGACACACATGCACACATAGAAACCACCAGTCACTCTGTTTTAAGTGCATATACACACACACACGCACACACACTCACACACTTACAGAAGTCAGTTATGGGGAGACACAGTCCCAGTCAGTAATCGTTATGTGAAGTAAACCCTCCAGGGTTTGCATGTTTAGCTCCTCACAACACTGTCACACTTCACTTCACCCATAAATCTCCCTTTCTTCATCCCTCCATCTATTCAGACGGTGCGTCATCTGGGTAACGGCATCTGTAATGGCATCATTAGCCATGATCAGACACACCACTGAGCCCCACACTCTCACACTACAAGCCAATGTAAACTCTGTTCTGTTTCTGTTTGTCAGCCCAAGCCTCAATTACCCACCAAGCCTTAATTACTGTTTTCTGGTAAAGCATCCAGAAAAACTGCTAAGTTGTTTCACAAGCACGCTCACCGCAAAACCGTCCTTGCAACGGCAGAGCAGATTTACAATTAGGTGACGTTAGAATCTTTAAACAAATCAAACCTCTCAGACAACCATGGATAGTTGTGTTGAATGCGCACCAGTGCACATTATATAATAATACCTGTAGGCCTACATTATTTCTCTCTAACACATTTTCTCTTTCTTTTCCTAATTATATATTTTTCTCCTTTGACAGACGCTCTTAGGTTTCACCTGTGTGACAGCTCGCTCCACTTACATAAAGAGTGATGAGGACACAAGGTTGATTTGAAGATCCCTCAATGGTCTCCCCCCAAACCTGGTCTCTTATTTAACACACAGAGCGTGCTGCACCTCCAATATCAGGCCACAGTGTTCTGTACTTTTGTAAAATAGGCTACAGAACGTTCTTGAGGTGATGGGGACTGTTACACAGTGGAATGAAAGGGGTAGAATGTTGCTTAAAAAGAGTGGTCTTTGATACATTTGCTAAATCATTGTGTCCATGGATTGCTAATCACCTGTCGAGGCTGGAAGCCTGTAAAACAGTAACTATATACTTTACATTATTTTTATTTGGTAACAACATCAGCATTGTCTATTTAAGGACACGGTGGATGAAATAAACTGTTATGACAAAGCAAGACAAACAATTCTCAGAATAGGAATGCAGTGCACATGAAAAGGGGTGTAGACATTGTCAAACACAGGAAGTATTTATCTTAACTCAAGGAAGCCATCATTGAGCAGCCTACCACGGCCCGAGTCACCACAGATAAAGAACCATACTGTCCAGTGCTTCATTTCCTCATGGTTAGATAATGCTCAAATTGAGCTATGTTTGAAAAGTACACTCACGCAAACAACTGAAATCGAGGGCAATTTCAGCCCAATGAAAATGATGTCATCAGATTGCCCTCTACTCTATATGATGTAAGAGCACTTCTATTGTCGATGGTTCAACAGTTTCATGAGGAAACAATTGCAAGCAATCTGGGCAGTGTTGTCACAATAGTTAACCTATTATGCTGGACCAGTTGGTACACTGCTAAGAATGAATAACAATGTTTTGTAACGTACATTTACATATATGTAAGGATCTATTTATGGGTTCCGTTAGTCTGTGTTTTTCTAGCTAATGGAGGGCCTTTTGGCTAGGACAGCTAGACTGAAAGTATAAAGGATCTACAACGGTGGCTAGCTACAAGTCATGTGGACTGACAAGGACTCTCTCAAAACACTACTATTTAGGAATACATGAACCACTTTGTATAAACATTAGCAGTTCACACACAGTAGATTCTCTCTGCTACACTACACCACCCAGTTTTATGTAACCTGCCTTCATGGACAGCCACTCCCTTTAGAACTGTCTCAATAGACATTCACCTAAGCTGGTGTCTGGCTGAACGGGAAGCCCCACACAACCATCTCTTGGAGGATAGCATTGCTTGTCGTTGGCCTGGCAGCGATTGTCTGTCTGTTAGCCTGCTACCTGGGGGATACATCCTCACAGAGGCTGTTGACAACTTAGGTTCCTCTGTGTCTCAGTTGACGATGAAGTCATCCTGCGCCAGGAAAAATGATCCAGCGAGGAGAAAGGTTCTGGGGCAAGGCTGGTTCCCTCGGGGCCAATCACCTACCGTCTCTGTCCAGACCAGCTCCGGTGTGATTTACCCACAAGCCCCTGCTTCCTGCAGTCGCAGGGTCATTACTATAAATCAAGGTGATAAAAAATATCCCCACACCAACTCCACAGCCTTCCGTCTTCTTTGTTCACGGTGTTTGTATATTATTCCTATTTGTTCGTTTAAGATTCACCGGAGACACATTTTGCAGGCGTATGTACGTGTGTGTGTCAATAGTGTGATTGTGTCTAGTCTAGGTTTTCCAATTCAAAGACATCCAATCACAATATGATTTTAGTGGACATTGGCTATAGTGCATGGCACGGTATAGTCTTTCATGACGAGGCAAAACCAAAATAAAATGTGTTTGATCTGTTGTAGGGCAGCATTGTTGTCATCCCATTATTGATCTACGATGCGTATCCTACCTGTTGTCCACGCCTGAAAAACAAACAGCACACAAGGGAACAAGAGGAGATAAGCATTGTGTAATGCTCTAGCCTTTCTCTTCAAACTAGTGTACCTGGATTACAGGTGTCTTTAGAAGATGTTATAGAACTTGGTAGGTGATTTATCACTCGGTGTAATGGCGTAATGGGTGTAATAAGTGAGAAATTATGTCACTGTTTAGACCTAAATATGTTATCAAGCTTTTTTCTGCAGACAAGTTTTTTTCCATACAGAGCTATGATGTTAAAATCAAGAAACACAAAATATCTGTTAATGTCTCAATTTGATATGATATACGAACTTAAAACTCCCCTAAAACATCTTATTTGTGCAACTTCACACAGCAGAGGAGTAGGGTATGTAAACAAATCAGCTGAACAGCAGAGCAGTGACCGCCTCGCCCAGACTCACTGGCAGAAGCGTGACAGGTTGTAGTACCTGCGATAATTGGTCTAACAGACATGCGTGTTGAGTTTCAATTCTAGATCACGAATGTTTGGATTAAGCTGACATCAACCTTGGTACCTGTTTTTGGACAATTAAAGAAAGTAGCCACTGGCACAAATTATCTTTATTTTTAAATCATCGAGTCGTTGAAGAAAGATACATTATCTGGTAGCGGCTGTTTCAATGAAGAATTATTCCCCAAATTCAATGCGCTCTGCGTCTGTGGGGCTGAGACGATTGGGGCAATTATGTTCACCAAAAGCGTCAAAGAAAAGAGCAAGTAAGTGATTAATATTACATTGTCTCATCAACCTATTTGCAACATTAACAGAGACTAATGCAATGATAATTGACAATGTCAATGAGCGTTCTTGTTGCACGTGCACCCTAAAGCCGGGGTTACCACGAGTATGCCATGGGAGTGCTGCATATTGACTCTTCAACAACCTATCTACGTGCAGTAGCGGCCCATACTTTTTTTCGTCGCCGCATGATCATGTACAGACTACTGCAGGCTACGAGACATCACACTTCCACGAGGGACGTGATTTCTGTCTGTTTTAAGGAGAGTTGGGACAAAAATAATTGTGCAAGAGAGGGGAGGCGTAAATAACCATTGGCAAGGAACATTGAAAGAAAAATCCTTTCACGAGGACGATGGGGAAGATAGAGGAGAGTAATGTGCTTGAAGAACTTGAGGCCCTGGTGTTGGATGAGTTATGGTACTTAGTGAACATGTTTGGGATCAGTCATCTCCCAGAGATTGACTGGTCTGATACAGGGTTACATAACCAGACGGAGCTTACATAATGAAAGTGCTCAAAGATTTTGTTTTGTACAGATTGATTATATTTTACGTGAGCTGTCAGCTAATATTCATGAGATTTGTAATATTATTTTGACATTTTGAGCAAGCGGTTATTGTTACAACAGCAAGTTGAACAAAAATAAGAAGGAAAGAGGGAGAGTATAAAAAAGGACAGGAGAGAGGAGGAGATGAGGCAAGGGATAGCATTCCTGGCTCACCAGTCCAAGAGGATGGCAGGTGTTTCCACTGGCGTCTAAATCTCCAGAGAACATAACCTGAGAGAACATGACCTCGGTACCCCCCCCCCCCCCACCACCACCACCTATACAGACACACCCACACTCTACACCCTGCTGCTAGGGAAATGGGACACAGAGGACAGAGGAAGAGGGAGATGAAGACAGGGACAGAAGAGAACAGGGTTAGAGACAGGACATGGGACAGGGGAGAGAAGGCTGTAGTCCTCACTACTCTCCCAGTAGAAGTTAGTCTTGTTAAAGACCAGGGATTTACTGGTCTTTAACGAGGTTATGGAGCTGGTTTTGTTTAAACAGCCAGGGCTGTCAGGGAGTCTGGACACCTTCTGTGATTTGTGACTGAGGTGGAGGTGGGAGGGTGTGTTGTCTCTGGAGGAGGTGTGTAACGTACTGTACAGCCCCAGCTACTGGGTCCTCTCAGGCTGTGGTGTGGTAGTAAAAGTAACAGAAGTAGCCCCATGCTGAAGGCAAGTGACTGAAATTGTACATTGTTGCGTGTGGTTGTCAAGAAGGAGGCACAAAAGAGAAGCAGAGATGCACTGCATATACTGCCAATGTGCACACATGTCCCAGTTCCAGATTGTGTGGAGTTCAAACCCGCTGTAAGTGGAAGAGACCCAGCTGTGAGTCCCCTCTCATAGAGGACATGAAACGCATGGCTGGGATGTCTTCCTTTGGGTGGGAGGACTGTGTGTGTGTGTGTGTGGCGGGGGGCAGGGCTCCTGTTATTGCTGGATGTAGCTACAGAGTAACTACATGGCAAGGGGGGGCTGGGGGAGTAGGATGTCCTGCTAAGGGAGATACAAAACATGAATTAGGGACCCACTTTTGAGGATTCTTCTGTGGTATTTCTTCTCATAAATGTTCCAGTGGTAAGTCAGCGACTGTCTGGTTCAGTCAGGATCAAACCTGTTTGGTTTCGATCTGGATCGCTGTGCATTGTGTGGCTGTGTATGGGGGCCTGTGGGGCAGTCTGTAGTTTGTTTTGGCGCCACTTCTGTAATGAGTTTGCTGAAAGATTGGATAACCCCCTCACCCTATGTCAGTGTCCCTTGGAGGCTGGTTTAAGCTCCTGTGGAAGCCGAGGCTGGGAGAGGAGGAGGGGCTCCTTGTGTGTGGGGTCGTGACCTTTCACCTGCTACTGGTGACCCTGCCTGCTGTGAGGTTGCGTTTGGGAGCTGGGGCATGAAGGAGAGGAGAGAGGGGAGGAGAGGACAGAGGACAAGACAGTTAGGCAGCAGAGGAGAGGATGTGGAGGGGTGAGGAGAGAGAGATGAGGGGTGAGGAGAGAGATGGATGAGGGGTGAGGAGAGGGATGGATGAGGGGTGAGGAGAGGATGTGGAGGGGTGAGGAGAGAGATAGATGAGGGGTGAGGAGAGGGATGGATGAGGGGTGAGGAGAGGGATAGGTGAGGGGTGAGGAGAGAGATAGGTGAGGGGTGAGGAGAGGATGTGGAGGGGTGAGGAGAGAGATGGATGAGGGTTGAGGAGAGGGATAGATGAGGGGTGAGGAGAGGATGTGGAGGGGTGAGGAGAGAGATAGATGAGGGGTGAGGAGAGAGATAGATGAGGGGTGAGGAGAGAGATAGGTGAGGGGTGAGGAGAGAGATAGGTGAGGGGTGAGGAGAGAGATGGATGAGGGGTGAGGAGAGGGATAGGTGAGGGGTGAGGAGAGAGATAGGTGAGGGGTGAGGAGAGAGATAGGTGAGGGGTGAGGAGAGAGATAGGTGAGGAGAGAGATGGGTGAGGGGTGAGGAGGGTGGCATTAAAGGGGAAGGAGAGGAAGAACAGGGAGGATGGACCACAGCACTGTTGTCACTTTGAGGCAGCAACACAATGTGAATGTTTGCTGATATGCTGGGTTTTGGGACCGGTGTGTGTCTGTGTGGAAGCGGATGTGTGTGTGTTCTTAGTGAGAGGATGGATGGCTGTCATATCATGTTGTCCTTGCAGCTCAGAAAAGCCTCCGACACCTTCCTTCTGGAGCCCTGTCAGACAGATCGGAGTGTTTTCCGTTCCAGCTGCTTGACCTCTCCTGCTTACCGAAGAGGAAGTGATCTGGGCCAACAGCAAGACGCTGGCTGTGTCCGAAACCCAGACTTTTCCTTTCAACTTGGAGTCGATACTGCAGCTGCCCTTACACAGTACACACTGTTGCATGCAGTATGCATACAACAAACATAACACTATTTGATCTTCTCAGCAGTTGATGCCTTTTCCACTGCACAAAGAGTTGTGGGTCGGATAAGCCTGAAAAGCATCCTGCTTGCATACTGCAAAATGCTACTTTATCTAATACAACATCCTGGTATTTTCAAAATACTGTATTAAACATGCTATGTATTGGGACATACTAAATCTTTTTTTCTTTCTAAATAACTGTAAGAGAAATAGTATTGTAGTGTATTGAGACTCTGCAGCGGAACTGTCCTGCCGGCATCACAATCAGACAGTCTCTCCCACAGTGTCTCATAGAGAACCTCCCCCTGTCGGTCTGGCCTTCCTGAAACATGCAAACCAGGGCCTGGGACTGGAGAACCACATTCAAAACCTGGCCTTTCCCATTATGCAAAGCAACGTTCCAATCCCTCTGGGCTCGGCCCGGCCTGGTGCTTTGGTCTCACCAGGATAGAAAGCAGGGATCATTTGGGAAAGATGCAGTGGCTGTTGGGTCCATCCGGCTGGGACATGATGGTAGATTTCTGTGTGTATGTCAGACTGAGCCCTTGATTAGAGGACATCTGCTGATGCTTCCTGTTGTAGTTCACAAAACAGACACGTTGTCATCTGTCCCACACGTGTGTCGATATTTTGGGTTGAAGGACAGTGAACTGAATGGCATGCCCATATGTTTCCTGAGGTGTGGATGTGGATGAACCAGTGAGTGTGGATGTCCAGCCCCCCCCCAGACTCTGGAACTGGAGGGGGGCAGGCATGGACCTGTTCCAAACCGCACATTGATATTTTGGGATTGTTGTGTACGAGTGAAGCAGCGCCTCAGGCAGGTCCCCCCTCCCCCTCCTCCTCTCCCTCCCTCCCTCCCTCCCTCCCTCCCTCCCTCCCTCCCTCCCTCCCTCCCTCCCTCCCTCCCTCCCTCCCTCCCTCCCTCCCTCCCCCCTCCTCCCTCCTCGTCATCCAGGACAAAAATCTCCCAGCACTTCCTTTAGGAGCCTAAATGATTTTTGGTTGCTGTGGTGAGGAATGTGCCCGGGAGACATGACTTTGTGTAAATAGCTGAAGTGTTTATGTTGTCCCAACTAGTCAGGGCAAATCATTGTTCATCGGAGAACACAAAGCTTAAGTACAGAATGTATTCCGGTAATGGTTTAGACGTGTGTTTTTCCTTGCAGCATTTATAAGGAGGTGCTCTGTCCCTGTCGTGGTTGCAGAATCTCAGGTACATAGTGTAGGCTTAATGTTCACCAATTAAACATGTTGGTGACTCAGAAATCAGTTATCTTCCAGTGGGCTGACTGGTGCTGTATCTACACCCTGGATGAAAACACCCTGGATCAGAAACACTCTGGATGTGAAACACTCTGTTCTGACAATATACACACCCTGGTGGATAGCAATATCCTGAATATATGCAACATCCTGACCAATGTTTTGCAATTAGAAGAGGACTGGATTATAACTGGAGAGGTGGCTTGAAATGCATCCGATTTTAAAGTGGGACATGACTGAAAAAGGTTTGGAAACCATGACCAGCTTTGTCATGAGGCCACAGTACACACAGACAGCTGGAGCTGACCACAGCTTTAAAAAGAATGTTAACTTGCACCACAGTAACTGAAATCCAGGGGTGGATTGATGGCTTTCAGAGTCCTCTGGGGTGTAGTTCACAGTGATGAAGATATTTTAGCTGTGACAGGTCAGTGCCCCAACAATTTGATCCAGATTGATGATGAATTGACCGTGTCACCTCAAGGCCTATATTCAGATAGTCCACATAGAAAACCTTGACCTGAACGCTACATACACTCGCACACACACACACACACACACTCTTGAGACACGGCCTATTGTCAGTGTACATGCTTGAGTGTGTGTGTTAAATTATGCTCTATGTGTTCAATAGGTGTGTGTACGCTTGTTTGTGTATTTGTTTTTTTGTGAGTGTACATTCACACACATGATGTTTGTGTGTGTGTGTTTATGGCTCCAGGCAAGGGCTGAGAGCTGGACCTCTGAGGTCATAGGAGTGGTGAAAGGACTCTCCTGACTGGGGGAAGCATGGTTTGGGCTTTTATAGTGACAATTAGTTCTGTGTGTGTGTGCCTTTTTGTGTCAAATGTGTGTGTGCATGCGCATGTGTGTATGGATGTGCTCTTTGGTAAACTGGAAAGTGTGTGTTTTCTGCTCTGTACCAACTACCACTTATGACACTTAAGAAGGATCTACAGTAAAAACATGTTTGGCTAAATGACATGGTTGGCGAGGGAGAGGGAAAGTTGGCCCCCTGATTTCATGCTTCAGATGATTACCTTTGAGAATGCTTTAATACATAGCCTTCACTATTACACAAACACTTATCCTGTAGGGCAAGTGGAGGGTTGGGAAGTGAGGTGTGCTTCCACCTGTGAAGTATACACTCTTTAATGTCGAAACTATTGTGTGTCTGTGAGTGTCCGTGTGTGTGTGTGTGTGTGCATGTGTGTCAGTTGAGGCATGCTGGGTAAAACAGGGGTGTGTCTTCGCCTCATCTCCCATTACAGCGGTGGCGCCCAGTTTGTCGTGGCCGTGTAAACTCAACACTGAAAGATCAGAGGTCATCACAGGGTGAGACTGAAATATCTTGGATATTATATCCTAATATCTGGGAGAAGCGTCTATGCTCGGACGGGGGAAGCACCTGGGACATGTAATGTTACCAACAGGCTACTATACAGGATGGCATTGTCTATCTATTTTGGCATTGTGTGTGTGTGTGTGCGTGAATGTTTGTGTGACTGTATACAGAACTGTTTGTGTAACTTGCTAGCTAACAGGGTTTGAGCTTAGAACTGTGTGTACTGTAGCTAACAGGGTTGGGGTTCTCACCCACACACACACATTCTCTCTCTCACACACGCACACACATTCTCTCTCTCTCTCACACACACAAAGATTAGGTTGTCTGCAGGCCTATCGTGTTTTGTGCTCGGAGTGGCCAGGGGAAGTGTCTAGGTAAATCACTGAGATTCAATGTGGCCAGTGACAAGCATGGCCAGTGTTCTACAGAGGGGCCCCATGCATATGGGCCATGGGCTGAGGGCACCTGGGGGTTGGGAGGAGTGAGGCCCAGGGCCTCTCCAGGGGCTCTCCAGTGAGGCTAATAAAGAAGTCACAAAACACTGTCCTATGTGGACCTCACACACACCAAACACGGCCATGTGTGATCCAGTTCCCCCTCGAAGACCGACACTGCTCACTGGAAAGCTGTGTGTGTTTTGTGTGAGTTCAAAGCCTCACGTTCACCCATCTCTGTTCATCCTTTCTCTCTCAGCCTCCAGCAGATGGTCAGGGTGGCAGGGTGTGTTCAGGACTGACATTACAGGCTTACACTTAAAACTGTTAGCACCTGGCACAGAGGACAGGGGTTTAACCCCCCTGTGAATGTGTGTGTGTGTTTCTGGCATTTTGGCACAGACAACCAGAGTTTAACTTATCTCTGTGTGTGTGTTTACTGTGATTGTAAAGCAATAGGATTTGACACAGCAGCTTAAACCAATTAAAGGTCTCATTGAGGTCTGTGCTGTTCAGATGTCTGGCCCTCAATAGAACCTGTGCCTATTGTGTGTGTGTGTGTGTGTGTCTGTGTGTGTGTGTGTGTGTATTCATCCGTCAATCCATCCAGTAATCCATCCCAGAAGGAATTTGTCAAAAACTCTTTGTTTTTCACAAGATAAATTATCTAATATTTGCTAACTCCCTGCAGGGTTTAGGGTCCCTCACTGGCCCATTATGTTTATCCAGAGCAGTTTTATAGCTCTTTAATGATGCTGATATGACCCTGAGAGAACTCGAAATGGGGGTTAACATCCCACCACACAGACCTGGCAGTGCCAGTGTTTTCCAATAATGACCAGTGGTTCCCACGTTTCAGATTTCTAACCTGACCAGTTGGAGCTTATCACAACTGGGATGTGTGCTGTTCTTGTCTTGTGCAGGGAAGCTTCTTTGGATAGAACTGTTGGAGAGACAGGGGAAATGTGTGGGCGGGGCTAGTAAGGGGATATTGACCCTCTGATTGGTGTAGGCATACATTGTCAATCATCAGTTGTTTCAATCCAATGAGAAAGTCCTTATCATTTGAATGGTATGAATGTATAGATCACACACACGCACACACACACACACACCTCTCTACACAGCGATGTTCTCTTGGTCTTGAGGTGGCTGGCGTCTCTTACTCTGGGGTTTATTTTGTCTACAAGCTCCAAATTATCTCGCCTATTTCTGGTAACGTGTCATTTTAATGCACATGTGGAAAGGCTTGCCAAGAGAAAGGGGAAAGAAAGGCAGGAAAGAAGAAAGGCTTCAAAACGGGAACAAAAATAAACACTGGGGGTTTGAGTTCTGTAACTGACAAATTCATTTTGGAGAGCCTGTAACAAGCCTGTTTCTCCTCCTGTTCTCAGTCCTTTTGCTGAGTGTTGTTCAGCTAGAGGTTAACTACTTAACTAGAGACAGGCTACTGGATGGTCACAGCTGAACCTATGCAGAACTAAGGACTGTACCAAACAGAACCATCCCCCTGGGTCAGACCAGTGGGGGAGGGCTTGAAGCCCACTGCACATCCACCCATCTCGCATAGTTCAAGCTCTACCCATGGTTCTCTTCTAGTTTAGTCTGAAGTTGGAACAAATCCTCTCGGTGCAGTGTCACGATGGAAACAAATAGGAGGACATGCGGTGTGTCGTTTTGACTAGTGCTGCTGAACAAAGTGTGAGACACATCGAAATGTGTCTTGCTGGGCTTCAAGTTGCTATAGGCATGTCTGCAGTGTGTTTGTGGTTTGTGTGTGGCTGGATTTGCCCTGGAGGGGAGCGAGAAGTGGTGCTGTCCATGCTGCCCACTCCAACAAAAGTATCGCCTATAGACAAGGCACTAACATAAAACTAATTTATTTCACTGACAGAAAAGAAAGGAAGGAACCCCTCCCCCCCTCCACCCTTCCCTTTCTATCCCCCCCCTCCCCCCCTCCACCCTTCCCTTTCTATCCCCCCCCCCCTCCCCCTCTCCCACTCAGCAGCTGTTCCTCTCACTTTCCGTCCTCAATGGCTTTGTTTTATTGTGTTTGGCTGGTTGGGGAACCCCCCGCCCCCCAACCAGAGAGGGAGGGGGACCGGGCCTCCTGTAAGGTGGAGGGGTGCTGGGGTTTTTACACCCCAGACAAGGCGAGAAGAGGAGGGAGAGAGGGGTGATGTGTGTGCACACGGCAAACAGTTGCAGTGTGTCTCTTCACCTGTAACACCTGTCCATGTGTCACTGCCCAGCTGAAAACACATTCCACCTCACGATTAAAACCTTGTTTGTGAACAGACAGGGTTGTGCTATGATCTGACACATACAGTATGTCATGTAGGATTTTGTGCATCAGAATTGTATTGTATTGTAAACAAGACAGTTTTCCAGTGTGTGACATGTAAACCAGGAAATTTCACCTCCCACGTGTGTGCGTGTGTGTGTGTGTGTGTGTGTGGGGTGGGGGGTGATTGTGAGACTTGGTCCCTGGTGTTTGCTGGGTGTCCCATGTTTTTCTTACTGCTCTGCTCTCCAGGTTGTTCCGGTGTTTATGGAAACAGGAACTCATGAATTCTGTTAGTGCTTAAACTGGAACTGTTACCCCCCTATTACCTCAGCTGATAACCAATGTTTGACTTTATCCGAAAATATAAACTCCATCCTGGTCTTTAAAGAAGATAAATGTAGCCCATAGTTATCCAGTTACTTTTCCCCTTTAAAGCTAAAACACACACAAACAACTGTCATTTTGGTCCAAGTTTTCCAGACGGAGAAAGACAGGATAATTTTTTGGGGGAATCAAGGACAGGAAATAAACAGGGTTTATTTGTGGCGTTGACAAACGGCCATTTCCTGTCTGGGGGAAACAGAAGCATGTAGGGAGGTAGAGCTGCAGTGGGCTGTGGTGAGGCTGTGCCAGCTGACTGCTGGAAGCTGTAATGAAGAGTCTACCCTCCAATCACTGTTGTCTGGGGCGCTGAAGGTAGGAGGTAGGGAAGGCCCCAGGGGAGGTGTGTGTGTGTGTGTGTATCTGTGTGTATGTCTGTGCGCAGGCATACGTAGGTACAGTACTGTATGTTGCTTTGTTTTTCTTGTGTCCTTAACAACAACTGCTCCAGAGTCTAACCACTGGTCCCAGACCTGTTGGTCTGGTCAACTGTTGGTCTACAAGTTACAGTAGGTAGGCCGTCTAATCCTAACCCCTAGCCCTGTTATAACTGATTCAGACTACCAGTTAGTTACCAGTTAGCGGGGTGGGGTGAGGAGAGAGGAGGCCAGCTGCATGTCCCACAGATTCACCCCCTATGGAGGGGGTGAGGGGGAGTGTGCAAGGGGTGATAACTGTGTTGTTTACCCCTGGGGGGCAATTTTGGGCAGCTCCCCTCTCACAGGAAATGACACAGAGGTTAAAGTGGGTGGGGGGGGATTTTTAGTTGACTGGAATGGAGTGTTTTGAATGTGTGTGTCAGCTTGAACGAGATGGATAGTTTTAGAGAGAGAAAGGGATCTAAGAGATGGGGAAAGAGCGAGAGAGGAAGAGAGAGCTAGAAGTAAAGGGAGGAAAGGAAAGGAGAGAGAGGAGTGTTGGTATGTCAGTGTAACAGGTGCCACAGTCAGAGTTTGGCTATGTGACTGTGGACAATAGCTGGAGATGTGTCTGAATGCTGGCTTGTGTCTGGCTGCTGCCCTGCTCTTTGTACTGCAAGACCCCAACAGATGTGTTCGGCAAGAGCCAGAAAGAAAGAGGAGAGAGCTGGTGAGGGAGATGGTCACTGTGTATGTGTGTGTGTGTGGTCAGTGATGTGGCCATTGTGCCCTTGGTCCTCAGCAGATGTTGCCTGAACAATGAACTGGGTAAATGAAAGGAAGTGGCATATAAATAGCCTCTTACGTGTGTGTGTGTGTGTGTGTTCATGCACGCACGCAGTTCCTGTGCTACAGTAATGAATGTGTTCAGGAAGTTCCATGCAGTAAGTGTCTTGCAGTTACAGCATTCTAAAACGGAGCTTAAATTCCTTATCGATGACATGTCCATGCACAGTTATCAGTATTCAGAAGCCTATACCACACCGTCAGTGTTCTAGTGGGGCCGTTTGAAGCAGTTCTAGTGGGGCAGTTCGGAGATGTTTGTTCTAGTAGGGCAAGAGGGCAGTTGAGAGTAGTAGGAGGTTGATGTTTGAATCCTCTCTAAGCACTGTGTATGTCTGGTTTCATGAGCAGTAAAGACCAGTCAGGATCTAGCATCTAAATCACATGCCGGTGAGCTTGCAAGGAACAAAGCTAAATATAAAGCATTCCCTCTTCCGCCCTCCCTCTCTCTCTCTCTCTCTCTCTCTCTCTCTCTCTCTCTCTCTCTCTCTCTCTCTCTCTCTCTCTCTCTCCTATTTGCCAATCTCCACCCTGCACTATCCCTGTCCACGGGTATCCAGGCCACATATAGTGCCACACATACTCACCCACATACCAACGCAAGGGCACACGCATGCCAGTTCCTAACACACGTGCACATGACCGAAATGTGCAGAATGCCAACCATGCATCCCATTACTCCCTCCCTCCCTCCCTCCCTCCCTCCCTCCCTCCCTCCCTCCCTCCCTCCCCGCTCAAACAAACACCCATACATATGTGCACACACTTTCTCACTCCATCTCTGTCTCTCTGTGGTTATCAGCTTATTGCACTGTCAGGAGAGGGCTGCTTCAAGTGAAAGCTGCTCTTTGTTGCGGTGCCAAAGTATCTGCAGGGTTCGAAACGTTTTCAGACGATTATCTCGACACGCTGCCAGGTTCAGACACCAGTGGAAGAGTAAACAAAAACACACATTTGGAAGAGGTCACATGGTTGGGTCTGTTTGGGGGAACCCATTCATAGTGTTGCATTGTGCAGTGGGATCTGTCTGATTCTGATCAATAACAGAGGCCTATGTCAGTCAGAGAGGCCTGTATCAGTCAAATAGACTTCTCCATTTGCATCTTAGTAAGAGAGCTGAAGAGGTTTATGCCAGTCAGAGCCCAGACGGGCCTGCCTCTGATAGCTATGTTATTGATCCCTGAGAGATGAAAGCTCTCTACAGATCTCCTGAGCTGGTAGTAGTGTCATTGAGTTAATACAAATCACATGGTTGACTGAAGCATGGTTGATTTTGCACGTTTGGGAGCATGACACTAAAGCTTGAGATCACAGTTTCTGTGACCCAGAATGACGTTCTCAATAGTAGTCCAAGGTCCGTTCCTCCGTTGGTTAAATGTCTCTCTCTCTTTCTCTCTCTCTCTCTCTCTCTCTCTCTCTCTCTCTCTTTTACAGCGCTACTTGTCCTAGATCCTGAATTCTGTTACAGGACCTTAGAGACTGAGACGGGCGGGGGGGGGGGGGGGAGGGGGGCTGGGTGTTGTCATTGAAGTCACAGATGCCCTATATTATCAGCACACTTCAGCTGAAACTTAATACACATACTCAACACTACAGCAGTCCTATAGATACCAGGGGGGGAGTGAGAGGGAATGAGGTGGAGAGAAAGAGGGAGAGACAATGATACAGTGTGTGTGTGTGTGTGTGTGTGTGAGAGAGAGAGACGGAGACAATGAGATAGCGAGAAAGATGTGATGCTTGATGTGAGAGCTCATGTGGCTAGTTATGACAGAAAGAAGAAAGACCTGATCCAGGTGGAAACGCACCACTCCAGTATAACCAGGCCAGACCTAGACCCAGCTCTCGAAACCCATCTAGAACTAGAATCCGGCCGCATCTAGACCCAGACCTGCATTACCCACAGAGAAACAGGATAGAGAAGACTTACAAACTTTCACAAGGTCTTGAAGGAACCTCATTAAGCCACCTTCAACGTCATTGAGAAGGGAATCTGAAGAGCTGGGTTGATAAATGGGTGTATCCCACCAGTACTGTGGCCCACTGGGACTAGAGGTGCTGTGTTAGGGTCTTCCCCCATACTGAATTGATTTGGGGGTCCTACCCCCCTCACACACCCATCTGGGCCTGGTTAGGACTGGGCTGCTGTATAAGGATGGAGGAATGTGTGCGTGATCATGTCGATGCTTGTGCCTCTGTTTGAGTATCATACTGCACATACTGTACTCTACTGTAACTACATGACAACTTGTTTATTGAGATATATTTACAGACTGCATGTTTTTTTTAACTTGTTTTTAGTCAGGGTCTTACACTACATGTCTTTGTTTTGGACGTTTATATTCCTGAGAGTATTTTCTGCCATTGTGTATGGATCTGCAGTAGTGTGTGCTGGCTTGGGTGCCCTGGCTGTGTGTCTCAAAGTCTAAAAGTGTTTTGTTTAAGAGCAGGCGAGGCGTGTGTGTGGGGATAACCCCTTATTAAACAAGTGACCTCACACACAGCAGGCTGGTCACCCAGGCAACACAATGTAGTAACGGTAGCCGAGCCGCTGGTGTTCAAATGACTGATTCTGGACCTAGAATGATAGTTGCACTCGACTACTGACTACTAGTACTACTAGTAAGTCAGGTAGCCTCTAGTTGTAGACCACGTAGTGCCAGTTACAGACCAGTAAGCTTCTCTTCTCTGGTGCCAGACTGTCCTGGTTCTATGTAGAGCGGATGAGGCAACATGCTGTGGGTAGGGTCTACCTGAGAACAGTTAATCCATGGGTGGAGACCTGAGCAGAGTCCACAGAACAGAGGCCTGGCCCTGGCACACTGATGGCACTGTGCCAGGCCCTTATCATCTGGCTGTCTGCCTCAATGTACAGTGAGGATTCAGGGACATTCCCCCCGAGGCAAGTAGGGTGAAGTGCCTTGCCCAAGGACACAATGTCATTTGGCTTGGCCGGGAATCGAACTGGCAACCTTCAGATTACTAGCCCGCTTCCCTAACCGCTCAGCCACCTGACTCCCCTATACAGGTTTAGTTTACTTGGTAGCTGAAGTCAAAGGTGGCTGCCCACAAAGACGTGGATAATAAAGTTTTGTTTTACAGGCGTTGGTTGTAACTGAAGCTCTGCCATGCACTCTGCTTCCCAACATATTGTTGTGTCCGCATGTAAAGTGATTGACATGGTTGCTTTGTGTAGTTGAAAAGACAAGCTTCCTGCTAATTCTGGAATCCAGTTAGCTTTTGGGGGGTTTTGGGGGGTAAATGAGAGCAGGGGATGAGGAATTGGAGGAGGGGAGAATGGCGATTGAGATGGGACATGGAGAGAATGAGAAATGTAAGTGAGAGAAGGAAAGGAGAGTGAAGGAGAAATAAAGAACTTGAGTGAGAGAATAGGGGGGGGAAGAGGCAAAGGAGAGAGAGAGAGAGAGAGAGAGAGAGAGTGGAGGAGTGGGGGCGAGAGAGGTTCTTTGGTACTATAAATAATGGTCCCTGTTTGAGTTGGATGGCTTTCAGAGCTGCTTTTGTCTACTGTGACATCTTGGGTTCCCTGAAGCCTGGGGCTGCAGGAGAGGGGTGGGAGGAGGGAAGGAGCTGGAAGAGGGAGCTTGGAAAGACTACTGAGGGTTGGGGAGGGGCTGGGGGAGGGCGCTTGGAAAGTTGGGATGGAGAGGTAGGGAAGAACATAAGCTTCCAGGGGACTGACTGGCATGGGGAACCTAGGGTATTAACCTAATATGAATATGAGAGAGAAGAAACCCTCCGTAGGTCAATGGGAACCTGCCAACATGCCCTTCCCGCCGACTTTAGCCTACTTTTACAAGCACACACCCTTTTTCACACAGACTCACACACACACACACACCACAGACCTCTGTTGAGCGTCTGCCGGAGTGTTTAGGCTCCTAGTTCTGACAAGGTCTGTCTCAGCGAGAGCTGCTCTGTGGTGAAGCTGGTGCCTTTTTGCCTTTTGATAAAGTAGAGCACGACAGACTGAAGGATGGATGAAAACACCAAACGCATGCCCTGCCGCACTTAACCCAGATGGAGATGTAGTATACAGTATATAGCAAGGCCTTAGTAGTGGGAGTGTGTTGTTATAACAGACATTTGTCCCTTAAGTGGGTGAGTGCCTCATGGTGTATGACACACTGTGTGTCATACACCATGAGGCACTCACCCACTTAAGGGACAAATGTCTGTTATAACAACACAGTGTCAACACCAGGAGTGTCGACTCATTGTGCGTGATATCCTACAATGACTTTGTTACAAAGTTCACCCACTTGAATGATTAATTGGGAAAGAGGAAGCAAACACTGTGAGATGTTGAATGACGTAAGTACTTGATATGAGTCGAAAGAAAATCCCTTCAAGAGAAAGATAAGAGATAGGGGTGGAGTAGAAGTTTGGAAAATGCAGATGTGTGATGTCACTTCCTTTTTGAGTCCTTCATCTCCAAACATCCGAAACATTGGCAGGAAGAGGCGATGAGGCATTTCCTGTGAGGCTTTGGCCAGATAGTACGTGGCTAAATCACGTGCAACATTCAGGCAGGTTGGGTTGGGTCGCTGTTGCTGTGTTCCTGTTGGATACACCACATCAACATCCATATTTACTTGCCAATTAAATTCCACTAATCACAGCTCAAGGGAGGGGGGTTTGTTACACACGTCTTAAGGGGCCAACAGCGTTGGGGCACAGGTCCTAGTCTTCCAACTCCCATTGAGTGCATCAAAGTCACTAATTGCGGACTGTAGGCCATGTATTGCCTTGGTGTAAACGTACAAATCACACCCAGCCTTACAGTAGCATCTTATCTGCTATCCGTACTTCTAGTATTACCTGGGGGGCTAGGGAGGGGCTTGGATGGAGCCCCGGTAACCCTGCCCTGGGGTAGTGAGGAGGACTGTGAGGAGATACAGTTTCACATCTGTGTCTCACGTGGCTCCATTGTTAACATAGTGGCTCCAAACAGTGATTCCCATCTCTGTCATTGTATTGAAATGCCAGTTTGAAAGTCTACCAAGCTGTGGCCATTGTCCTAGCAGGTCATCATGCTATAGAAGATAATGTGTGTTGTCCTCCTTATCTCTGGTGTGGGGTGGTGTGTCATAGACAACACTGTGGAAGAGCTCTGTGTGAAAATGCAGAAAGACAGACTTGAGTAGAGTGGGGTGTGGTGTGGGTGTTTCTGAGTGGGTGTTTCTGAGTGGGTTGTGGGTGTTTCTGAGTGGGTTGTGGCGTGTTTCTGAGTGGGTTGTGTGTGAGTGTAGAGTATGAGGGTGTGTCCGTGCAAGGTTTTTTGAGTGTGTGAGTGTAATGTGCAAGTGTTTCTGTGTGTTGAATGTGTGGCGGGGGTCTATAGGTTAAGATAACAGCAGCGTCCTCACAGAGGAAGCCTGGTCGCATAGACGACGGATGTGAATACAGACTGGTGCTAAGAACTCTGTGTGTGCAGGCACAAGAGAGAGAGAGAGGAAGCTAGAGAAAGGGAGAGAGTTGGTGTGTTGACTATACACTACACACACGTTATAGACTCGACACACATTCACAAGTCCTTGTGCGGTTACAGTGGCATTGCCACATGACGACTGCATACAAACCATTGTATTATCAGAATGATTCTTCACAGTGAAAACGAGGGATGGGAACATGTGTTCTGACAGGACTACAATCTTAGGTGGAAAGGAACTACAGGTCCCAGGATTTTTTAGGAGTCCGGAAGAGCCATTGGCTATGGCTGAGGGGACTTTCCTCTTGGTTGATAGGATGCTAGGATGCAGAACAATGCTTCCAATGAGTCACATTACCACATGACACAATGAGCACTCTCTCAGATATGTACACACACGTCTGTCCCACGTACACACACCTACCTAGCACTCTCAGATGTGCACGCACAGACGTGTTACATACACACACAGATACAGGCACAGACTCTTGTTTGTCATAAGCACATGTAACATGTAACCCTTGCAGTGAATCGAAACGAGAACGTGTCCGTGATGAAGAGAGTGGTAAAATGATGGAGGGAGAAAGGGATGATGAGAAAGGGATGAGACTGAGATCTGGTTCTGTGTCTTGGGGCGTTTGGTAATGTGACCCAGTTGTGTGTTTTTAGGGGAAGACGAGACGGCCTGTCCTTGTGTTGTCCTCTTTCTGTCAGTTTCAGTCCATCCCTTCCACCCACCCACCCTTCCTCTCTCTCTCTCTCTCTCTCTCTCTCCATCTATCTCTCTTGTCTTGTATATACCTCTCCACCCTTCTCTCTTTCTACTGTCTCTCCCCATCCCTCCCCACCCTGCTCTATTTCTATATTTCTATCGCTCCACACCCATCTCTTTTTCCATATCTCTCTCTCTCTCTCTCGCTCTCTCTCTCTCTCTCTCTCTCTCTCTCTCTCTCTCTGTCTCTCTCTCTCTCTCTCTCTCTCTCTCTCTGTAGGTTCTGACATATGTGCCATCTGTACTGTTGGCTGCCCTCCACTTCTTATAATGATCCATGAGTGCATAGTCCCAATTGGTATGTGTGTTTGATTTGTAGTGATGGTGTAGGATGGAGCTGGTGGGGGGGGCGTGAGCGTGATTAGAGAGAGACAAAGCAAAAGAGAGAGGGAGAGTAAGAGATGGAGACAGAGATGGAGAGTAAGGAAGACAGAGAGTTAGAGAGACAGAGAGAGAGACAGACACAAAGAGAGAGAGACACTCACTCAGAAACGTAGAGAGAGAGAGACGCAGAGAGAGAGAGACGCAGAGAGAGAGAGAGAGACGCAGAGAGAGAGAGAGAGAGAGAGAGAGAGGCAGGGGCTACTCTTGCAGCAGTAATTTCTCAGGATGTGGGCTGGCTGGACGTGCATGCTTACTCCCCTCTCCGACTCTGTCGGCTTGGCTCCGGAGGGTTCCGCTCCAATCTGCTCTTCTCAGCTGACCTCATAGAGGTGTGGACCTGTCCTGCAGCCACCACTAGCACAGCTAAGCCTACAACTCCGTTCATGTGTGTGTTTCTGTAGCTGCATATGTGCGTGTGTGTGTGTAAAGAACTTTTTAATGTTCTGGGGATGGAAATAACCACTGAGAGGATTCTAGGATATCAGCGTCGGAGAGACTGCTGGGCGCGGGAATGGTCTCCAAGGTGAGAGAGAACTTTTGTCTTTGTATATATGTCGTTATAAGTCTTAAAAAGTGAAGTGAAAGTGAAACATCCAGATCCAGTATCTGTCAGATTGTGTCTGAAAACAGGGATCGATTTATACATCATACTATAGATGTGAACAGCAACTATGGATATGAACAATACGATTCTTCAGCTTCAGTATTCTGAATTGGTGCCTGCAGTAAAGAAACAATTCTACTGACGCTACTTCAACTTCCTAACCCTCTTTCCCAACACGGTCATGTCCAGGCTGTGTTGTGTGGGATTGTACTATGTGGAACTCCCAGATTTTCATATGAACATAACCATAGTGGCTGTTCCTGCTGTGCTCCACCAACCACATTATTACTCTGCCAGGGGGTCAATTTAGCGTGAAGCTAATGGCCACCTTGGCCCTCTTCTCTGACCAGGTAGTAGACTATCTCTGCCAGCCTCTCTGTGCAAGGTCACGCACAGGCATCAGTTACATTAAAGTAACATTGTGTGTGTATGTGGGACAATGTATAGTACACTGTACTTTAGTTTGAATGGTGTTTCTAGTTTTTTCCTGTAGACATGACGTAGAGAAAATATAGGCTTTCGGCTTTCAAACTGCTACCTGTGTTACTGCTGAAATTCATAGATGGTGTTTAGTTTAAAGTGTAAAGCGATGAGTTTAGTTTTGCTTCACAAAAAAACGAAACAAAAAGTTGTGCGGGAGTGAGTAGGGAATGGAGTGTTGTGGAGTTAGGCTGTTTTGCTGATGCAGATTTAGGACTTAGTATTGAGGTTGATGTTATCTATATTACAATCTCTGACACCAGGATCTCAGACACGACCTCACCTCTAAATACCAGGTGTGTGTGCATGTGTGTTAATGTGACTGTGGCTGTGGCTGTGGGTGTGGGTGTGTGTGGGTGGATGAGTGTGTGTCCTGTCCCTATTGTGAAAAAGCTAACTGGAGCACCCAGCTAACTGCGTCACAGAGGGAGAAAGAGAGTGAGAGAGGGAGAGAGGGAAAGAGGGAGAGGCAAGAAGAAGAAGAAGAAGAAGAGAGGAAAAGAGTCAGTGACAACGTGCTGGGGTGGTTAGTAACTGGATTATGAAGATCTGTGGTTGGTTGGATTTGTTACATAATAAGAGAACATGGTGTTATTGTTTACATACTGTGCTTGGCCACTGGTCACTCTAGTTTCATAAGCATTAATGTAGGTTACCAAGTGACTTTCACAATGAAGAGTTTGGAGGGATCCTCTCGTCCTGTTGTGTGTTTGTAGGAGTAGAGATGGAAGACCTCCCCCTGCCTCCCCCTCTTTGTTCCTGCTGAACCCTCGTCCTGCATTTTAATCTGAGGCCAAACACAACTTCCTTCGAAAGTCCCCCCACCACACACACACACACACACACACACACACACACACACACACACACCCTCGTCCTGTAAACACAAATGTAGTCATCCCATCCTCCTCTCATTCGTCCAAAACTGATCCTCTCACTCCTTTCCCTCTCTCTCTCTCTCTCTCTCTCTCTCTCTCTCTCTCTCTCTCCCGCCTTTCTTTTCTCTTACCCCCCCATCTTTGTTGTAATTTGCAGGGTCCATTAAGCTGGTGCGTCTGACAGGAATACCAAATGCACCTTGTTTGCCATGGCCACAGAGTTGTAAACAACTGTTGACAGTGATGTAGTTGGCTGTTTCAGTTCATAGATTCCATGTTGTTGTTGTTGTTTAGTCTGGAGTGATCCCGTCCTCGTTGTCCTGTCTCCAGACCTTTCCCAGGGATCCCTGCTCTTATGTAAGGCTTAATTACGGCGACAGAATTCTGGCGGTCCGAACTCCCGACATTCCTGAAGCTGGTCTGACTGCTGATAGATGCTCAGCTCCCAGAACAGCGGGAGCCCAGAGCCAAATACACAGATCAATTAAAGATAAGTAATTGATGTTGCAGTCACTATTCTGATCCGTTAGTTTTACTGCAGGGGGTGAGACTAATTAAGTACGCCCCAGGTTTTATGTGAAGATGGTGGCTGACCTGGATATGGAACATGTCTTCTGGAACATGGCCTGTGTGTTAGAATGTTGAGCTGGTATCAGGAAGTACATAGATGACCTGGTCTGATGCTCCAGGTGGCTGGCAGGCCTGTATGAGTTAGGTTTATTTGATCTATGGTACAGTATACCCTCCACGGCTTAACAGTGAATAATCTAATAGCAAGCTCTGATTTAACCTCTCAATTCTGGTCTCTGTAAGTGTGAACATGGAAATGATTTGACTGTGTGGTTCGGTGTTTACTGTATGAGGAACAATGGCTAAACTAGGCTGTAATGTGTCATTTGTTGATGCTTGTAGTGCCTGAGGAATGTGGACCAGTTGTTTTCCAGAGTGAGTTGGAGCAGTAGATCTACTGGTGATCCATTTAACGGCTGACAGATCATAGCAGGTTCACTGAGGGGGGGGGGAGCACTGTAAATACATTACCTCCCCCCGTTATTTGTCTGTTGGAAACATTAAAGGATTCGCCCCCCGTTTCCCCGCCCCGTCCCACCCCCAAACGAGGTTGCCGTGGAAACACTCCACTCTCATTGTGATCGTCACAGCTGGGAAAACGAGGGAGCTGTCAGTGTGTCTGAGGGAGAGATTTGGTCAGCGACACACACAAACACACAAACAAACGCACACAAACACACATCCAAACTGTGTGCCCACTGTAATAACAAGCTCCCAATCAACAGCCTCTCTGTTGCCTCCTGGTTCAGGGACATCTGCTCAAGCACAGACGAGAGAGCTTTTTGACACATACGTTGACACACACACTCGTATATAATCACACACACTTATATGCACTTACAAATGCGCACACTAACACACACTAACGTTCTCCAAATGTTTTCAAGAGGCTGTACTTATTGAGTTGCATTGAGTTTATGATGTGTGAAAACCGCTCAAAGTGAGTGAGCGTGTCTGTTAAAGGAGGGGAGATGGGTACACTGTTTGCTCTGCCTGAACTCCACAAGGAGGGGACTTTATTGACAGACTCTCTCTACCTCTCTCTCCATTTCTCTTTCATTTTCTCTCTTTCTTTCCCTTCTCCTCTGACTTTGGGGTGAGCGCCGGATTGTTACCATAGAGACCAGTGGCCCGATCATCCTAGCAACCCCACAGGACCCTTGAGTCTCTCGCACTGTGTGTGTGTGTTGGGTGTGTGTGTGTGTTGTTAGAGGTGCTTAGCATCTTATTGCCCTGTTCCAGCATTTTGCTAGCCTTGAGGTGGATCGAAGCCCTATTCTCACTTCCGTCCACCGAATGAAAGAATGAAATGGGAAAGCAAGGGAAAGGGATGTAGTGGTCATTAAGAGGAGCCCACATTTGATAAGAAAATGACTTATAACTGTGTGTGAGAGAGAGAGATCAAGGGAATACATGATGTATCAGAGCAGGGTTGGGGTTGGGGTTGGGGGAGGGTAGTTGCTTAACAAGGGGGGCTCATTATGAGATGAGGGGTGGGGGGTAGCAGTAGGAGTGAGTGGAGGGGGATGTGTGTGTGATGGAGGGGGGGCATGTTTGGGGTTAAGGTGGAGGTGGAGGTGTGTGTGTGTGTAAGCGGGGACAGTGTTTGGGGTTGAGGTGGAAGGGGTGTGTGTGTGTTTTTGTGTGTGTGTGTGTGTAAGCGGGGACAGTGTTTGGGGTTGAGGTAGAAGGGGTGTGTGTGTGTGTTTGTGTGTTTGTGTGTGTAAGCAGGGGCAGTGTTTGGGGTTAAGGTGGAGGCCAGGGGGTCTTCATGGGTCGCTGGACCCTCAGTCCTCAAAGGGTCAGGCTGCTGGAACAGTCAGACAACAGGCTGCTCTGGACTGCGTGTGTGTGTGTGTATGTTTGGCGTGCTGACCAGTGAAGGGGTCACTAATACATAGTTACCAGGGTATGTGTGTGTGTGTTTACTGGACGATTACGGAGATTATTATTATTATTGAATGATCAATAAAATGGAATTCAAGTTTTTTTTCTGTGGAGTTGAGCAACTAGCAAACTGTCTCTCTCTTTCTCCCTCTCTATCTCTAACACACTTGTCCCGTTACCCAACCTTTCTCTGGCCTGGAAAGGAGCTTGACACAATAGACACTGGTGGTGGTGGTGGTGGAGGTGGTGGGGGGACTAGGGGTGGAGGTGGCCTTTTGTTTGAGTCGGCTCCCAGCTATTGATCCTGGGTAACCCTCCCACTATACGGTGTGTGTGTGTGTGTGTGTATGTTCTCTAAAGCTATGCACTAACAGCAGTGGTTCAGTGCCTGCTGTGCTCTTGCACAGTGTGAGTGCATGCAGACAAATGTACACCGTCAGACAGACGCATGCACACACACACACACACACACACACATGCAAAAATGCAGTGTGTCTCTTTGCACACGTGTGGGCAGACTTCAGAGTTCCAGGGAGGTTTGGAAGGACACACAAATGAGGAGGAAGATAAAAGGAGAAATGGGAAAGAAAGAAAGAGAGAGAGAGAGACTTTGGAACTCTCAGCTCCTTGTAATTTGCTGTGGGAGAGCGAGGGGAGGAGCCTGGGGGAGGGGAATGCCCAGGAGGGAGAGAGCAGAGGCCATTCCCTCTGACACACACACAGTTTTAGAGAGAGAGAGAGAAATAGTGTTAGAAAGAGGGAGGGAGAGACGGAGAAGGGGGGGCCAGTCTGAGTGACAGAGAGACAGAGAGCTTAGTGAAAGAAAAAGACTTACTCCCAGCAAGCCAGCAAGACAGACAGACAGACTGAGAGAGCAAGGCAAGGAGAGCATGAAAGTAGGGGTCAGTTCGACCAGCTGCCCCAGGAACACAAGCGCGTGCGTTCTTGAGTAGGAAAGATCTACAGAGAGTGTGTGTGTGTGTGTAGGAGCGACTTACGGCGTGTGTGTTGGTCGGGAGACGAGCAGAAAAGGCGTATGCCTGGAGAAGGGCTTGCATAGGATAGAGAACATGTGAGGAGGTTTTGTTGGGAATACTTGAGCTTTTGGAATACCAGCCCTCGGGAATATCCTTCTCCTGGTGGACATGTCATCTTGTCCTGGACTCCGGTTGTCTTAGAAAAACCCTCTCTGTCTCTGGTCTCCTGGTTTGGGGGCCCTGAAGTCACTGGCTGATTCCGTGTGAAGGACTGCCAAGTCACAATGCCCACAGGTAAACTGGTCACAAATGTCTGTACTGTAGGTTTAATCTCTGGCTGTCAACTGTAATATGAACAGGTATGATTTGTTTCTGTTTAGGAGGCTGTTTGGACCAGTGTAGTTGATATGAGGGATTTCTGTTCAGTTCTCTGTCTCTTTATGAAGGTCTGGTCTGGTTGAATCCTTCTACACTTCTGGAGAGAGTTTATGAAGTTTGATTAACAAGTCTGATTAACAAGGGTGCAGCATTGCAGTACAGTTTTGTCAATCATTCATATTTGGGAACTAGAACTATTATATTCAAGGATGTCTTGTTTTCTCTTAGTATCTCTAAGAGGATGGCTGGACCTGGTCATGTGTTTGACTGATGAATACTCAGTTTCAGTTTGTACACTGGTTGCCTGTGGGTCTGGGCATGGCTGTGTCTGTCTGGGGAGAAGATCACCTCAGGTTACTCTATTTACCGGAGTAAGCCTACTTGGTTAACACAAATGAATGACTTAGAGCTTTTGTGCATGCATGTTTTGTGTGTGTGTGTGTCAGAGGTGTGTGTGTCTTTGTAAAGCCTTCCCTGCAGTGCAGTGTGTGTGTGTGTGTTTCTATTGTGGGTCCTCAGCATCATAGTTGGGGCCTGTTTGTTTTCTCACAGCTTGAGTTGTTGCTTCAATTCCAGCTCGTGCACTTATGGTGCATTTTTTCTGCATTGATTGCCGTATTTTTGGGAACTTTACAGTCACTGAATTCTGTGTTTGTAAAAATAAAATTTTCTTGATTCAAATAATAATTGAATAATCTGTATTTCGGCATACATTGCTTGGGATAATGGCATCTGCCATGAAATGACTCATTTCATTATCAAATGGATGCATTTACTTTCTCTGAGGAAGTGGAATTTTAAGTTCTAGTTACCAACTCAACGTCTCTAATTGCTCATCTGTTAGTGTCAGTAGTATGTGTGTGTGTGTGTGTGTGTGTGTGTGCGTCGGTTTCCTCTCACTGGCTGTCTGTTTGATGGAGTGCTGCTTGGTGAGTGCTGAGATGCCATCCTGCAGCCTGTGACCCACATTGGGGCCTCGGGGAGGGAAGGGGGGGCATCGGGGAGATGGGGGGTGGGGGCATAGAGGAGTGAAGGTGGGTGGTTGCAGAAGGGGGGGGGGGGGAGAATGGGGCATGGTGAAGTTGGGGGTGTATAATTACTGTTTAGAGGCACTATGGACAATACCAGCCTGCGTTTTTATCCTGGGCCAGCCCTGGGACATCTGCCCCCATGGAGAGGTGGGAGAGGAGGAGTGTGTGTGTGTGGGGGGGGGGGGGGGTTAGGGGGATAGGATAGACAGAAGGGAGGCTCTTTGGTTTAGGATGAATTTCCTAACCACTACAGAGCACAGAAGAAGGAGAATGATAGAAAATAGGACTGCTGAGACAGGGTGGTTCTGGAGAGGGAGGAGTGATGGCGAGCAGACACAAGACCAGCTCAGGTGTGGCCGAGAGTGGAGTGGCTCAAACCCGTATCAGTCTGAGAATGAGGCCAGTGTGTCACTCTGGGAGGGAGAGGAGGAGGAGGAGGAGGAGTGGTGGTGAAGGAGGGGGGGGGGGGGGGGGTTTAAGAGGTGGGGGCCAGAGGTCGCTGGGTGTTTCTGGGGTGTGTGTGTGTGTCCGAAAATAGGGGCGTGAGTGTGTGGGGGTTATTTTTCCCACAGTACCCAACTCCTGTAGATCACCCTCTGCTCTCTCTCTCTCTCTCTCACCGCTCTTTCCTTAACCCTCCCCCTCTCTGTGCTAAACACACTCTACTAACACCATGGGAAACACACACCTCTGAGTGGCCAGATCACTTCTGGGAGGTGTAAATCTCTGTGTTAAGGCGATCGCTGTGAGATTCTCTTGTGTGTGTGTGTGTCTTCGCTGATGAAGTTCACTGTGTGCTGCTTTTCTGCAATAGAGATAATGAGTTGACCTGTTTTCTGTCCCAGAACTAGCCAGTTCAGAACCAGTACCAGAGCCAATAGGGCCAGAGAGCGTCTCTGGTCTCCTCTGGACAGGCTGGTCGTCATGTCCTCACATTGAAACACTCATGCGATTGTTACAGCGTGTGTAGCTTATGCTGAGCCAAAGCATTAACTATGGAATGCTTCTTTTTTCTCTCTCAACATCTGCTCAGTCACGCATGGTCCATGCAGTTCTTTGTTCGTCTGGTGATCTTTGCTCTGAGGTGTCCTCCTCCTCCTCAGACACTGGGCTGTAGTGGGAAATCTTGAGGGACTGTCTAAGGTCTTAGAAACTCAGGCCTGATATTCTCTTGGAGCTATCAGGCAGAGAGAGACTGTACGAGGACATGTGGTTTGAGCTCTGTCTCGCACACCTGTCACCTCTCACTCTTTTACTGAGTTCATCTAGAGCAGGAAGATTACACCCAGGCTTTGAAAGAAATACTAGTCTTGACAGTGTTGTCAACATAAACTGGATCAAATATGCATCTCTCTGTTGTGCTCTTTCGGTCTCTCTCATCTCTCTCTCTCCTCTTTATGTCTTTGTTTGTCTCTGTCTCTCTCTCGGCGGTCTGATCTCTATCTGATTCAATCATGTTTGACGCTGTTGCCGTGCTGTTGCCACGGCGGAAGGAAAGATGTGCAGTAAACCCTAGAAACGCCCTGGCCTGTGACTGATACGCTGCGTGTCTCTCTCTTTACACACAGACCCACAAACACACCAAGTTGTTTTTAAAATGTTGACCATCTCAGAAGTAAACAAGTTTGATGGAATTTAAGTTTTCAAGTTTTTTTTTAAATTGTCAGGTGCACAGAACAACACAAGGTCAGACTGGGCACTGAAATTCTTGGGACAAGACAACGCAAGCAACCTGGCATAACATAACATATAAGTACTTGTAGGACAGCACAGAGGGATGGATGGTAGCCATGACAGTCATCAGACACCTGCTCACGTGAGGAAAACATTGGGAAGTGATGTAGGAACGGAAGCTCTGTTGTGTTCTGTATGCAGGATGACGTGTTAGTTCAACGTAAAGCAGGATTTTAAGACGATATGTGTTTGTCTTCCTTAGCATCAGTTGTATTGGTTGATTTGTGATAGCTGATTAATTTGCGGTCTTGGTCACATTTGGATGTGTCCCATCACTCCGGAATGCTCTGGTAAGTGAGGAAAAAAGGGAGAATATTTAAGAAGGGGGGAAGAGAGGAAGAAAGTGAGGAAGAAGAGGAAGGAGGGAGGGATAGAGAGAGGCCTAGCTCACAGAGCCGTCTATTGTCCAGAGCTGAATCAGATGATGTCATGTTTGAGAGAAACTCTCAGTAGCAGGGCTCAGAATGAGCTTTAGAGTAAGGGCAACCCCCTTCCTCTCTTTGTCTAGTTTTTCTCACTTGCTCTCTCACTCTCTTTTTCTCTCTCTCCTCTCTCTCTCCCTTTCTCTCTGTCTATCTCTCGCTCTCATCATTTCCTTTCCGTTCCCCCTCACCCCCCCCCCCCACACACCTTCGCTTGAAGTCTGGTCCTCTCTTCATCCCTCTGAACTATCCCCATCTGATGGTTGAACCATTTAATTTTGGAGCTCTTTGTACGAGTTGTATTTTGGCGGGCGACGTGTGTGTGTCTAGGCTGGGGGGGGAGGGGGGGGGGGAGTAGTGATAGAGCCTTTGTGTGCTGTGAGATCTGATGGATGAAAGCTGACTCAGGCTGTATTGTGATCCAGAAGAGAGGGAGGAGGAGAGAGAGAAAGAGAGAGAGAGGGGTGGTGGGGGGGGAGGGGGGAGGGGGGAAGAGAAAAAGAGAGACACTGCAGCAGCTGCTCTATTCAAATCAGAGAGACCGGCACTTGTCTCTCTCCTCTGGGTCTTCTGTTTACCCATTGGAGTCTCACACAGCTGGCTTGGGGGTTATTATGGCCCGTGAAGTGATACCAGTGGTTTACAGAGCTTGCATGACATTCCAGTAACATACTGCAAAAACGACCTTATAAAACAGTTACTGGTACTTATAAAGTAGGTGTTAAGCAGTTGTAGAGTAGTTAGAACAGCCATAGAACAGGTATAGAGCAGGTATAGAGAATAACTAGACCAGGTGTAGTGCATGTAGAGCAGTCACAGTGGCCATAGAGTACTGCACTCTAGAGTAGGCTCCTTATAAATCAGTTACAAAGAGGCTGTGAAGAAGCAGTTTTAAAACCGTGAGCCTTCATAAGGCACTGTTTAAACCAGCTGATCATGTGCTCTGTTTTGCACCTGGTCCAGGAAGTGGTTTGTTGACCACTTCAGAATGAAGTGCACTTCAGGACACCATAAAGTGTGTGTGACTGAAGTGGACTTGAGGGATACGAGTCATTAAGTCAGGCTAGACTGACCAGGTAGCTCCGACAGGAGTGTTTTTTCCTCACAGACCTTTTAAAGGCAGAGCTTTTGAGCTACAGTTGCTTGTTAACTAGTAGAATAGCGCTTAATTAATCCCAGAGGGCAAATGGCACTGTTGCAGCAGCACAAGTAACAATAACACTGGATTGGAAAACAAATGACAAAATACTGAATTAAATGAACAATATAAATCAACAGTATACAGTAGTGCAAACAGTGAACATCATTATTTAGGTAAAGCATCTCCTTATGACTTATATCTGAATTTGATCAGAAGGTATACAGTCATCAAACGTTATGGAAAGCAGCTGGAGAAGACGGACTGTTCAGTCATACTAGACAGGTGGCCCTTCTCTTGTCTGTAGTTAGCATGCTTCAAAGGCTACACATGACAGGCTAGCAAGTTAACTGAGACCAGACCCCAAACCTAGACACAGTCTCTCCCTTAGACTCCCAGTCTATCCTGCTCTGCTCTGCTCTGCTCCACTGCTGTGCTTTGCTCTGTCCTGTCCTGTTCTGGCAGGAAATGTAGAGCTCACAACCTAACTAATACCCTTCTCTAATCCTTAAATACATGCACACAGTTTCTCCCTATTTCACACACACTCCCACACACGCGCGCACACACACACACACACACACTCACACACTCGCTCACTCCCTTACACACAGATGCAAAGGAGAAACTGTAGAAACCCAGAGGCTCAAGGTGGTAATTACAGATCACTTACACAGATCAGGTTGTCCTTAATCTGGGTTGAGGGTAACCCAGCCCACCCCAACTCCAACACACTCCTCACACACCCCAAATATGCGTGTGTGTGTTTGGATGAATATTGGTGCGCGTGTGTGTGTGTAGGTTATTTGCTCAGGAAATAGGCTGGGCGTGTCCCAAACGAGAAGCTTGTAGGTGCAGAGGAGAGGCTGGGCAAACACAAGTTTGAAAATCTTTCAATCTCTTGTTTGGGTTTCGCTCCAAACACCAAACGGAAAGCCAGTGATTTCTCTGTGCGTGCACTTCTTGACTCCCAGAGTGTGAGTAGCCGTATGACTGTAATGGGTAGAGGGGCATCCAGTAAACCCAATCCAGTAAATCCATTGGCTCCGTCGGCCTTATCTGAGGGCTGATAAATCAAATGCATTTAAGTTAAACACACATACACACATACCTACACACCCACACTCCCACTGTAATATAGCCTTCTACTCAGCCTTAATCATACACACAGCACATGACATTGTAGCAGCAGACAGGCAGGCTGGAAGGTAGGTTCAGGATGGAGGGAGGGTAACATGGTCTGAATCTTTAGCGAGACTCTGCCTCCTTTCTAAACAAATGCAGGAAGTGTTTTTGCTGCAGCTAACGACATGGAAGAATATGGCATACGTGCGTCTGTACGTTCATCCATTGATGTGTGTGTGTCTCGAGCTCCTGTGTGTCTGCATGTGTACAGTGAGTGTGTACAGTGAGTGTGTACAGTGAGTATGTATGTCTAGCTGCTGTGCCCATGCCCCCAGAGGTCAAATTTGTTTTGGTCGCTGGCTATTCTCTCTCCCTGATTGGGGATTGGTATAATGTAGGTCACTCTGGGAACAGTAAACATTGGAAGGTGTCCAGATCCCTGAGAGCGATCCCCCCCCCCCCTTACACACACACACACACTCACACCCCTATACATACACACACACACCTCCACAGACATACACTTACCCCTATAAACACACACAAGTGCACAAACTGTGGACCTGTATGGCTTCATTTCCTGTCAAGACTGCCTGATTCATTTGTTGAATTGAGAAAAATGTCAACCTGTCCCAACTTAGAGATCCTACTTAGAGATGCACCTCCAGGCCCTACAGGTAAGCTAAGAGACTGAACATGTGTCAGGATTCTTTCAGCGTGTTAACGGAGGTCACGTTGAACATGCTTGAGGGCGTGGCCATGAAGCTACCAGATTACACGGGTCTGGTTAGGCAGCTGGTCATGGAGTCGGGCGCCACAGGAGCGGGTCTGGATGTCAGAGTCGCTGAAACAGCAGAGCGATGCCTGGTGTTGTTTACCTGTATGAGAAGGACTGGCCTCTCCACCTGAAACACTGGGCCTCTTTAGCTCTCTCCGTCTCTTTCTCTCTCTCTCTCTCCCTCTCTCCCTCTCGTACTGTAACTGTTTTGTAGCACTCTTTCTTTCTTTAATTGCTCTCTCTCTCCTTCTCTCTTTTTTTTCTCTCATCAAAGCTGTCTTTCTTCCAAGAACAGTTACTGGTTCTTGGAACCAGTTATGCCAGAAACGGAGAGGAAAAAAAATTGATAAACGGTTTAGAACGAGACCCTGCTTGTGTGGTTTCACCTCAACGGACCTGTGTGTGTGTGTGTAACAGATCTTTCCACAGACAGTTGTGTTGGCACCAGTCTGTCGCCAAAAAGACCACCGCAGTCATTTGACACAAACACAAAATCTCTCTCACACACACACACACACACACATACACTTACACACACACAGCCGAAAAAGGACTTCCATTCATGGCTCCAGAGAGAGAATATTCTCATCATTACACCGTTAATCTGGTCTTTAAGCCCCCTCCTTCTGTCTCTGTGACTACCTTTCCCTTTTGTCCATCTTTCTCTCTTTCTCTCTCTCTTTCTCTCATGGTTCTTTCTATTCTCCTCTCTTGAAAATGACGATAATCTACACATACTGCCTGTGTGTGTGTGTACATGTGTATGTGAGAGAGTGTGCTTGTTTACTGGGTTGCTTTGGGGAGTTTAGAACATGAATGTGTTTGGTCTTGGAGGCTGGCCTCCACAGTGTTGCTCTTGTTCGTTTCGACGTTTCAGTCAGCCTGTGGTCTGGCCGGCCTCAGAGCCGGAGGCTGGAACAGACCTCCACTGTGAGGACATGAAGGAGCTTCAGAGATGCTTCGCATGCTGTGGTGGTGCACTGATCAGTCTCAGTCCCAAGCTTTCATCCCTTTCACCATGTTCTTACTGGCACTTAGCAGAACTAAGCCTTTAGAGACGAGCACATGTTTCTTTCCTGATAATTATAGCTTCATAACATCCCTCTCTCTCTCTCTCTCTCTTTCTCTCTCTCTAGACGACTTTAACTTTCTTCCGGATGTCCTCCCGCCTCTGCCGGAGATTCCGGACTCTGTGTCGGTCCTGAGCACCGCTGACACTCCGGGACGACTCCGCCACCCGCACGTCCGCCACGCCCCCCTGCGCTACTGCTCCGCCCACAGCATGGACTCCGCCCCCGACAGCGCCGCCGAGCGGCCAATCAGCTATGGCTCCACCTCCTCCTCCGCCTCCTCCAGGGACAGCCACTGCTCATTGGGAAGCCGCTCCGCCCTCAGCCCCGCCCCTCACTGTCTCCCTGCGACCGAGCGGGATTCCGGGGCGATCCAGTTGGAGCTGGTACCAACCCGCCAGCTTGAATGTGGGGATGAGGAAGAGAGGAGGGAGGGAGGACTGGAGACTGGGAGAGGGCAGGGCCGGCCGGGAGGTGGTCTGACCCCGACGGCCCAGTCGAACCCGGGGGTGAACACAGAGGGAGGGGAGAGCAGCGGTTCTGGGTCGGGGCCCGCGGTGCGATATGTAGACCGCGTGGTTCAGGAGATTCTGGACACGGAGAGAACCTACGTCCAGGATCTGCGTAGCATCGTACAGGTGAGCCACACAGTACCAACACAGTATTCAAACAGTGCCAATGCAGTATTTGAGTATTGGGTAATGTAGTTCCCAAGACAGTACCAACTTATTATTGAGACAATCGATCATGAAGACAGTACTAGTAATGCTGTAATAACAGCATGGTATCCAGTAATAACAGCATGGTATGTTAGGAGGATATAGAAGGAGGAGCAAGTTAAGGAACAGAAGGAGCAGGATAGGGGTGGGGTGGGAAAAACAAGAGAAGGTAGTGGAGGGGTGGGGGGGGGGGGCAGGGGTAGATTTGGATCCATGCCCAATTTTCATTCTCCATATCCTACTCAGTGTCACTTCCTCTACAGGGGTTCTGAAGTGATGAGGGTCTTGATGTATGGTGTGTGTGTGAGTGTGTGCTTGTGGTGTGGGCGGCTTGTGTAAGAGTTGTTGTCACTAAGGAAATGGGGGGCAGGAAGAAGAGAAGGTAGGAGAAGGAGGAGGGGGAGAAGGAGGAGGGGGAGAAGGAGGAGGAGAGGGGGAGAGGGAGGAGGAGAGGGGGAGAAGGTATAAAGGTGAAGTTAAGGATGGGATGTTTAAGCGTAATAGGGGGTTGTGAAACAACTTGGAAACACAATACTTCTTTATGCCTCTGTGATGCCAATGTCTTCCCTTTATCAATTCCCCCTCTCCGTCCCTCCCTCCTTCAACCAGGAAAGGGAGAGCAATCTAGAAGCGAGCTTTAGAGCCATGATAACGATGTCTAATGTAGGTTAGACAAACACAGGCCAGAGCAGAGGAGAGGCACTTACCTTAACTTTGCTTTTGCTGCTGGAAGACCACCCTCACTACCCAAGACCCCTTATCAGATCACACAGAAACACACTCACACATATACACACACACACACACACACACATACACATACACATACACACAAAATACTTTCACCCAAGCTTCAGACAAAAACCACCATTAATTATCTCAAGAAATATTAATAATATTTGTATTTTCTTTAAGCCTCTGCCAAAAATAATGTTTTCTCTTGTTGAGATTTCTCCATTAATACTGTTTCTGCTCCATCTGTCAGCAACTGTCAGAGTTAGAGAAGCTAGTTCCGTTCAGTGGGTCTTTGCGTCCGCTTCCGCATTTAGCACCAGAGAAACGCAGTCATTAAAACCTCTGTTTAGTGCACTCCCATGTGCCCTGCATGAACCTTAGTATCCATGTCCCCTGTAATTCTACCCATAGTGCTTTGCCTGTTTCAGAGGAAGGAGGCGTGAAGGCCCAAACACAAATATTTACCCAGACTGCTGTGGGCTCACCTGTGCTCCATCTGTCAGCAACAGAGGGCTGGCCTGCATTCACATACACCATGTATTGGGGGGGTGTGTGTATGTGTGTATGAATACATAGCTCTTATATATAGTTACCTGTAGTGTGTGTGAGTATACCTTCCATGTATAGTATTTGTTTGAACAAATCTCTGGTGTGTGTTTGTGAAAACATTGCTCTTTGTATCTTAGTTGCCTACAGTGTGTTGGTGTATATCTTCTTACTATAGTATTTGTTTGAACACTGATTGCTCCTTCTTGACGGGATCACTGTGCTTAATGGGCCTAATCAGTGTTCTACAAACAAACCCCTCAGATAAACCTGATCCTACCACACACACACACACACACCTACACCCCCTGACCTGGATCCCAGGTTGTTTGACATGATCAGGAATGTGGGATAAGATTTTAGGAGAGTCTTAGAGCCAGGGGGCTGGAGGGCCAGGGGGGCTCTGAAGCCTGGGGGGCCTAGGGGACTGGAGGGCTTGGTGGGGGGGCTGGAGGGCTTGGGGCCGAGGAGGCTGGGAGGCCTTTACAGATTTCAGCTATGCTCTGAGCAAATTCAGAGGTGACTGGTGTGTGTGTGTGTGTGTGTTGTGAACAGCTGGTTGCTGAGTGGGTGGGTCAGGAGTGGTCAGCTCTCTGACCCCTAGCTAACAACCTAAACCTTACACCTGAACCCTGACCCACGGCCCCCACCATGACTCCAAACACAACCCACAATTCTACCCCTAGGCCTGCATTCTAACCCTGCTGCTGTCCTAAACCTCCTCCTTTTATTATGAACCCCTACCCTAAGTCTAGCCTTTCACCTCTAAATCCACCTTTATGTATCCCCTTACCCCTAAATCTCTCCTCCCCCCTGTATGACAATAGTGGTTCAGTCTAGAGCTTTAGAGCTCCCCCCCCCCCCCTCCATCATGTTGGGTTGAGTCTATCCCTCCCCCTAAGAAGGATGACCTCACCACTCAGTCTGATCTGATGGCCAGGGTGGGGCACACTCAACAGGGCTGGAGTGGAAACAAGGCACGTGTGTGTGTTGGAGAGCTGACTCCAGCCATACTGTCCCTCTCAGCTCACTGCTGATAGGATTTCCCTTCTTTTGATGTGGACCCCCACTGATCTCCTTCCTTCCCTCCCTCTCTCCATCTCTCTCTCCCTCCTTCTCTCGCTCTCGCTCTCTCTCTCTTCTCTCTCTCTCTCTCTTTCTCTCTCTCTCTCTCTCTCTCTCTTTTTCTCTCTCTCTCTCTCTCTCTCTCCCCCTCCCTCCTTCTCTCTCTCTCTGCAGGACTACCTAGAGTGCATCAGTAATCAGTCTCGTCTGGCCCTCAGTGCCGAAGATAAAGTCTCGCTATTCGGGAACATCCAGGAAATCTACCATTTCAACAGGTATACACACACACAGCAGACGTCACTCAAGCAATTACCTTGAAATAAGGAGAGTAAGGAGTAAGAGGTCTGATCAAAAGTCAGTCCAAGAAAAGTCAGAATGACATCATGCTTTAGCCATGCAACAATGGCCACACCAGTCCCCCTGTTCAACCTTACAAACTAGGAAAATGTGAACACACATACACAAAGAAAGAGACCTCGTATTTCAATACATGGAAGTATGTTGTGTGCTGTAACCTGGGTAGCACTTTCCCCAGAGGTTCTACATAGATTGTTCAGAACAAAGATTAGGTGGGAGAGATTCCTTATTCCTGGGACCAAATTAACTGACTGACCTTTGATGTGTGTATCTTTCTGTGTGTGTCTGTGTTGTTTTCAGGGACCTGCTTTATGACTTGGAGAAGTGTAATGCAGACCCTGTGGCCATCGCAGAGTGCTTCGTAGCCAAGGTAAGAGATCACACGCATGCACACGCACACACACACACACACACACACACACACAAGCCTGTTGAGACATGAATGAACAGCTGTAAACTATAAACGCACATACACACACACCCAGGCATTCAGTAAAGAACTAGCCTTAACTATATAATTAGAAACTCCTAAGAAAATGGTGCATCGAGTATCGGGAACTACATGTTCACACTGTCTGAAGTCTGAACAGTGTCGATGATGGAGGAGAGAAGGAGAGGAGATGGAGGAGGGAGGGAGGGTAGGAGGGAGTGTGTGTGTGTGTGAGCATTTTTCGATAACTATTTTTGGTTTCCCCCGTTTCTGTGGCTCAGTCAGTGTGTTCCACAAAGCGAGTTCTATCCCATGATGACTCTCTGCATTCCAACACTTCCTGTAAACCACCACTCTTACTGACGCTTCAGCCTCACCCAGTGGAGCAAGCTGGGTGTGTTTCCGTGTTTGTGTATGTTTGTGTGTGTGTCTGTGTTGTACATCCAGCATAGCAGTCTGGCCAGACACGACAACACCACCACAACTAATCCTGTCTCCCAGCCTGCTGTGTGTTTACACAGAAGCTGTTGTTAAAACGCTCATTCAGCTGTTTAGAACCACTCCACAGGGCATTCTGGGTAATTAGCTGACACCCACATGCATAAGAGCTCATCATGTACGCTGTTGTTTCAGACTCCAGCTGGAGGAGGTTTCATAAGAAGGCTGCAGAGAAAATCAAGCTTGGATGGAAAACCTGAGCGTCGTGATCTTGTTTTCAGCCAATCAGAGTCTTTGTTTGTGTGACTGATAGGCTAGATAAGCTAATGGACCCAATTAGAAGCACTGATGACTGGCGATAAGTTAAACTGCAGTAGACCAGTTGCCCTGGTAATGATTGACGTGATATTAGTTAAGTTTACTTTGTGGTCAGGCAAAGTTGACCCTTATCCTGACCAAGATAGCACACATGCACTTAACCTGCCCTGTTACACATGATGTGATTAGTCATACCTGGCTAGACCCACAGCCATTTAATTTAGTTACACAGATGGCTGCTAGCTATTGGATAGCAAAGCTTTTAAAGATAGTAGCTACAGTATGTGTGTTTAGGAAAATTCCTTCATCATTGTAAGGTGCGCTTGTGCACAATTGTGTGGGTGTGTGCATGCTTGCTTGTGTGTGGTGTGGTCATAAACTGGTGTTTGGTAAGTGGCCAGCACACATACTGGAAACATCTAGCCATCACATGCAAACTGCACCCAAGAGGAGTATGTGTGTGAGAGTGAGAAAGTGAGACAGGGGTTTGTCTCTAGGAGCCAGAAGGCCAAGTATCTCTTAGTCATGGTAAGTCAGTGTCGTAAAAACAAACACTGAAGAAACTCGACTCTTTTCACTGATATTGTATCCACTCAACTGACGCACTCATACGCAGTAGACAAAAGCCAACCTCAACTCTGCAAAGCACTTAAACGAGAGAGAAAAAATATAAAAGATTGTTAATCATTCTCCCCCTATCTCTCCCTCTCTTTCTCGCCTTCCTCAGTGTCCCCTCCCCCTCGCCCTCCTCCCTCTCTTCCTATACTCCCTCCCTATCTTTTCCCTTCCCTCTATCCTGCTCCCTCTCTCGCTCCTCCCTCCCTCTCTCTCCCGGAGATAATTGGCCATCTATTCTGATGTTCTCTAAACCCAGCCAAAGTGCTGAGTCAGTCTTGGAACCTTTTATACCTGCTGACTGAGGCAGGAGAGAACAATTATAACGAAATCACTACATTTTATCACCTAGCCCAAGGATACATTCTCCTGCTTCAGCATTTAACGGCTCATTGAACCAACTGGACCTGACCGCCTGTAGTCCGGTCAGGACCTCCAGTGCTGTCTGGTCCGGACAGGACAGTACAGGGGCCAGGGCTGTCACTGCCCACCTGGACCTGTAATCTATTTTTACATGACATCAGCTTGGCCTGTGAAGGACTGCCCTATCCACACCTGTCTCTCCAGTGCACCAGTCTAGTGGGTGTACTGGAGATGTAGTACTCACCTCCTTCTATGGCCCATCAGCTTAGTCTTTGGTGATGTTCTCTGTAGATACTCTCTGTGCAACACTGAGTCTCTGTGGAGACTCAGTGTTAGGATTCTCTCCTAGGTCCGGAGGGTGTGCTGTACTGTATTATATATGGGGTTTTGTGTGCATGTGTGTGGAGGGGGTAGGGGGTTATGTCCAAGTAGATCAAAGCCTGGCGGTAACCACAGTTGTGCCTGTGTGGATGTGTCTATACATTCTGGTTTCAGAAGCTGATGTACAGAGTGTTGCTGTGCTGGTGCTGTGACACAGGGACGACATGAGCTCAGGCTCAGGCCTCAGGCTCCTTTACAAGGCCAGGGTATTAGAGATCTGGACTATTTCAGGAAGAGTGGTTTTCTGTTTGGGTTCTAAAAATGATTAAAAAAAAGCTTTTAAAAAGTTTATATGCAGAGTGGTATGGTTTCGGGCATGAGTGTGTGTGTGGTATGTATGTCCAGATAAGTACATTAAAAGTGTGTTTTGGTTAGAGGGCTATAACTGTGTGTGTGTGTCATTAGAACTCGATGGTGACACATCTGGTTGTGCTTAGTCCTGGTCTGAAGGGGCAGACTGCTGGAGACTAGAGTAGCTCTGCTCTTCAATTACTACTGTTCCCACCAAGTACCTCCAGGCATGGCATTAGTGTGTGTGTGTGTGTGTATGCAGTGGAACTCAGTCCTATGGAGAAAGAGGGGATGGATGAAGAGCAAGAAAGCACAAATAACGTGAGAAGGGGAAAGAATGGCATGAACTTGTAGAAGAGATGTATTAGCTCAGCGGAAGAGAGGGGGGTGCGGATTCCAAAGAGTGAGCTGGACGAAAGTAGTGACCAGAGAGGGGGAGAGGGAGAGGAGGAGGAGGAGAGAGTGGTTCATTCCAGCTTTGATAAGTCATGCTGCGTCTGATGTCTTTGATGTTCACAGAGGCATGCGAGGTGGAGAAGGCACCATTAAAGGGGCGGCCTGGAGGACAGTTATAATACTGGGGGATGTTTCATCAGAGGGGCCACTGAGGGTCAGACTGAGACTTTAAGTCCTTGGTACAGATAATCATAACCTGGAGGACTGGCTCTCCTTGTCTAGTCTGAGCTGCAGCAGGAGGAGATGGGTCTGGGGGGGAGGAGGAGGAGGAGGAGGAGGAGGAGGAGGAGTAGAGGGAGAGGAAAACAAGGCTCTTATTTGAACTCTCGTTTACTGTAAACACACATACACATTCGTTCTCTAATGTTCACATAACCTTTTGAATGGTCATAAATCCTGTGTGTGTCTGTGTTTCCAGAGTGAAGAATTCCACATCTACACCCAGTACTGCACCAACTACCCCAGGTAAGAACCAACACACAGCAGCAGCTTATTGTTTATTAAAAAGCAACACCGGTCTTGTTTGTGTGTCATGTGTGCGGTTGTGTGCATACAAGCTATGGAGGTGCAGATTTGCATATTAGTCTAAGTTTTTATTCAAATCTGCATGAATGGGGCTTCTGTATCACAGTGCCATTGTCATCCTGTCTCTGTCAGGCTCACATGCCGCTCTCCCAGCTTCTCATGTAGCTCCATTGTGTGTGGAGTGTCAGTGTACCAGGCCATCTATCTCCACAGAGCCCACACAGCCTCCACAAGCCTGCTGTACAGGAGTCAAGCTGTCTACTGGCAGTTAACGCCTCAGGCTCTCTCTCTCTTGCCCCACCGGCTCTTTCGTTCGGCCCTCTCTCTTCCTATCCCTATCTCTCACTCCTTTTAATATTTTTCTTTCGAGTTTCCTGCCTTTCCCTCTCCCTCCCTCCCTCCCTCCCTCCCTCCCTCCCTCCCTCCCTCCCTCCCTCCCTCCCTCCCTCCCTCCCTCCCTCCCTCCCTCCCTCCCTCCCTCCCTCCCTCCCTCCCTCCTCTGTTAACAGAGTTATACTCCCAGTATGACACATGGTATTACACCCGTCACAGTATCATGCTCAGCGCCTTTAATGTTTTATTCCTCATTGTTGTCTGAGCGCCGCCTCGTAATTGGAGACCTTACAAGGGTGTGTGTGTGTGTGTGTCTGTGGGTGGGAGAGGGAGAATCATATTGAGGCCAATTTTAATGAAGCTATTATAGGTGTTACTGGGTTTCACAATTGTTCTGATGCATTGTCAGCAACGCGCACACACATACACAATCATCTTTCCTTCAAGCTCCTTTGTAGAATGTTGCCTCAGTAGAATTATAATGGCCAATGTATTTACTGTAGTAGTTAATATTGACTCCAATAAAAGTTAAGTGTGTGCGCGCGCACACATGGGTGTGTGTATGAATAGGCTCTTGTCAGCAACCCTGACCCACACCCTCACACAGCTGGTGAACCCCACCAAGGTCACACGCGACACACATCCACACACACACACACACTCTCTCTCTCTCTGTCTCTCTCTCTCTCGTCTCTCTCTCTCTCTCTCTCTCTCTCTCTCTCTCTCTCTCTCTCTCTCTGTCTCTTACAGTAGGATCAGAGTCTGCAGATGTATCTCTCAGGTCAGGTTTCCCACAGAACAATGTGAACCCTGTGTAGAACTGCACTGGAATGTGAACACACGCATATACATAGACACACAAACATGAACACACATACATGAATACAAATGAATACACACGCACAATTGGACATTTCTTTAAAACCATACTATAAAGAACACACACACGTTCTCACCCTGTAAGGCAGACTTCATGCTCTATATGGCCTCATCCTCTGACCAGTAAACATCCTCGGATCCAGCGTTAGCATGACCTGGCACTGTCCTCACCAAGGACTGTGTGTGTGTGTGTGTGTGTGTGTGTGTGTCTGCACGCGCACGCAATGTCCTTTTCGTGTTTCTTATTACATTGTCTTTTATCAGATTTGATATGTTTGTGTTCACGGTTGCCAAAGATGGTTAGTTTGTACTTTTCCTCAGCCTTCATCTCTCTCTTCTCTCTCTCTCTCTCTCTCTCTCTCTCTCTCTCTCTCTCTCTCTCTCTCTCTCTGTTCTAATCTCTCTCTTCTCTCCCTTTTTCCTCTCTTCCCTTCTACCACTTTCTCTCTTTCCTTCATTTCTCTCTTGATCTCTCTTCATCTCCCTCTCCTCCTTCTCTCCAGGTCGGTAGCTGTGTTGACAGAGTGTATGAGGAACAAGGCGTTGGCCAAGTTTTTCCGGGAGCGTCAGGAATCTCTGAGACACTCCTTGCCCCTGGGCTCCTTCCTGCTCAAACCAGTGCAGAGGATCCTCAAGTACCATCTTCTGCTGCATGTACGTCACACACACACACACACACATGCGTACGTCACACACACATGCACAGGCACGTCACACACATTTATTTACACGCATACGTACACAAATGCACACACATCTAGCATACACACATTCCCATACTCTATGTCTCACAAAGAAGTACACACTCCAGCACAAGAACACAGTCACAAGTGTGCAACCACAAACGGCATGTGTTTCTAGAATGTGTTAGACCAGTAAGAAACAGTTATCCAGTGAAGCAGTCCATAATCTGAATCCTCCAGTTTCTCTGCTGTAGCCATAACCATGTCACACCTGGTCACATGGACCATATGGCCCCCAGGCTGTGTGTGTGTGTGGGGGGGGGGGTTTGGCTTGTGTGTGTGCATGTCCTGTTGGGACAACCATATGGCCACGTGTGTGCGTGTTACCGTGTGTGTGTGTGTATATGCAGCCCTCTGACCCCAGTGTGTGTTTCCCGTGCTGAGCAGGAGATAGCGAGCCACATGGAGAAGGACACAGAGAGATACGCTGTGGTGCTGGAGGCCATCGACACCATGCAGAGAGTAGCCTGGCATATCAACGACATGAAGAGGAAGCACGAGCACGCTGTCAGACTGCAGGTACCCACACACACACACACACACACTCTCTCATACACACAATTTGTTCCTACAGAACAAAACACACAAACACACTGGAAAGCCATCCAAACTCCATGGAGGGCAGCAGATTTCGGTGGTGTGCGTTCAGTCAGGTCGGGTGGTGTGCGTTCAGTCAGGTCGGGTGGTGTGCGTTCAGTCAGGTCGGGTGGTGTGCGTTCAGTCAGGTCGGGTGGTGTGCGTTCAGTCAGGTCGGGTGGTGTGCGTTCAGTCAGGTCGGGTGGTGTGCATTCAGTCAGGTCGGGTGGTGTGCGTTCAGTCAGGTCGGGTGGTGTGCGTTCAGTCAGGTCGGGTGGTGTGCGTTCAGTCAGGTCGGGTGGTGTGCGTTCAGTCAGGTCGGGTGGTGTGCGTTCAGTCAGGTCGGGTGGTGTGCGTTCAGTCAGGTCGGGTGGTGTGCGTTCAGTCAGGTCGGGTGGTGTGCGTTCAGTCAGGTCGGGTGGTGTGCGTTCAGTCAGGTCGGGTGGTGTGCGTTCAGTCAGGTCGGGTGGTGTGCGTTCAGTCAGGTCGGGTGGTGTGCAGGTTCAGACTGCTGCCAACTGATCCACCACAGTCCTGTCCGGTCTGGGTCCTCTTACACAACATGCTGTTTCCCCTAACTAATGATGACCTTGCATAACGAGGCCAGATAAAAGAGAAACTGTTACTTTAGTCTGCTTGCAGGTCAGATGAGTGCAGGAATGTGTGAGACTGCACTTCCTCAGGATCAGGGAGGAGAGGATCAGGGGGAATGAGCTCTTCTCTATCCAGCACCCTTGGCATGGTGCTGATTGGTGTATTGTGTCCGCTTGACCTTTCTCATCTCACTCTTTGTTGTTGTTCCTCCTTCTTCCAACTCCCTTCCCTTCATCTCTCCCTCTGTTTCCCTCCCTTCATCTCTCCCTTCCCTTCTCTCCTTCCCCTCTCCCTCCATCTTTCCCTCCTCCTCCATCCCTCCACCTCTCTCTCCCTAGGAAATCCAAAGTCTGCTAACCAACTGGAAGGGGCCTGATCTGATTGGTTACGGTGAGCTGGTCCTAGAGGGAACCTTTCGCCTGCAGAGAGCGAAGAATGAGCGCACGCTCTTCCTGTTCGACAAGCTGCTGCTGGTCACCAAGAAGCGGGAGGAGGCCTACACCTACAAGGCCCATATCCTGGTGAGTCACCTAACCAAACTCGCAGTAGTCACATGATCAACAATCACCCCCCCCCCCCTTCTCCCGCCCAGTAGTTTAAACTTAAAGATAATTGAGATTGAGGAGGAGATGCACCACTCTAGAAATGTGGAACATTTCCACACGTAAGAAGAGGTCTTAAGTGTGTGTGTGTCTGTGCGTTTGTCGTTGCAGTGCTGTAACCTGATGTTGGTGGAGGTCATCCCTAAGGAACCAATGAGCTTCAGTGTGTTCCATTACAAGAACCCCAAACTCCAACACACTGTCCAGGTAAACAACCCTTCCCTCCTTACAGGACAGCCTGACACAATTATCCCATACTGCCAAGGCTTCAGCTTAAGCAGACATATTTACTTTTTCCACTTTGGGATAAAATCTTAAACATTATTACATCTCATGCAAGGCCTAGATAGTACCTGGCACAGCAGTTCCCATGACCCCTGGCCTATCTGTTTCCATGTCTCTGTGTTACATCGGTCCGGTCTGACTCCAGGAATGCCCAGACACGTTCTATAGCCTGAGGGCCTGAAGCAAGAATAGCTGTTTTTCTTTAAGTGTTTGTGGGAATGAACTTCAAAGTACAGGCTCATGTGTGTTATTCAGGTCAGCCAACAGAGAGGTAGAAAGCCATATCCCCAGTTAATTTGGGTTTGTTTGAATTTTCTGCTACGCCTTTTTGTTAAGCCCTCCAGTGTAATGTGTTTTCTTGTTCTCTGCTCTCTGTGGCGTGTGCTGTTGCGGTGTTGTGGCTTCCCCCCCCCCCCACCTCCCCCTTCTCCAGGCTAAGTCCCAACAGGACAAGCGTATGTGGATCCTGCACCTGAAAAGACTCATACTTGAAAACCACCCGGCCAAAATCCCAGCCAAGGTTAGAGCTTGTCCTCTCTCGTCCCACAACGTGCACAATTTAGCCCTTTCTTTCTCCTACCACTCAATTGATCTTTTACCTCGCACTCCCTTTCTCTCTCTCTCTCTCTCTCTCTCTCTCTCTCTCTCTCTCTCTCTCTCTCTCTCTCTCTCTCTCTCTCTCTCGTCTCCTCCTCCTGTTTTGGGCACGCTCTTTCTTTCTTTTCCATCATGCCATCTCTCATCTCTATGGCTTTCTTTCTCTTGTCTTTCTCTCACAGTACTGCTCTGTCTCTCCTTCCTCCATTCCTCTCTGGCTGCGGTACAAGTGGAAAATCATGTTGTTGTTTTTTTGTCTGGAGGAAATTGTTGAGAGGTTTCATTGTAATTACAATAAAGGGATCGCTTGTAAAACTTTATGCTTGTAAAGTTGCTTGACCCGGCTAAGAGAAAGTGACTGGCGCACTCTTGTGGAACTTGTTCAAATACCTTCTACTTTTTCCTTCCAGGCCAAGCAGGCCATATTGGAGATGGATGCAATGCGTAAGTATTTATTGTACATACAATTATTTTAATACTGAATGAAAACATTCCTTGTGGCAGAGCAACATTAATATTCTTCTCCTTCGGTTTCCACAGACCACCCAGGGTTCCACTACAGCCCTGATGGAGACAAGAAAGGTTCTCCCCACACCAAGGAGGGCCCCACCCCTCGTCGGGCACGTAGGAAGGGTGAGCTCACCGCTAGAAATAATTAGAACTATAAGAAATAGAAAGTGCTTCCATATCCTGTCATGTACAGTGTCAGTGTCAGTACTCAAGAGCCACACTGACTGATCCAGGACCCCTCTCTTTCTCTCTCTTTCTCCGTCTCTCTCCTTAGAACCTTTGTCTAAACTACTGAAGAACGCCAAGACCTCAGACGGGCAGAAGGTGAGCAAAGACAATGATCAACCTGGTCCCAAAAAAGAATAATCTTCTCTCTCCAACACATTTCTTACCATGCCCTGACCTCGTCTCTCTGTCGCCCTCTAGAGGACCAGTCTAGGCGCCACCTTACTGTCCCCCGTGTCCCAGCTGGCTCTGGGCACCATTGGCCGCAGCCGCAGTCTGGTCAACCAATCGCAGGAGTCCCTGGACCCTGGGGACCATTACGACCACAGCGACAGGGAGGAAGGGGAGGAGCCACATCCACAGGATGCTGACGATGAAGATGATAGTGGCCTGGTGAGTCAGCTTAGTGCACTTCTTTGAAAATGGGATATGTGTTTATTGTGGATGTAGGATGTATGTAAACAGCAGTTTGAAGTGTGCTGTTATTCATGTGTGTGCAGGGCATGGGGAAAAGGCTGCAAGTGCCAGGAAAGAGCAGCAGGAAGAGGCTGAACCCTCAGGTGTCTGTGGACAGCATGGACCAATGGAAGAGCTTCAACATGAGTCCCACAGACCTTAAGGTAACAGCTGAGGTCCTGGACCAATGCCAAAACATGACAATTGTTACCGTGGATAGACGCCATTATCTCAACTACTGTAGCCAAACATTGAAATGCTCACTCATCCTCTGTTTCCCTCCTCCTGATCTCCTGTTTCTCCTCTTTCTCTTCCTCCTCCTCCATGTTTCCAGGCCGCTAAGGAATCCTTGAAGGAGCACCCCCCTCTTCTCAGGACCCCCCATGTGACTGAGGAGCCCCCAGACCCCCACCTCTCCTCCCTGCTGGTGCCGGGAGGCAACCCCCAGTCCGTGGGGAACATCTGGGCGGACCACCGCGTGCGCCGGGCTATGTTCCCGACACGCCAGAACAGCACCATGCTGCCCGATGAGGACGAGGAGGACATCTACCAGATGTTCGTGCCCACCGAGCCCAGCGGGCCGGCAGACCCAGAAACACCAGTGGCGGCATCCCAGAAGTCCGAGGTCCCATCCTCGCCCAGGCACACCCCCCGACCCTGTAGCTGGCACTTGGACCAGGTGCCCACGGTACAGATAGACCCCCCGTCCTCTGGGGACAGGCTTCTGCGCAGGGCCAGCAGCGTGGGGGAGAAGGGCTCGGAGGTTCCCCAGAGCCCAGACGATGACACCAGACCCCACGGCGAGAACGACCTGGAAGTGATCCATTCCGAATCCTCCAGCAACGAGATCTCAGGGTCGTCGTCGGCGGAACAGCTGACAATCGACGACATCGAGAACGTCTACGACAACATCAGCTACGATGATCTGAAGAGCATGGGGCTCATCCGAAGGGACCAGGAGAGTAGGAAGTCCATGAAACAGACATCCAGAGACGCACAGGGGCTCCCAGGGCTCCCAGGGCCCAAATGCAGAGGCAAGAAGCTCCAAGGAGACTGTAGCTGTAGCAGATAGCTATACAGACAGTAATTGCTCGTCTGCCCCGGAGGTGTCGCCCTTGGGGACAAACGAGCTGAAGATCGTGGAGGAAGAGAACATCTATGACACCCTCTTTTTCAGAGAGCCTCCTCCGCCCGTGGAGAAGAAAAAGAAAGGAGAGGAGAGTGGAGGCAGGCAGGAACCAGAGAGAGACAGTTTACTGGCCTCGGAGCCTGACCTTACTGGCTGTGAGAGCTTGGGTGGGTTTGTGTCTGAGGAGAGTCTCCATTTTGGGGATGACGAGGTGATGGACTCCCACGCTGCTCGGAGGACTTCTGAACCAGACTACTCGTCCTCATCTGCCTCAGAGACGTTCTCCCAGCGTTCTCACACAGGCGACAAGATGTCTGAGCAGGTGGACGAGATCTGGAACGACCTGGAGAACTACATCAAGGTCAACGAGAAGAAAGCAGACCGCCTCCCTGCCGCTTTCCCCGTGAGTGCCGGCGAGTCCCCCGAGAAACCGTCCTCGCTCAAGAACAGCCCAAAAAAGGCAACCAGCCCCCCGTCACGCAGCTCCCCCACCAAGAGCCCCCCGGCACACCACCTCAATCCCACCCCCCCATCCGCCACCCCCCTTCCTCGGTCCTTCACCATCCCCATCCTCAACATCCCCGAGCTTCTCCGAGAGGCCACCTTCGAGGACGAGGATCCCTCCTCCCGTCCCCCGTCGCTCTCCCTGCCCGCCACCCCCGAGCCCCTCCCCGGCACGGTCAAGAGCATCCGCAACAAGTTGGCCCGCCTCAGCAGCGGCAGCTTCCGTCTGGAGGATGACGAGCTGGGGGAGCTGCCCCCCCAGAGAGAACCCCCTCAGCGGGATCGGCAGCTCCAGCAGCCCCCCCTCAGGGATCTCCACAGCCTGTTCCCCGGGGAGCTGGCCGGAATGGACTCCCCACTGGCCTCCTCCTCCCTGCTCCTTGGGGAGTCGGTGGAAATGGACCTGATGGACAAGTCCAAGAACCGGGTGTTCCTGATGGCGCGCCAGTATAGCCAGAAGATCAAGAGGGCCAATCAGCTGCTCAGGATGAGGAGCATGGACCCTGGTGAGGCCTGCGGGCGACCCCGCGCAGAGAAGAAGCACAAGGACCTGGCCGACATCTTGGAGGAGAAGAAGCAGGGGGGCGCAGCCATAGGTAATATAAATAAGATGACCTGACAACCTAAAATAAATACACAGTCATCTTAAAATACTGACACTTACATTTTCACATTGTTGATTTTCATCCATGTATTCTTTCTTTTCCTCCCTTTTTCTCCATCTCTATTTCTCTCTCTCTCTCTTCATCCCTCTCTCTTTCTGGCCATAGGTACCAGGCTAGCAGAGTACTCCCAGCTGTATGACCAAGTGATGTTTAGAGAACCTCCGACCTCCCCCACCCCCCACCACTCCCACCCAGGTCTCTCCTCCTCCCCCTCCATGCCTGAGAGCTCCTTCCTGGGGGAGGACTGGCTCCACTCCACCTACAGCAATGGAGAGCTGGCTAGCTTCATATCAGACTGGCCTAGCCAGGGCGGGGGCGCACGGGCCTCCACCCCCCAGCGCAGGCTCACCCCTGCCTGCTCTGTCCCTGCCCTCAAGACCCTCCCTCCCCCGCCCACCTCCCCGCCCACCCAGCGATGGAGCACCTGTGTGTCAGCACCCAGTGAGAAGGAGGAGCACATATACAGTTCCATCAAGAGGAATACTTCCTTCAACTCCCCTTCTCCTTCCTCCTCCACTACCCCCCCTTAAGACTTCTCCTTACAACCGCTGCCAATCAGTCAGCTCACTGGGAGAACAGCAGGTGCAAAAGGAAAACAACCACAACCAGAACCAGAACCAGAACCGCATAGTGTTCAACTATAATGAGTCTATGGCAGAGAGGCTCAAGATCCCCAGTCTGGGTCAGGCGGGGCGGCAACACAGCCTCCCGGAGCGGTCCAGTTGTAATCAGTCAGAGCTGACCCTTCAGGATGGTCAACAGGTGGTGGTCCTCAACCGGAACTCTGCACTGAGCATGCTCCAGGCCACCCAGAACTACTTGGCCAACTTCAAGGACAACGGCGACGATGACGACGACGATGACTATGTGGAGATCCGCTCGGAGGACGAGACGGAACGCAGCATGACGGCGCCGATGCCTTCGCAGAAGAACGGAGGATCCTTGGTGGCTCTCTCGGATCGGAGCCATAGGCCTGCTGTCCAGGGCCAGTCCCAGAGCCTTCCCTCCACGCCGGCCAGGTCCTGCCACCCCCTGAGCTCTCTGGACCGGGAGCGTCTGCAGCAGTACCTGTGGGCTGAACCCCAGAACCAGAACCAGACCACCATTGTCCAGTCGCTGCGAGAGAAGTTCCAGTGTCTCAGCTCCAGCAGCTTTGCTTGAGTCACCGTAACAACCAAAAGAAACGAACAAAAACACACTCTACCAACTTCGTAAAATGGCAAATGCACTGCATGGGCATATTATATGAGTACTGGATCTGCTGCTTGGCCTGAATTATCATAACAACAAATGACATACAGGTATTAGAACCCAGGGAACATGCACACTGCTCCTTCTCTCATTTTATCAAGACACATGTATTTGCCAGACGCAGTGGGCACATTATACACAGACATATGGTTGATATCACACAGCACATATGTCTGGATGATCAACATACATTTCACTACATTCGATACTGCTGCTTTGCCAAAGTCACACAGCCAAAAGAGCCACACAATAATTTTCCTGGTCTTCCATTGTAATCATGGTAACATAGGACTAGGAATGACGGGGGAAGCTAGTTGTCCGCCATTGCACCTCACACCTGGAAGTGCCGTTCCATGTCAATAAGTTTTTGTCCATTTTAATAACACCTGCAGAAGTGGAGGGATCCACAGATTTGCAGATACAGTTCTGTATATGAGGTGGATGGAAGGGTTCAAAGGGATATCAAGTAATCAGGCTTTCTCATAGATACCATGCAGGCAAATGTCGATTGTTTTCAGTGATGTTGAGCAAAGGATACATAAGTAGCAGATTTCTATACACACGACAGACAGCTTGGAAGTGTGCAGAGTACAGTTCTGCCCATTGAGAGGGTATGGTGTGATCCAGTGAGGCTTTCCCAGTTCGCCCTTATTAGCCATCAATAAATAGATAGAAGCACCTGCAACGAGAAAATGACTCTTGATATTGGGGGTTATGTTGCTACAATTATTAACAGGCATATTTTTAGAATGTATGTTTTTAGAATACAACCTGGACTCTCTTGTGGAAAAAGAGAGTCAATTTTGATGGTTCTTTTAGCATATTTGGACTTTTGTGGCTGAGCTTACCCCCATGTCAGAAAGATGATGCTCATAGTTTCAGCTGCAATATTTTAACTGTGCATATTGTAGGTCTATTGGTGACAGAATGAGCAGCTTAAGAGGTTAGCCAGTAGCCCTTCTGCATAATAGGCTAGTATCAGCTATGCTCACTTTTTCAGCAGTTATATCAATAAAAGAGGATGACTTTGTTACTTTCAGAACTGCAGAATTCATTAGGTTCGAATATACTGTACATCTGGAAATCAGACATGCACTGTACAATAAATAAGGCTAAATGCTTTTTTCTGTAATTTCTTTACCTACTCTACCACCTTAGTCATCAGTAGGGTAACGTGCTTTAAACAAAGTCCTCTAAAATGGATAAACAGTAGATTGATATTTCAGATGTTCACTAAGAAGCAATAGGAGTTCTCCATTCGTTTTCAATCTGATTGCGATTGAAATGTGGATAGGGTTGGTCCACAATTATTAGATTGCATTACATATATGCAATATCTTAAGAGGCAGAACATGTATAATTTTATCTAATTTCAGCTTTGTTTTAAACAGGGACCATAAAGAAAAGCATTAGGGTGAGAGCTTTTTTTAAATTTCACAGTACTGTATTTGGTGTATATTTTTCTTCAAACTCACAATCTGTCGGGTCAGATTTTCTTTACTCGTTTACATGGGGCACTCATGTAGCATCACTCACTACTACTGATACCCCATACACTTCCTTCTATGTCTGAAAGAGCAGTTAGTACACACAGTAATACACACACACACACAGACACTGCATCTGTTTGTAGTTTTCTGTCCCCTGTGTTTTTGTTGAATGCTTATGGCATTTCTTGTCTTATTTATTTATTTCTGAATAAACCTGTTACTTAACCCTCCCTCATCACTGTTATATGAAAGGCCACCGCCAGTTTGTAAATTAAAGTAAAATGTATTTATTTTGAAAGTTAGATTTTGGGACACTAAATTTGGTTTGTATGTTGACTGTGAATTTACCAGAAAATGTTTGCATCTTATCACGTGCACTGTTTAATCAGGTTATCTGAGGAAAGAATAATTAATTCATGAAAAGTTGGAATGCACAATATCATGGCCTTCTATTCATATCAAGGTAGAAAAAGCACCCAAAACAACTTAAGAATATGAAGTATGTTTCATTTGTTTATATACCTTTTCCTTGTACGTTTTATGTTCTTTGTTTCACTGGTGGGGATTGTCAACCTTCATTGAATTTGACTCTTGCACTTTTTTATTTTTTATTTTACATTTGACTTGTAAACACTTTGTAAAGATGTACATTTTAGGAAAGTTATTCTTGTACGCAATAGGTTTGCTTATAATGCTTTTATTTTTAAGTTAAGTGTACTGTTATTTTTTTAACTGCCTAGTTGTCATTGCTCAAGAAAACAAATGTATTGGAGACAATAAATAAACACAATTTAAAATAAAACTTGTGGCTCTGATTCTTACTGCACTAAACAGATGACTAAAAAGTATGACACCGATGTATCATTACCACGCTCAAATGACCATGAAGATTCTGTCTCAAACACTAGCACACACAAACTCAAGCAAACAGGCCCATTACAGATAGCATAAGAATACAAGAATCTCATCTAAAGTAGTAATTTGTGTTAAATATTTTGATGAAACATTTGAACTGGTGTTCATATTTTAAAATACAACAACAATAAAATTCCAGTAATCACACATCACTATATTATTTACAAGGTGGACAAGGGTATTAAGCAGAACCTTGGTTTCTGTCTCAGGTGGTCATTGAGCGGTAGCCCCATCAACGTTATTATCAAAAGTTGCTCAAGACGGTGTTCTGGAGAATTCAGTCTCACCGTCTCACCTTCCTGGCGTGTGCTCGAAATCATGAGGTAGCGCAAGGAAGGGGGAACAGGCGAGACACGAGTCATGTTTTAACAGCAGAGGGCGCCCGTCAAGGAACTTAAACAAGACCCAGAAAGATTGCTGGTACTGTAGTTAATCAAATAACATAAGATGAAGACAAGCTAAATGAACGGCAAATATTTTGAACAATATATAATTACTTTTAAATTGTATTAATATAGTACAATCGTCCACCCAGTTTTAATTAAAGTGATCACGTTTTGTTCTCGAACATTCTGTCAAACGCATTATCAACTCAAAACTCCCTGCGCCACACCGCTACCCATAGTGCATTTCACCGCTTCCTTTCTTCTCTCTTCTACTCGTCCAAAATGTCGTTATTGGACGGTCCGTTAAACGTGCTCGGCCAGAGAACGAGTGGCGAGTCCATTCGGACTCAAAATGGTAAGTGTTATTTTTGTAATAGTTTATGTTTAGAGTTAGAGTCGGACCGGTCAAACTTAAAAGTAGGAGAGCGTGTTCGGCAAAGCTGTGTAGCACGTGCAGATTTTGCGTTGCCTCTCCCATGCTAAGCTACTTTATAGCTAGCCAGTCAGCAAGGCATATCCCGGTTTACTGATTGTTAGGATGCACAATCTCCGCTATGACACAATGCCGACTGCGAGATGAGTGCTCATCACTACCAACGTGTTGGCTTGTTGAACATACGTACATAACTACAGTTAAATGGCTTTGCAGAGTCACGTATTGCAAGGTAACCACTTAGCGTTGGCTAGTAGCAGCGGTGGAGTCATTACTAAAATCCTATTAGCTTACTAGCCAATAGCTTTTAAGTTGTATTCTAGTTCGTCTGCACTAAAAGCTGTTGCTTGGGTGGTTCCCGTTATAGTACCGTTCATGCACATCTTCTTGAATGAACGGCTATGCTAACGGGGTAGAAAGAACACTGTTATAGCAAGGTGCGGCAGGCCTTAACTGCCGCTCCTAGTTAAATGACAGGATACTTTGTCTGAAGTTGATAAACTATAATTTCTTGTTTTAGCAAGCAAGAGGGTTCACTTAAAAAAAGGAACTTAATTTGTATGGCCCGTTTTTCAAGCAATGCTGGAGAGGTTAGTGGCCATTTTATTAGTCTGTTTCTTTGTCAATTTCCCTTTGACAGTCATGGCCGCATCTTCCATCGCCAACATCGTCAAGAGCTCCTTGGGCCCAGTTGGGCTTGACAAGATGTTGGTGGACGACATTGGGGTTAGTGTTCCCCATTGATTATCAATTATATGTGCATGAGCTTGGAAGTACATCAGACAATATAATTTTTCATCACAACAATCTCGTGTTTATCTTCAAGGATGTGACCATCACCAACGACGGAGCGACCATCTTGAAGCTGCTTGAGGTAGAGCACCCGGCAGCCAAGGTCCTGTGTGAGCTGGCTGAACTGCAGGACAAAGAGGTTGGGGACGGGACCACCTCAGTGGTGAGTACAGCAGACAGCTGCTCCCCTAGGCTGTGGGCAAATGGACTTGGCTACTTTGGTACTATTTTCAAAGGTCCTTGTACCCTTGTATGTCAAAGGTTCAACTTTGACTATGGAGGTGGAAGTCTTGCGGGTAAATGTTCCAAGTGAGATCTTTAGTCCATTGAAGCTCTCCTACCAACTGTATATTGATGCTTTCAACTCGCTGACAGTTAGTGGGGATATATCTACATTGGAAAAAAATTGGATCCACTTCCTGTTATAGTACCACTCATCTGCTTCCTCCACGGATGATTGGCTATGCTAACAGGATAGAGAGACTGTCCGTCGTTGTCTGAAGGGGTTTACGCAGCCTTTCTTCTGCTACCTCTATATGAAACTACGGCACAACTTTGAACGACCACTAGCTCAATGTCTGCGTTCCTAGATGATGGACTACTTGGTCTGTCTGCTCAGCATTGTTGTCTGTTGTCTGGTGCAGGTCATCATCGCAGCAGAGCTGCTGAAGAGTGCGGACGAGCTGGTGAAGCAGAAGATCCACCCCACATCCGTCATCAGTGGATACCGTCTGGCCTGCAAGTAAGGATACACACAGACATCGCCATTATCACACATCCCATAAACCCAAGCAGTTGGCAATTATGGAACTGTTCCACTAATGTAGTCGCAGCGAGTGACACAGGTATACTCGAGTGTTTGACGGTATTTATAAATAGTCATTGTTCCAGCTCTTGTCCTTATACACTGCCTCAATAAACCTCATGTCCCAAAATGGTTCAGATCAGCTTTTATGGAAAATATATCCAGTATTGCCTTCATTCACACAAGTCGACTAATGAGGCATGTGTACTCTCATTGTGAGGGCTCCTCACTTCAGTGACCTAACGTAGCCTTCTGTCCACAGAGAGGCCGTGCGCTACATCAATGAGAACCTCACCATTGGAACAGACGACCTGGGGAGGGAGTGTCTGGTCAATGCAGCCAAGACCTCCATGTCCTCCAAGATCATCGGAGTGTATCCTTTCTTCTCAGTAAAGACCACAGCTCTCATGATTGTCATTTTGAATGTTTTGATTAAACGAGTCTCTTTCCTCTGAGCAGCATAGGCTAATGGGGTAGAGATAGACCATCAGGATTCAGTTCCTCCTGTAATTATTCTGTTATCACCCAGTAAGGACAAATGCCCCTTGACCCCTGACCTTAGTGACGCTGACTTCTTCGCCAACATGGTTGTGGACGCCGCCCTCGCGGTGAAGTTTGTGGATGGGAAGGGCGTGGCCCGTTACCCCATCAACTCTGTGAACGTGCTGAAGGCCCATGGACGCAGTCAGAAGGAGAGCTTCCTGGTCAACGGATATGCTGTCAACTGCACAGTAGGATCACAAGGTACCTTTTTCCTGTAATATGTGTGGCTTTGTACTTAGTTTGAGGTGTTTTGTGTGAACAGGGAACTGTATGCAGTTCTTATAACCATCCTATCCTGTGTGTGGGCATGTCTGTTTCACCAATTCCCATTGACATTTACTGTTATGCTGATTCCTGTGGCATATGCAGTGATACGCATGGGAGATATTAGACCTGACTTGAGAGGTAGGCTGTTGCAGTGCTTCTTGGATGAACTTGTGACTCTACTTCTCTGGCCAGACATACTGTAGGCAAATGCCTAGTCTAAACAGTATGATGCAATACACTTTCTTTATGCCTATGGGTCAGTTAGCATTACCTATGTGATGGTGTACCATGATTGTGTGTTCGGGTAGGACTGGGGAGAGTTGTCAGCTGGTGTTAAGTGGGTGGGTGTCCATCCCTCATGTGAGGTTCGGAGGGAGATGGATGAGCGGTTAGGGATTCGGGCTATTACTCAGAAGGTTGCCGGTTTGATTCCCTGGCCGTGCTAAAAAGACGTGTCCTTGGGCAAGGCACTTCACCCTACTTGCCTTGGGGAGAATGTCTCTACTTTACTGTAAGTCGCTCTGGATAAGAGCATCTGCTAAATGACTACATGTAATGAAAATGTAAGGTGTTCACTAGGCTGTGTGTTTAAACTGACCCATTTCCTTCATCAGGCATGGTTGAAGGGATTGTTTGGGTTGGTAGTTTGTGTGGTTACACTGACATGGTGTCTCCCTTCCCCCAGGCATGGTGAAGCGAGTGATGAACGCCAAGGTGGCCTGTCTGGACTTCAGCCTCCAGAAGACCAAGATGAAGATGGGCGTCCAGGTCGTTATCAACGACCCAGAGAAGCTGGACCAGATCAGACAGAGGTACTCGCTCTCACAGCAGCTAGCTTTTTGATTCCGGTGTTCCCATTTAAATTTGCTGTGACACCTGTTCTGGACTCAGTGATACGCGTGGGAGAAAGCAGACAGCCCACAGTCAAGGCTGCTGCTCCTCTCTGAGCTGCACAACCTCGCCAGTAATATGGTGTTGATGTCAGACCTCATGCTGGTATGCCCTCACAGTCCATGCATGCTGTCCTGGGCCGATCTGCAGTGTTTCCCCCACACTGTCTTATTGACCATCCTAACGTCCGCCTCAGGGAGTCCGACATCACCAAGGAGAGGATCCAGAAGATTCTGGCGTCCGGCGCCAACGTCATCCTCACCACGGGAGGCATCGACGACATGTGCCTCAAGTACTTTGTAGATGTGGGCGCCATGGCCGTCAGGAGGGTGCTCAAGAGGGACCTCAAACGCATCGCCAAGGCAACCGGAGGTAGGTCACACATTCGCCAACCAAACCAGAGATTGTATAAAGCAGGGGAGGAAAGGATGTAAAAGGGATGATGACTGAGCCCTGTGAGAGCAGACTGTGAGGATGTGTGCATCAGCAGTAACCTCCATGCCTGTGTCCCTCCCCAGCCACGCTCTGTCCATCCCTGTCTAACCTGGAGGGAGAGGAGACCTTCGAGGCCACCATGCTGGGCCAGGCCGAGGAGGTGGTGCAGGAGCGCTTGTGTGACGACGAGCTCATCCTCATCAAGAAGTATGTCGCTTCTCTCAGGAAGAGTCTCGCCCTTTAGTCTATCTGCTCTACTTGTTCTGCATGAGCATATGTGGAACATGGTCTGGTTTTTATTCTCCCTTCTCTCCCACCCACTCATCACATCCCCCTTTCTCATTATCTCTCTCTCTCTCAGTACTAAAGCCAATACATCCGCCTCTATCATCCTGCGTGGGGCCAACGACTTCATGTGTGACGAGATGGAGCGCTCCCTGCACGATGCCCTGTGTGTGGTGAAGAGGGTGCTGGAGTCCAAGTCTGTGGTGCCAGGAGGGGGTGCTGTGGAGGCAGCTCTGTCCATCTACCTGGAGAACTATGCCACCAGCATGGTAAGTGCTGGGGCAGGGAGCCTGCGTTGGGGCTGTGGGGTGGCATGTTCAACCGCTCTGGTCTTTCATATCCTTCCAAGACTGCCATTGAGCAGGTTCCCTGGAGAACTGGTCATCATAAACGAGTGACTCTGTTGGTCCTAACTGTACCAATCTCTCTGCAGGGTTCTCGTGAGCAGCTGGCCATAGCAGAGTTTGCCCGCTCTCTCCTCATTCATCCCCAAGACCCTGGCAGTGAACGCTGCCCAGGACTCCACTGACCTGGTGGCCAAGCTCCGTGCCTTCCATAACGAGGCCCAGGTCAACCCCGAACGCAAGAACCTCAAGTGGTCAGTAGAACGTCTCTACAGTCTGTTTATGACATATTTGAACAAAAAGGAAAAATCAGAAATGGAATATCTAAAGTGGTTGCTGTTGTGTTTTCTGACATGACATTACAAATGATCCATTCTGTAACCACCCCACCCTTCCAGGATTGGTCTGGACCTGGTGAATGGCAAGCCCCGTGACAACCGCCAGGCAGGCGTGTACGAGCCCACCATGGTGAAGACCAAGAGCCTCAAGTTTGCCACAGAGGCCGCCATCACCATCCTGCGTATTGATGACCTCATCAAGCTGTTCCCGGACCAGAAGGAGGGCGGGCCGTCTTACCAGGACGCCATGGCGTCCGGATCCCTAGATGGGTAGAGACCAGGCAGACCAGGACCCCACCACTAGAGGCCCTCCAGGGTCCAGTCCTGCCAGCTTCTCCTCCGCTTGGCTTCGTGTAACGTCTGTATTTATACATGCGAGCTCTTGTTCTGTCCGAGTTGGCGTGCACTTTGCCTGTTTGTCCCCTCACTCCTTCAGTAGGACAGCCTGTTACTGTGGCAACTGTAACTGTTTTGTTTTTTCCCAGACACATGAATAAATCTGATGGTTGTAGATGACTGTAGTTTTGTTGACTAATTTAATCTGGTCTGTGTTTTTGACATCAGTCCTAACATTTCATTGTGTGGCAGGACTCGGAATATACAGGTATGGGAAGTGAACACAACTGAGGTCTAATATATTTATTAAGTTACACCATTGATAAGTGCATGAGTAAACATATAGACATTTTAAGCTGATAGTTTTTATTCAACATACATTCACCTCTATGCAGGCAAACTATAGGAAGCACTGAAGGTGTAGCTGGCTCATGTAGCCTTGGTATGGCACTTTAGTACATATTAAGACTACCCAGTTCATAGCAGGGGTACATGGTTATAGAGTCCCCTATAAGGCTCTCCAACATCTACAATGTACCTGGAGAGCTGATGACTAGGTTGTCTTACTCCAGCCTTAATGTAGCAAACCTGATTCTAGCAACTAGGTAAGATGAATGTAGTCGGCTACAACTGGGGTCAGTGTAAACCTAGTCTCTCCAGGCAAAGGGTTGGAGAGCCTGGCCGAGCAAAGAGAAACAGGAAGCATAGAGGACAGGAATGTTTGGAAGCTTGTTTCAATGGTTTCTAGACTCCTTAGGGAGGCAGGGTTTACTCTACAGTAGTTTTGGCACTGATGTCATAGATGGTCAATCGAGTTAGCTGCTTGATAAGACAGAGGGCAGTAGACAGAATTACCGTGTGAGCTGGGTTCAGCCTAAGGTCATATAAGTCACAGGCATGATGAGACCAAGAGTCACACACTAGTGGGGTTCACCATCAAACTACATAGGAAGGTATAAAGTAGCAAGTTCATAGTGCATTATCAATATGGGGTTGACAAATCAAGGTCTCATCACAGCAGTCAAGAATCACAACATTTCAACAGTGACTGTTGCATCCATCCTGCCTCACAACAGCTTTCTGTAAACAGCCACTCAAAATGTAAAAATATCCCCTTTAGAACCATTACACAATAGCCCAACAATCACAATTGTAGAGTCATTAATGCAAGTTGTTTTACAATTAGCTATACATGCATCTTAGAATCCCTTTAGTACCAATGCCTGTCCTGATGCCAATGTTGTGATCTTGAATGCAGCCAGCCCAGGTGTAGGTCAGCCATAGCAGCATCCTGTTAGCTACATCCTCTCCACACACATGGCGACGCCCATCCCTCCTCCGATACACAGAGAAGCCACGCCCCTTTGACCTCCTGTCCTCTGGAGCGCGTGCAGTAGGGTCACCAGCACCCGGCAGCCTGACATGCCGATGGGGTGGCCCAGGGAGATGGCCCCCCCGCTCACATTCACCTACAGGGAGGAGCCCAACCAGGAAACAGGGTGGCAGGAAGTGAGTCATAGTCACATTTGAAGGGTAAAGAAGTATGGTTAGTTAATGGTGAGATGTTAGAGAAGTACTCACTTTATCAGGGTTAAGGCCAAGCTCTTTCACAACAGCGATGGATTGGGCAGCAAAGGCTTCGTTGATCTCAAACAAGTCAACTTGATCCAGCTGCCACCCTGCTTTCTCAACCTGGTGGACACCAAACTGGTTTCAGACTCAAGTCCTAGATTTTATGGGGTGTGTACTGCCTGGGAACTCGGCCCAGGTTTATGATTGGTTCTCACCGCTTTCCTGATGGCTGGGATTGGTCCAGTTCCCATTATTGAGGGGTCAAGGCCGGCCTGAGACCAGGAGGCAATCCTGGCCATGGGTTTCAGGCCCCTCCTCTCAGCCTCTGATTGGCTCATGAGAACAGTTGCTGCAGCTCCATCATTTATACCTGATAAGATAATGTGAATAAAAATATGAACTCATTACATTACATGTACTGTGTGTCTATATAAAGAGACACCATACTAGACAACCAATTGCCCTTGGAGTGGTTAGCTGGCAAGCTGCCATTGGATAAATAAATTAGGGAATCTCAGTGACATCGTAATCTCTCTGCAGCGTGACAGCCCCTCCCATACCAGAAGCGTTGCCGGCAGTGACGGTGCCACTGCTGTCCTTCACGAAGCAGGGCCTGAGTTTGGACATGGCGTCCATGTTGCTCCCGTGACGAGGAAACTCGTCCACTTTCACCTCCACAGGTCCTGTAGGGAGAGAGGAACGTTATGAATCAGCTGAACTAAAAACATGGAACATGGAGCCTGAATATGGGTCACACAGGTCTCAGGAATAAATGGTCGAACTGAAAATATACCAAACTTCTTGCCTTTTCTGGAAGGCAGCATGACCGGTACGATCTCCTGGTTAAAGTGTCCAGCCTTCTGGGCGGCCTCTGTCTTGTTCTGGGACTGAACGGCAAACTGGTCCTGCTCCTGACGACTCACGCTCCACTGCTTGGCCACGTTCTCAGCTACGCCAGGACAGACAACAAGCACACCAGCCTGAGATCCACAGAATACTTCCTCATTCATCGAGGGGGATTTAGTAAGTAACATATTATTAGCCATTAGTGTAATCTATAAAAGGGTGTCAAAATCACTAATTTCATCAAGAAGTGTATCCAAAATACAGGTGGCATTAGGAAATAAAGTATGGTGTGACGTCCTGGCCCTGACCTGTGATGCCCATGTGGTACCCATGGAAGGCATCCGTCAGGCCATCAGCCACCATGGAGTCCTGCATGGAGGCGTCGCCCATCTTCATGCCCACACGCATCTGTACTGTGTGGGGAGCCTGAGTGGAGGACAGGGATCAGAGGAGAAGTGTTGTTTCAGAACTGGACCGGAATTCTCTACAGCTCTATTTAAACCTCTGCTCTATTGGACTTACCCGGCTCATGCTTTCCATCCCCCCTGCCACGACCACAGTGGACTCTCCCGTCTGGATGGATTGAGCCCCCAGACACACGGCCTTCAGCCCAGAGCCACAAACCATCTGACAGCTCCAGGCTGGGACCAGGTAAGGGATACCTGCCCCAACACTGGCCTGGCGGGCAGGGTTCTGCCCATGACCTGGACAGAGAAAGGAGGAAAAAGAAGAGGCAGAATGGAGGAGGAGAGGGAAGGAAAGGGGGAGGAGAGGGAAACACAGGAGAAGGGAAGGAGAACTTCATACATCATTCTTAAGATTTATTTTCTAAAAAGAGCTAATTGTAATGCTAAGAATGGCCATGCACAATTCCCTTTGAGCAAATGGTTACCACATCCTAACCTGCTGTCAGTACATGTCCCATAATGACCTCGGACACGTCCTCTGGCTTCACGCTGGCCCGCCTCAGCACGTCCTTTATCACCACGGAACACAGGTCCTGCAGCGGCATCGAGGACAGGGCACCATTAAAAGACCCTGGACAGCAAGGGGAAAACGGTCAGTTTATAACCTTTTTTTCTTAGCTTCAGTGTGAGTGATCAATAGGCCTGCTATGTTTATGACCAAGTACATACAGAAGACTACATAATTAGCCTCACAGAAACAAACTAAAACGGACTAAAAGCTTTAACATATCTATCGATTAGCTTTAATATCTATCATTTCACATTGTTACAAGATACTGTAGCTGATATCTGACTGTCAAGGTTGCAATGTTGCAACAACGATACACAACATTACACACACGCCCACTGATGCTCATCGTTTCATCTACAGGCATTCGCTCTCCACCATGGCACTATAACCAGCGAGCCAATGAGCGAATCAAGAATGTGGGCAGAACGTAAAGCAGCCAATCACGGCAGAGCACTTGGTGATTCATTCATGGTCAGCGAGCTGACCAGTGAAGCACTCTATCTAATTAAATTTACCTATCTAGCAATAAACAGATGCGATATTGAGAAATAATTATACACAAGTGTATTCTATGAAGCATCTTTTTCTTTTCGCTGTCTACAGTAATTTCGTTAAATAAGCATGCAAGCATTGATTGTTGTACGGAGGAGCATGCTAGCAAGCCCGGTGAAGTTAAGTAGCTAGTAGCCTACAGCTAATATATTGGACAAAAAAACTGAAGATTCAAGACCGGTTACCAATGGGGGTCCTTGCTGCAGAGACGATAACGACATGCTCGGTGTTCATGTTGACGTGTAGGTAAAGAATCCCTCTAACGTTCCTCTGTGACTGTAACGCTGTAGTGTTGTGGTTGGTGAGGATGTCATCTGCCTTCTTTCAATGGACTCGTTGACAGTTAAGCTTGGTTACAGCTCCTTCACGTGGATGGGAGGACTCATGTTTGGGATGTTTTAAACCGGTTTCGTCAATTAATGTCCTCGTTAATCATAAACTACTTGTTGGGTTGTTTTGTCCTAGTTGGTGTGCACGGCATGAATGAGGACGTCTGAGTCATATTAAAAGTATTTATTGATATTTGGTCAGTACATGAAAAGTCAGAATAATACGAATCCAACAAGATACACGGTGTAGAAATTACAAGTCAACCAGAAACTTAGTTTCACCAAGGATGGACATTTTTAAAACTGAAAAAAACAGGTCAACATCTAAAACAAGACATTCTTTGAACATTGCAAAGCTACTTGTGAAATTGTGTTTATTGACCTTAATTGATTCACAACAGATGTTTAAAAAAGACCTGAAAAAATCCCCAGACTACATTCAAATAACTGAGCAAATTAAGAAAATTCTATCTTGAATCCGAAAAAATTAAACTCAAAATCTACGAACATTAATTAATTCACATAATATTCCTGTTGAGCAATGCATGTGATTTAAGTGTCACGATAGGCAATGAAGAGGGGTAGAGGAAAAACAAAATAAAAAATACAGTTTATGGACAGAAGTACTGTGTTACTATGGTTTGTCGATGTGGTTTGTGTTTTTGTATCAAAAGAAAAAGACAGAAGTATGTTTTACAAAACAAAGTACATTACAAAACCACACTGTCATTCATGCTTGAGTCTAGGCCGTTCTGAGCATGCCGAGACCCCCCAGTCCTGGTTCCCTTGGCGATGGGCACCGTCTTGTCCTCGTGGGGGTCGATATTGGAGTCTGTGTCATTTGAGTGCTGTGTCAGGGACGTCTCGCTGCCTGTGGGAGAGTCCACGCTCTCGTAGCTCGTGCTCAGCTGGCTCCCAAAGCGGCCCGCCCCCCCGACGGCCCCCACCACGCTAGTCTGGGCCCCTGCCTCCTCTGAGTGGTTGGAGAGTTTTGTCTCGGCCTCCCCGGGGCTGTAGGCCATGGGGGACATGGGGAAGTCTTCCTCCGTGCTGCTCAGCTCGCGGTACAAGCTGGGCGTGGCCGTCTCGCTTCGCTGGGAGGAGGCGTCGCCATTGCTTGGTCCGTTGGACACCCTGCCGCAGTCTTTCTCGGCCGGGTCGGTGGAGAGGGTTGCAGTGGGAGGCTCCATCTGGGAGGGGGGCTCGGAGGTACAGGGGGAAGTCCTGCTGGGCCCGGCCCCGGCTGAGGGGCCCTGGTTCAGGGTGAGCTGCTGGCGAGAGTCCTTGAGCTGCTGCTGGAGGACCAGGATGGTGCTCTGCATGCCCTCCACCTCCTCATCCAGCTGGATGATGAAGTCGTTCAGCTCTGGGGAGGAGACCAAACACACAGAGAGAACCACACCCGTCAAAACAAAGACGGAAGCTTGCTTGCACAGCAATTTCCCGCAGAAGTTTCTCATGAATGCCCATTGCAAAGAACAGTGTGGCGTCTTGTTGCTGGTAACAGAGTCAATAGCAATTAGGATAGGGACAATGAGGGCTGTTTGTGTGTTGTGATGCAGTGAGAGGAACGACAGTGTAGACACAGTAGAATACATATGATACAGAGGAAGTAACAATAGAGTACAGATGGAGAAATTGAGTAACAAGAGAGTGGAGTTTAAAACAATGAGCAAATCAGGAAGTAGAGGTATGAAAGAGAAAGTGTGTTTCCCCTCACCGTCCTGGCTGCTCTTGAGCTCCTCGCTGTACTTCTTCTGCAGTGCCAGCTCGGCCTCCAGCTGGGCGATGCGTCCTTGGGACAGCTGGCGGCCCAGCTCCTGGTTCTCCTGGATCAGCATGCGGCACTTGGCCATCAGCTTCTTCCCCGTCTGGCTGCAAGGGAGACAGGCCTGACATCACACAGGTGAACCACAGCACAAGCACCACAGGCCAGGCCAAGCCAGGCACACCAGCACGTCCATCAGTCCCAACCTTGATCTCAGTCTGGCAGCTTAGTTTGTATTTAACAGCACAGAGAGACAGATGGAGGACTTTGCCCGTCGTTCACAGTGCATGGAGGATGTTAGGAGGTCAGGGGAGATACAGACACATACAGATACCAGGGAGACAAGACGGACATTATGGCAAACACAGGTTAATACAACGCTTGGGGATATTAACATTATACATACAACATATTTGAAGAATCAAAAGGTGTATAGCATGTTGTAACCTTTACCTTTGATGTACCTTTAAAACCAGCAAATGGGTTGCCAAGTGTTACTTCAGAAAACTTAAGATTTACAGTCAGAATGGCCAACTGTTATAAGCTTCAGCTCTTTTACCAACAACAACAAAAAAAAACACTTGCACTTACAAAAATCTCAGAGTAGAGCCAGACTCAAACAGCCCCATCAGCAATAAACCATCAACTCTTCCAAGTCAGAAGAAAAACGTTGGGTTGAAAAATGCTTTAAGAGCACAAACATGATATTAGTAGGGGATCTGAGTTATTAACAACCACAAAAAAAAGTCCAAACGTTCAACTAAGCAGCACAAACGTTGAGCAACACATTGTTGTCATACAGCACCAGAAAACAAGGCACGTTAGAAATCCTGTAACACGGCACACTGCTTTAGCATCACCAAGATCACAAGGAAGACTGGGTGTTTGCTCATGAGGCCCTGTAAAGGTCATGTTACCTAACCGTCCAAAAATGCAAAGTAGGGAATTTGGTCTCTGATAGGAGTATATCTGTTCAATTAAAACCAAGTACTTTGCCCATCAGTTAGGAGGATGACTCAAAGTCCCAGAGGGTTATGGGGGACCTAGCAGACGAGCTGAGCTGACCTAGCAGGAAGATTCTGTCAATAACTTCAACCACAGGTCAAACAATATTTTAATTTGAACCACAGGTTGCACCTCCTTTGAAAACTGTGTCTGAAAACCGTACCCCATAAGTGAGAATTCAACATAAACATTTAAAGAAAGAAATTTGGGGGGCATCGTGTCATGGAGCTTCCTCTGCTGACTGTTTCTACAAACCTTTCACCTGTGGCAGAGGTATAAGAACATTAGTAAGACACGAGCCGCAAGCACTATGATGTTTGTTACTTCATTATGGTCTAGTTAAGACTGAATAATGAAACACAAATTGACTTATTAGGCTTTCTTTCCAGTTGATTACGTGCAAGTATGCTCAATGGCTGAAAAGTCAATTGGAATGACACGCGATTGACCGAAACATGAAACAGGTCAAAGGTCTTTGGCTAGGAGGGAAAAAGTGATGTCAACCACATAAATACAAAAAACAGCATTGCACACAGAATAAATACACGATCGACATTATAAACTTGTAACATTACTTTGTTTGACATTTTGTATTCTGTAGGAAATCACTGAACTCACAGCACCAACCCAGTGTATGTTTCACAATAAAAACTGACATAAGACAATTCATAATTTGTCAATGTTTCAGTTGAACTTGGTTTAGTGGTTGAGACACTGCGGTGAGCGCTGAGAGTGATTCAGAGAACCAAAAGAGGAAAGCAAATCAAACAGCAACATAATAAATAACCAACAAAATGAAACATGTAAATACCCTCTAACCGTGTGTGGGTCCGTGGATGTAGGGACCCTCACGCCTCGACCACAGTCCCTTCTAGGCTGAGGGTCTGGCTCCTCCCCCACAGTCTTAAACATTCTAGAGGCTCCTCCCCCACAGTCTTAAACATTCTAGAGGCTCCTCCCCCACAGTCTTAAACATTCTAGTGGCCCCTCTCCCCAGTCTTACATCTTATCCTAGATATTTACCCCGTAGTACTCTACATCTGTTCGAAAAAGTCTGTAAGAGTCTTGAGCGCACTAGCGGGTATAGGTGTGGCGTACTCCACTGTTTAATGTCTTTATAAAAGGGTAAGGAAGGGGGAGATAGTCTTTATATGTTCAATCTGATGATTTTAAGGCTAGGGGGTACTCCCTGCTCCAGCAGTTTGCCCAAGACTGCCTGATCATTCTCCACCATAACCCCCCCATTAAATCTGGACACTGTCTGGCTTGGGGCGGGGCATATCCGTGTCGGACGTGACCACCTCCTCAGGAACAGTTCGACTCCTCCAGCCCCCTGGATGGTGGGGGAGGTAATAAAGAGCTGAAACACAAGTGTCACCTGACCACAAGTGTCACCTGACCAAACTGTCTTTTCACTTTAGATTATGTGATTTATGTAGCTGGGACAGTACAAGAGCACACAAACATGGCGTCTTTTTTTGTGGGGGGGAGGGTGGTGGTTGGGGTGGTTGTGGGGATTTTGTGATTTTATGTCTTTTTTTAAAAGTCTGAGTCTCGCGGTGAGTACATCGTTTCTCAGCCTTCCCGCCCACCATCGTTCCTGCAAGCCTGCAGTGGAGTGGGGCCGGGGGGAGTGAGGAAGTCTTGCCCTTTTTTGGGAGGGGGTGGGTGGAGAGGGGGGGAGTTATTTTGATTGTCTTTACCTATCAGGTGTAAATTTCCAGGCACTCAATTCATTTTGGGCCTGCTCCAGTTTGTCTTTAGTCTGTTCCAGTTCGCCCTTCATTTTGAAGAAAAACAAGTTGATGGCCGGGTCCACCATGGACGAGCGCAGCTGGGCTGCACTGGGCTGCTGGACTTGCTTGAGGTACTGGATCTGGGTCTGCAGGAGTGAAGGACACAGGGTGTTACATGGTAACATGCACCAGTACATGACGTGCTACACAAATGTCAACATTATCTTGCAGCATGCCTGAATGTTTCCACCATCTGCTGATTAGAAGTTTTGGAAATTTGACTGGATTTGCATTCTGTTTTTGCAGGTAGCTCAAACTCATCTTAAGAGATAGGGACAGCAGTAATATAATGGGAGCTTGACGATCACTGGGTCTATTGCTGACACCGAAGTGACAATGCATATTTGTATTCCTCATAGGCTCCTCTACTGTTTGCATTACACACAAGGGTCAACAGATATACAACACAAAGGGGGAAAGAGTAATGACTAAACTCTCTTCAACAATATTGTGGCACAATCAGCTTAAATGACCTCAGTCGCCCTTACAGAACATTTGGGGGAATGACATTTGACTAGCGTGATGCTGATTGCTGATCCGTTGTGCTGTCAGAGTGTACAGGAAGCCCTGCCCAGCCAGGCAAGGACTCCCATCTTATCTTTATCATCTCCGCAGGTCATGGGTTTTTGGACAAGGGTCAAGATTTTCACAAGGTGGTTGTAACTTAACATGTGTGAAACAAGCTACAGTCAAATCACAAAACGCAGATATTTCAACTGAAGATTTAAATAAGTTAACGATACATTGACATAACATTGTTGTTGCTCAGAACTCCAGGAAAGATGATCCTGTCAGTCAGTTCTATCCAGAGGCCACAGGAAGCAGCATCATGAGATACGTACCGTACACTCTTGCATTTCCTGCTCCTTGGTGGCGAGGCGCATGACCAGGATGTTCTCTCTGCGGGCAGACTCCTGCTGCTGTTGCTTCAGCTTCTCCTCAGACTCCTTCAGGCCAGTCACATCGTTCGCTGGGACCGACAGTGAGAGATGCAACAAAACATTCACTTTCACATGTAGCAGTGATATTCAATCCCCGTCACATTATAAGATTATCAGCATCAGTTTTTTTTCTCCCTTTTTCCTTCTTCATAGGATTACTATTGCCACTACAACTGAGAGGATGACTTGGCATAAAAGCCCAGTGAGAGATTCAATGCAAACAGTTTCCAAATGGACATTTTGCTGAATACTGTGGATTCAGTATTAAAGTTTATGAGCCACAGCCTCAGAACTTACAGTTGAGGTCAGCATATTTTGCTTCGAGGACCTGGACATAGGCGTCATGCTGCTTCCACCTGAGGGGAGAAAACACACACACTATGAACACACTCTCCTGACAAACGGACAGGGCATCCTCGACTCTTATTTCGCCATCAGCCCAGAACAACTATTTACCTCACACACAGCTCCTCTCGTGTCAGGGTTTTCATGTCAGATTCATTGAGGCGAACCTAGACAGGAAAGATTTAACAACATAAGATAGACGGAGTGGAGGGGGTGGACCTCATACTCAATAGCCAAAGAGCTGTGGATTAGATACAGTAAAAAATAACTCTCACCTTCTTCGGGAGAGGTTCCTCATTAGTCATTTTGAGGACCTGAAAGAAATGTGGCACACAGATGGTTATAATATTACGGTTAGCTAGTACTGTACTAGTACGATGCATGTTCGCTGGCTAGCTAATGTTGTGAATTTTAGTCTGACAGCTAGCTAACACTTGCATACAAATATATGTATAACTATTAGGAAGTATTTATTTGAGTACACGCACTGACAAATGCGACTGGAAGATGCATGCAGACTAGCTAGCACTAACTTACTTAGCTATTCAGCTAGCTAGGTTAGCATGACAGAAACAGCAAACTAAATGATCATGTAGTACGTGTAGCATATGTGGCTACATGTTTACCCGAAAACGTAATTTTCTAAATGGGACTGGAAAGCGCACGTTTTGGCGTAGTTATGTAGCACCAGTCGTTAGCTACTTAATGTTTTCTATTTCTTGTTGTCATAAAATGGCGGTGGAGGAAGAGACTCTCCCTGCGTTCTTGTCTTGCTTAGCGCGGGCTCGTGTTTCTCAAAATTCTACGAGCACACTCACCAGACCCGTTTCTTTCGATTTCGAAACCTGGACGCTTAATGCCCTGCCACAGAAACGTACGAATGAAACAAATCGATAAATATCTAGTACAGCTAAGCTGTTGTTAATCGTGTGGGTTTGATACGGCCGCCATCATCAGGGAGAATGAGGGAAGGAGATGAGCAAATTCCGCAAAGTATGAAGCGCCGCGGCAGCACAGCAGTGTTGCAGTGCTAAATGGGGCGGGGCGATTTCAACGTTTGGTTGTTTACACTCGTCATGAAAAAAAATCCAGAGGTCGACCCCGATTATATGCCGTTATTTCTGAGACAGGGAATATGTACCATAATAATAATTGGTGAAATTATAGTTTTTTTTTAACCTTTTACTAACAAAGTTTTACATAAATGAAACATACCTAGCCAGAACCACTCTCTCTTGCCTTCCACTGTTGTAAAGAGGCCATGTGGAGCAAACCACAAAGTGGAGCAAACCAGGTGTGACACAATTTTTTTTTTTTTTTAAGTTACAAAAAAAAAATGTTCTCCGATATTTCTTTTAAGTATTTATTTATGTATACACAGATTATATACATGTCATAACACTGTGATTTGGTTACTTGTGCGTGCAGTTCTTTAGCTACCAAAAAAAAAAAATTCTGACGTACACACCCACGCATTGATAATGGTATATTCCCTGTCAGGTTGAAGTTGAAATTTCAAGGGCAACGTGCGAAGTGTGTGATACTGTCAAACCCTCTAACTGAGAGCTGAATAAACTATGAGCATGCTGAGCAGAGTTGGCAATGTTCGCAGGTAAAATTCCAATGCACGCAAATAATTTTTCGGGTAGTAGCACTAGGCTAGCTATATTGCTATATTGCAAACCGAGTTGGGGAAAGTTATTAGCTCTAGCACTATTGTAGTCATCTCTATCTCGGTGTGGAAATTTTCGACATTTGTATACGTTGCTGCTAGCTACGCTACTAGTACAGTACACTACTCTCACGCAATACACTTAGTAAGTAAACTAGACTATACATTATAGGTTTAGCTATAACTTTATCATTTGAAGTTAGCTAGCCTTAGCCGCGGGAGCACAGTCAGTTTGCTGTTCATGAAAGTAACCTTCCAAGGAAACAAACATAACTAGCTACTAGCTAGCTACATTTCAGTAATTGGCTACTTAATGCGGTTATCAGAAGAAGCTCTAGCTAAATTAGCTCTATAGATATACTAGCCAGCAAGTTTGCCAACTGTCCTACTGGGTGCGTAACGTAACTATAGCTGTGGTTATTGTGTGTGTTTTGATAATCTAACTGACACAGTTTGATCATGCTAAGAATCAGAGATTAACATTCTTGTTAATCTATAACCCTAACCCAACTGGAAATGAATGACCCCATTTAAACTTCTCTGCTAGCTAATCCATCCACACTCAATTTCGGTTTAGTGTTATTTAGTGCTGGAGTTAGTCTATTTGTAGTTGGAAAGCATTACGTACTCTAGTCTATAACCAACACAAGGCTGTACCAATCACTATTACATTAAATAACAACACAATTGTTTGATAGGATACATGTGTACAGTATCTCAACCGGTATAGTGTGACTAGAATGTCATCTGATGTATGGTTTTCATGTCGTCCAGATGTGCTGCAAACCTGAGCCCAGCCCTGAGTGTGGTGGCAGCCAGACAGAAGCACACGCTTCCCGACCTGTCGTACGACTATGGAGCGCTGGAGCCCCACATCAATGCTGAGATCATGCAGCTCCACCACAGCAAGCACCACGCCACCTATGTCAACAACCTCAACGTCACAGAGGAGAAATACCAGGAGGCACTGGCCAAGGGTATGATCATGGTGTTTACCCATAAGATGGACATTCAAATGGAAGCCATGAGGGAACATTAACAAAGGATACTAGGAGCATTGCATTGACAAGTGGTTTAAGCCGGGATGGTGTTGACAGGACGGTGTTCTTTTGGTACAGGTGTACTACATGAACAGTAGAGACTGAAGGGATGTATTAGGTATGATTTGATCTCTTACTCGCTTGTTTATCTAAGGTGATGTGACAGCCCAGGTGAGCCTCCAGCCTGCCCTGAGGTTCAACGGAGGAGGCCACATCAACCACACCATCTTCTGGACCAACCTTTCCCCCAACGGGGGTGGGGAGCCTCAGGGTGAGAGAAGTCAGGAGCAGACACTCACACACACACCCACACACACACCTACACGCCTGTACATATCTCTGTTCCCTCTCGCCAATGCCTTCTTTTCTTCTCCTCTTGTCTTCGTTCTTGTCCGTCTACAGGTGAGCTGATGGAGGCCATCAAGCGGGATTTTGGCTCCTTCCAGAATATGAAGGACAAGATGTCTGCCGCCACAGTAGCTGTCCAGGGCTCAGGCTGGGGTTGGCTGGGCTTTGACAAGGAACGCGCTAGTCTACGTATCGCTGCCTGCCCCAACCAGGACCCCCTGCAAGGAACTACAGGTAGGTGGCTTTCCAAGGTGACCAGGTTTACATAGGATAGATATACTAGATTATTCTAGAATGTATATTGTGTTATGTGGGTTTTAAAATGAGGTTCCTCTGTAGAATTTTTAAGATGTCAGTTTGTAAAGTCTGATGGAACTGGTGTGAAATATATATAGATGATATTAATACATACAGTTTTCATCCATCGATATCGCCCTCCCTCCCTCTCTCAGGCTTAATCCCCCTGCTGGGTATCGACGTCTGGGAGCACGCCTACTACCTGCAGTACAAGAACGTCCGTCCTGACTATGTCAAAGCCATCTGGAATGCCATCAATTGGGAGAATGTCAGTGAGCGCCTGCAGAGTGCCAAGAAGTAGACACCGTTTCCCACGGAACACCTTGACCCCCCCCTGACTTTACCACACTCAAAGCGCACAAAATTGCAGCCTCTCCCAGCGATGGGCTGCTCAGCTTCTCCATACTCAACTCGAGATGACTGGATAGTACAAGTAATATATACAGTTTGGTAACTTAAGCTGTGTGTTTTATTCAGAATATGTCACATCAGAATCAGAAATGTTGATAGAGAGCTGTTTTTGATGTATTATAATAAATATAATTATATTGTGTGTGAAGTTATGCATCATTCAGCTGATGGTAAAGTTGAACATGTTGGAATGCTGGAAAGGAAGTAAGCAGATATCCCTGCTTGTGTTTTCAACAAAAGCATTGCCGACAATGAACTACAGACTTGAAAACAAGACGTATTGTTTTAATTTGAACTCGGACATGGATCGCCTGTGAGAAAATACCTCTTGGAAGCTGGTTTCCACTATGATAGATAATCAGTGACAGGACAGTGTTAATCGTGTATGGAAAAATGAAAAAGTTACCGTAGGAATGCGATATAAACCGTATGCCTGTTAAAAGCTTTTTTTAAGCTTAAGAAGATTTTACAGTGCCAGCCAGGGCTAAGGTTACTCAGGGTTACTATGTTTAAAAAAAATAATCGTTGATTTATTTGTGCCCTGATGAGCTATGAAAGATGAGCATCTGCAAGCTCAGTGTTCCTGCCTTCTCCAAGTGAGTAAAATAACACAATCTTACCAGCAGGTGGCACTGTCTGTAAATATATTCAGAGTTGAGTGGTCTGTCTCCTCTTAAACCTTTTCTAGTTTCCATCCAAGAGTCAGACAGACAGTCAATGATGTTTGAATTGTATCAATTGTATAAAACAGAGTAGGAGGGCTTTATCTCAAACTAGTTTGGAGCTGTTGTCGTTACGAGTGCAGGACAAGTTTACTGTGGCTGACCAAATTGCTCACAGCTGTCAAATCTTTTGTCAATCAATCCCTCCCTCTAAACAGTTAGGACCAACCAACCATGCAGTTGTCACCACCTCGTTCCAAAGAGCCTCTTCTATGTTTGCTGATAGTAATTCTATTATTATTGCTGCAAGTACAGGCTGGATGCTCCTGAGCTGGGACAGAAAAGGGGGGCTATGTTTTCCATTCAGAGTTTTAATGAACAACTTCACAGTAGTCTTCCCCATGGTTTGAGATGATGGCTCGTCTAAGAGTGGCCTATTTTTCCTCTGTTAAACTTAGGGTGTGCCAAAAATGATTTCCTTCCACCATACCTCATAAAGAAAAGAGAGACCTCAGAGAAAATACAGAATGTAGAGATACAATAAAGGAGGAAACAGTCTCTGCTCCCCACCACACCTTCTCTCCTTTTCTCTCTATATAGCTCTCTCTCTCTCTCTTGCAAACATCTGTCTAGGAGACAGGAGAGAAAAAGAGACTCACAATCGGGACCACCATGCTCATCCACTCAACTACACCTCCCTCCCTCCATTGTGCTTTCATAGCATCCAAAAAAGACATGTTTAACTATTTGTTTTGGATGATGCACGTCAAACTGTAACGCACGTCCAGTTTCCTGAGGTCTCTGGTGATATTCATGTTTTTACAGTTTGTCTAAACCTCCTGGGATCATAATTAGCATGGATACTGTGTCCTACAGGACACTCTATAGCAGCCACATGAGAGAATTAGGAGGCATGTTGCTGTTGGAGCTGGCTGTCTGATCCTGATCTCTTCTCTCTCCACAAACACATGCAGAGCACTTTGAGACACGCACACTCATGAAGGAAATGAATAGCCTATGTAGCTTTCCTTTGGTGTGGGTATTAAGCGGATGCAGGGCACCAGGCTATGGGTCTGGCTAGCGGCCCGGTCTTATTTTTATTGTCAAGACATAAGTGGAGCAGTGCAGGCCCACCCTATTCTGTGCACAACTCTTGAGTCCCATTCATGGTTTAAACACCCCAGACTGATATGTATTCTATTTGTTCATGTCAATCATGGGGATATATATCTATATCTCTATATCATCTATAGAGATAGTTGAGTTACATACCATTAACACCCAAGTGGAAAAAAGTGTATCCTTAAATGTAATTTGAAGGTATGCAATGAGAGCTTAATACATTTTCATTTTCACACAATTGGAAGTGTACTTGAAATGTACAGATTTTGTATATTCACAACTTAAATATACAGAATGTAAGTATGTTTGAATTTATACTTTATAAGTATGTTTGAAGTATAATTTTTGCTTGAATAACTGTCCATAAACAGCCCTATTTGTGAATATGGCTAAACTGCCTCAATGCACCTGCAGCAACACTTCTCAAACGGAACGTTTTTTTGAACAAGAGGGAGAGATAGATAGAGAGAAAAAGAGAGGAAGAGAGCCAGAAATGCAAGCTGTTTCTCAACAGTTACGTAACTGCTTTGAATTTAAACCCACATCAGAATTTAAGTTTGAACGAGGTTGGACTAAACTTGGTTTCAGCAGAGAAGATGATTGGTGCTGCCCAGAGGTCATTTGGGTTTACCTGGGCGCTGTCCAGACTTACACATCCACACTTTACACAGCTCCTTCACTGAACCAGTCCTAATGGCTTCTCTTTCCTGTCTGCCTGTAAGAAAGGAGAAGAAAAGATGAAGAAAAGTGCCAGCTGTATTAGTCTTTGGTAAGACACAAGGCCACTGTCTGTATTGTGTTAAAAAGACCAGATTATACACATTTTATTGAAATCCTAAACCATGACTCAACTCAAGACTGAGTTTACTCTCTCCAGTCAGTCTCCAGCGGTTGTCTGAAGTCAAAAATTATCATTAGATGCCAGAGAGATGACCTGATCATTCATTGTAAACGAGAGGTGTGGTGAGGCTTGAAAATGATGGTATGTGCATGTGTGCACATCTTTCTCTCTCTCTCTCTTTCTGGCCTTCATCTCTTCCTCACAGTCTATTTCTTCCCGTCTCTTGGCTCTCATCTCTCTCTTTCTCTCTGTATTATACATCTTGGCAATTAAGATGACTGGATTTTGAAAAAGAATCCCCTTGGATTTAATCAAGAGGATGGAGAGGTTTTTCAGGCACGTCTTGGCTGCCTTCTTGGGTCCTTTGGTGAGAGTCAGCAGATCCTCCCTGTCCTGGCCCTCAGGATGGAAGCATGGAAGAAAAACGAAAGAAAAAAAAAGGGTGAGGGAATCTGGAAGAAGAGAGACAGGATATTATAAAGGTTCCCAAGGTGCCATATGGTGCTGGCATGTGCAGCAGACTGTGCTTCCCGTCTGGGAGAGAACATTTCCTGCTGTCATGGAAAAAAGCTCACGAAAATTGATGAAAAGTGAGCATTGAGTATTTTTCAATCCTCATGGCAATGATGTTGACCTGGATAGGCAGTTGAAGTTCAGCCGAAGGGACTCCAACGTACTGTCATGGGCATGTCTGATGACACACACACACCTTCTTCTGTACCTGTTCTTAGGGGTCAGGAGAGTCCCTGTGTCAATGTGAGCCCTTGATTCGACTCCCTGTCAGGCCAAACTCATTTAGAATGTTGAATTTCACACTTCACAATACATTCTTTGCTTCAGTCGTCAGTCATCTGTTTTAGTGTGATGAACTGAGCTGTCCCACAGACTGTGCACCTGTTCCTCTCCAAGGCCTCTGTTTTTGTCTTTTATTTGTACTGTAACATAAACCTGTCTTCAAGGAAAGCATCTTCAGCCATGTGTTCCTAACATGAGAGCCCCTCAAACCATAAAATAATAGTTAGTTTGCTTCTTAGGTGGCTACAGAGATGCCTGCTTGGTTGAAGGACCCCTGACATCGGGTCAGGGGTCCTTCAACCAAGGTCAAATCGTCGGTTGGTGGAGAATGGGCCGTGTTGGACAGGAGGAAGCAGAACATGTTCTTGTTTACAATGATGGTCAGGGAACCCTCTTCATCACCCCACCCTCTCACCCCCTCTCCATCCCTCTCCCAGTGTGTTTAAAACAGACATGTGCTCAAAGGTTTTACAGAACCGCAGAGTAAAAAACAAAAGAAAACATCAGTTGTTGAAGGAATGTGGGAGCGGATGAGGACAGACGATATGTCTCAACTCAAACCACCTGCTGGAAAGATGAAAGTGTGTTCTGACACGGGTCATGCAGACAGGTCTCTGTTTGGGTTAGAAACACAAAATAAACCATAGAAGCTGGCTTCTGTCCATGGACAGGCCTGTCCTACTCTATACATTGAAGTACATTTGACCGACTAAGTCAAGGGAGTGTTCACGCAGCTTCCCTCTGGTTTGGAGAAAGTTCTGTCTCGGCATCTGGTTCCGCCTGGTCCGATGTCCAATGACTCGTCTGACAGAGGAGGTTTGGCTCAGTGTGTACTTTGCAACAACACACACAGATATTCTGGCATCAATCCATTTTCTGAAACAGGGATAGATGTGGGGTGAGAACCAGTCTGACCTGACTCGGGTTTTTTCATTTTCCATATCGAAGCAACTAATCCATTCAAGCCCAGAAGGCATTGTAGCTCCCCGACCAATTAAATATAGGTCTGGTAGAACAGATTGGAAGACAAGCCAATCACCTCAGTCTGTGGTGATGAATGAGACCTTGCTAAGGTCAGTCATACCAAATGAAACCTGGAAAACAATGATGTTATAAGATCAAACAAATCAGGCAGCACATTTGGTCCTGACAAGCTGGTTACCTCACCAAAGAAGTGAGAAGAACAACCTTCATTATGGCCTAATGATATCCATTATTACCGACCGTTATGATAAATTCTTGGCTTTGGATCTAAAGATCCTTGTATCCAAGTTACATGGAGGGCATGTGAGGCTGAAGAAGGCGATAAGATTTAATACCTGATCTCAGTCTGCCAACGCTATTAACTGTTCCTGTGTTGTTCTCTCTTCTTTGACGCATAGGAACGGAAACCTGGCGCGGCTGAGCCGCAGACGAGGGGCAGGCGTGTTTTTCTCTGGGAAGCAAGTGTGACCTGCTCACCACCTCATAGAACAGGGAGGGAGAGACAGAGAGAGGGGGGAGAAAGAGATAGACAGAGACAAACAGAACAAAAAGAAAGACCGTTAAAAAAAGTAGATGCTGATTGTTGTCGGCTTGGTTGTTCACAGAGAGTGATCATGATGAGTAACAGCTGCGGACTACTATCTTGACATGCAATATTTCCCTGTCCGGGTCAGGGGCCTGCGAGATTTCATAAAACCAGGTGACACAGGGTTCTATTAGAACCAATTAGAATCCAGCAGAACCCACTGCTCTTTCGCTTCGCACAATCCGTCTCAACATGAGACTGACCAGGCCCATGAGTAAACAAATCTGAAACAGAGAGCAGAGACAGACAGACAGAGACAGACAGAGAGAGAGAGAGAATCAGAGAAAGAGAGAGAAAGATAAATGGGAGGTAACTGAATGCTCCATTTGCCCCGATGATACATTTGTCAGTATGTGGATGGTCTCCAACAGAAGCCTCAGCGGTGCTTTTAGATGGCCTTTGGGAAGGTTTTTGGAGGTGAAAGACTCCTGGATCTTCTACTCTATACTCTATACAGACTCACCTGTGGAAACCATGGGGGTCTGGTTTTAAATGATAGCCAGACCACATAGAAAAGGGACTGTATGTGTGTGTATATGTGTGTGTGTGTGAGAGAAGAATGAAGTCTGTGCAGTAGCTTAGTAATATGAGCCAGGCTTTGATACTGTGGCTACTCTGTTCATAGAAACACAAATGTGCTGTTTGCTTTGAACTGTGTTTAACTGGACAGGGCATGTGCGGGTGACAGGATTGTACTCGAGGGTCAAAGGTCGTAAAATCAGAGAATTTTGATCATATTGAGATTGTAGTCACAGACAAAATAAGGTGCGTGTCAGGGAGCATGTTTGAAGTCCGAGCTTGCAGTATGTGTGTGTGTCTGTTAGTCTGTGTGTGTGTGTTCCCGTGAGCTATATACTCTGTGACAGGAGATGTTCCACGGTCGTGTCCAGGTTCAGAGGTTGCCTGACCAGCGAGGCCGGCAGACACACTCACTCTCTCTTCCTTCCTCTGAAACACTCATCCCACATCTCTCTTTCGCTCTCAGCCACTCACACCAAACACAAACATGTCATCTTTAGCAACCATCCTGTTCTCCTCTCCTCCACCTCAAACTCAGCTTGGCTCCACAGTCTATGTGTAGCCGGGCTGATGTCTGGACAGGGTCAAGCTCTGGTCCTGGTTTGTAAAGGTCATACATACTCTCTGCATGAGCAAATCTCTTCCAGAAAGTCCAACACGTAGTGATAGCCTGGATTTGCTGAGGAAAGTGATGCTAATTAGCTGTAAAGCTTTCGCAAGGCCTTTTTTTCTTCTCCCTCTGTGTACATGTGAGGCTGAACGGTGTACGGGTAACTCTTACTGGCAACACGTGGATGACCTCACACCCACTTACACACACATACTGACACACACACACATACGGTCGTGCTTAACAAGCAGGGCACCACAGCTGAAACTCTCTAGAGGGGTTATGATTGACACACATACACACACAGTTCCACTCCATCAAATGGATTGAACACACACACATATGTAAACACAAATATATGCTATCATTAACCCACACACATACACACAAAGACTGTTAGGGCTTAATGACACTCACGGGCTGGATCTGTTAGGAGGCCACTCTCCACAGCTATAAACACTCCTACAACACAGGCACCCCACTGCTGAGGGAGTGGTAGTAGTTATCAGGATTACATCAGCTTGTTAAGGCTAATTACTCACAGAAGGTAATTACACACAGATCTGCCAATCAGAAAGTGTGTGTATGTGTGTGTGTGTGTATGTGTGTGTGTGTGTGTGTGTGTGTGTGTGTGTGTGTAAGAGAGAGAGAGAGAAACCAATCAGATATTCCAAAAAATCAACAACAAAGTCAGTCTTAACTATTTAGCAAATCAACCAACAAACTAGTCAGCCAGCAAAACCAGCCAGCCAGTCAGCTTCCCACATGTGTTTTCTGTTGCCAGCTGTACAGTAGCCTGCCAGTCAGACCAGGACCTGTTCCCTCTGCATTCTGGCTTCTACACACAGGATGTTTTTCACAGCTCCGTCATTAATACGACATTGAGAAATATATCGTTTGGAAGACACTCTGGAGAAAGTGCAATAATTTTTCCATGTATGATTTTACTTATAAGAAATGACTTTTCAAGATGTTTTCTTTTCACTCCTCGTTCCTGGATTTAAGGATGCAATTTGCCAAGTAGAAGGGCAGCAAAGCACATTCTCAATCCCAGGTTTCAGGTGCATAATGAACTGAAAATGGTATGCTTTTTAGATTTTACTGAGGCTTAACTGTTCATTTACTGATTCAATGAATTATTTGTTGGGGGGTGTGAGGGTGTTGCTGGGGAATTGGTGGGGACAGTAAAGCTGCTTCAACAATCCTGGGAAATGTAGGGAGGACTTGTGGGCTAATGTGTGTGTGTTTGTGTCTGCGTGTCTGCGTGGGTGTGTGAGTGTGTGAATGCTTTCCTGGTTGTGCAAGTGGATCCCGTCCCAGAAGCGGGTCCCTCTGGAAGCTATGAATAACAACTGATGGTGCTGTTCAGGGGTTCAAGCACAAGCCTGATCTCTCCTCCACACTATCAGCCATCCTTCCAGATGCTCTCTCTGTTTTGATTATTTATCTCCCAGTCTGGGATTCTCACCCACTGAGGGCAGGCATGGAGGTATCATTTACCACGTCTGAGATGGAATGATGCAAGTCATATATAGAGAGGGATGGAATGTTGTAGGGAGGGATGGAGAGAGAAACTCTCACACAGACAGACGCACAGAAAGAGATAAGCAGATGGAGACAATGAAGAGAGAGAGAGAAAGAAATGACTAGGAAAGAGAAATAAAGAGAAACAGAGAAACGTATACGATAATATATCTCTATACTTCCCTTGTAGTCTCATTAAGACACCTCCACTTACAGCTCAGAGGTGAGACAGATCAGGGGTGAGCCAGCACAGGGGTGAGATAGCACAGGGGTGAGACAGATCAGAGGTGAGACAGCTCAGGGGTGAGACAACTCAGAGGTGAGACAGCACCCGCTGGCCTGTAGGCATGTGTGAATTCCTAGAGAGTAACGCACCTATTCCATCTGTGATAGGTTAAACCCACAGAGAGGCTTACACACCAAGCCTGTTAGGCCTACATGTGGTGTACGCTTCACAAATAAGACGGAAAACAGAGAGAGAGAGAGAGAGAGAGAGAGGGAGAGAAAGAGAGAGAATTTAAGAAGGGAGAGAGATGGGGAGAGAGAGAGAGACGAAGAGAGAAAGAGAGAGGGAAAGAACCAAAACACTTTCCATTCTATAGTCTCATGCAGAGAATAAAATGAGTCTGTGTTATGTTTTGCGACTACTTGTCACTAATTTCTTTGGAGGGGGGGGGGGGGGGGAGGCGTTGGATGGGGGATGGGAGATGGGGGGGAAGTTCTTTCCAGCTTCTTGACTAGAAATTCAAAGCCCAGCTTTGGCTATTGGAAAAGGGCCTCATTGCTTTCAAGTGACGTTTTGTGTGTCTAGTTAAACTGCCTCATTCACACTTGGTGCTGTTAAACAGGCTGTGTTCACTCTGAGTTGGCCTAAAATGTCTGTAGCTACTTCTCTAGACTACAACTGAATATGATAGACTGCTACTAAATGTGATACCCTGCAGGTTGTTTTCACATCCAGATAGTAAATCAGGAAGTAACATGCCAAGCAGAGCATGAGGGTAGTTAAACAGTCCTATATACAAAAGTTACTTCACACTTTTCACACATATTTTTATGTTACTGTTAGTAGAATGATGAAGATGCAGCTGAAAGGTCTACTCTTTCATTGTTTACGTTTCCAGGAGAAACCTTGGCATTGTGGGATGTTACAAAACAAATTGACTGAACTCTGGCTGTTGACGTCTGTGTAAATATTTGAATAACTTCACTGATTACCATGGACAACATTGTACGTGGTAATCCGTGGGGGACTGTTCCGACATTGGAAAGTTGAGATGGGTAACGATGGCTCCCAACAACAATAAATCTATCAGACAAATAAATCATCTGCCAGATGTGTGTTTTGATGGTCAGGAGTGATAGCCTATGGCCAGAGCATCTTCACTGGCATGGCTCTCTCCAGTAACACACCAGAGGACTCGTCCTCAGCGCTCACAGTAACCACAGTAATCACAGTAATCGCAGTAATCACAGTAATGGGGTCAGAGATCCAGGAGCCACTTGCTGCTCGACAGGGATGTAGGGTTGTCTACTATACAATTCCTCAGAAAAGATCTTCAAATGGTGTAGTCTAGCTGGTACTGTCTGGCTTCTACAGTCTATCTAGCTCTTAAGTGGTAGATTCCAGTTCTCAGGCTTTAGCTCTGAGGGATAATGCAGTTCTGTATCTGGGCCACACAATGGCGCTGGTTAGGAGCCAGTTGGTTCCGGCTGGTCATTTCTCCTGGGTGTCTGCTACTCACATCATGTTACGTGGATGTAGCTGAGATGCAGCTGCTAGTTTGAACTGAAGTGGGTCTAATTGGGTTCTGAGACAGTCTTATGAAAGGAATGCGGTCCGGAGGTCCAGTATTGTGGTTGTCCTGTGGTGACCTTCTGTTGCAAACGTTAAAAATCCATTTGTCAAAGGGGAAACTCAACTATACATCTCCCTTTTGTCCTCCATTTCTGTCTTCCCTTTCCTTCAATCTCTTCACACACACTCCTCTTCTCTCTATGTCTCTGTCACAGTCTCTCTCTTTTTCTCTCGCTTTTTATCTCTCACTCTCTCTTTCTCGCTCACTCTTTCATCTTCAGTCTTGATGCATCACCGAATCATAGCATGATAGCATTGCTAGACAGTTAGCTCTTGTTAGCACTGTTCGACTATCTAGCTCATGTCAACTCAGTTGATTTATAACACTCCTTAAAAAGTATTAAATCTAGCCCTCTGATCAGAACCTCAGAAGACATGAGGGAGCAGTATGAGGAAGTGGGGACGAGGGAGAGAAATAATTCCCAGGAAGAAAAAGCCGTCTGCAGCTGTGTGTAACTCAAATATAGGAACATAACATTTTAAATGACTCAACTGTAAGAAAACTGCCCTCATTCCATTTAATAGAGTACATTTGGCACATATAAGCAAACTAACGTTCACAGCTGTCTAAACTCTTAAATTATTCATGCTAATTCCTGATCTAGCAGTAAAATTCAATTTAGGCTAGTTGGAGTTTGACTAACTCAACTGACACTAATCTGTAACAGTATTTCAACTGAACTCACCATCAGTGATTCTGCTTGACAGCAATGCTGCATTGCAGTCAAGATAACAGCATGTTGTATGAATGCAAATATCTTTGCTAAGACAGTGTGACAAATATTCTTATACATCTGAAACCATGGCAAACTTTAACCACAATCCTCAGTTTTCTCTATGGTATTCATAAACTAAGAAAGGATTATCTATGAAGGCTGTAACCTGAAGCCCTTGGGTGGTTCTTGATTGGTTAGGGTTTGAACCAATAGCTTTAGAATGCATGTGAAGTATGGCTGTGATTTAATCATGATGTACACTGTGTGTGTGTGTGTCTAAGGTTGATCAGACCTCAGAATTCACAGCCAGTCACAGAGCAAAGTCATTAACACTCAATCACAGAATAAGTAAGTAACTGAGAAAGGAAATCCTCTGCTCTCCAAATGTGATTAAAAACAGAAAGTCTTTACTCTTGTCTTCATCCAAGATATTTTCTCTCCATCTCAGACTGAAATATAAGACATTTGAATCCCTGGAGGAATGTAATTGGTGACAGAATAAGGATATGTGGTTAAACATCTGCACCATGACCTACTATACCTGGAAATCACTTTCCACAAATATTCTCTGATTTTTCCTTCAGATGGTAGTAGGCTTGCATGCATGTCTGCGCACGTGTGTATGTGCGAGTGTGTGTACATACAGCCATGTGTATGTATTTGTGTGTGCACTTCCCAACTTCATTAGGAGAAGCCCTACCAACATGTATGGTTTAGGCTAACGTTCTAATGGGGAGATGGAATGCACCAGCAGAGCATTGCCACGGCAACCAGAGCCGAGTAAGAAGACCTCTCCATAATACTTCTCCTCATGAATGGAACTGGCAGAGACTAACTTACCCAGATCTATTTTCCTCTCTAAGTCCACTGCCCCTTTTCATCTCCCCTTTTCTCTTTTTTTCTCTCCACCTTGTGTCACTCTTCTCTCCCCATTCCTCCACTATTTCCTAGGATCATTTTTAAAAATTCAGCTGAAGTTCTTGTTCCCTAACTTTTGTGTACTCTTTTTCTTGAATTCCATACTCTGCTTTACAGAATATTTCTCTCTTCTCTCAATCCTCTCTTCTCTTCTCTTTTCCATTGTCCTCTCTCTACGTGTAGTTTAACTAACGCATATACACCTCAACCCAACTGAATGAACAATTTTGTATTACTGTTCATGAAGTCCCCATGGAAGCTCTTTCCAGTGACTTGTCCACACACTTTTTCAATTGGCTAGCATGGTGTGTCCATTCGTGACATAGCCTTATGCCAAGGAGATGAACTAACCCTGACCTGGGATCTGGGATCAGATCGCAGTTCTAAAGCAGCTGAGTGAAAGAATTGTTCTGAGGCCCGGTCCCAAGCTTCCATAATAAAAGAAATATGGTTTGCAAAGCAACTGGTTCTGTCTGACTGTCTCTGCTATGTCACTGCAGAGTCAGGAAAATATTATGTCTCTGGGTCGTCGAGAAATCCCATAACTTGTGTATCCATCTGACTTCTTCTTCTGGGGGAAAAGCATTTTTGGTGAAAGGGAAGTCTCTTTTTTCGTCTTGTTGCTTGTGGCTCTGGTCTGTGTGCTTGGGAATTTGGCTTCCTCTTTTTCTTGGGGCAGTTGCCAGGGACACAAAACTTCCCTGGATACGGCCCTCATCCTTCCTCAGAGTCGCCCCAGGGTAACTCTTCCAGAAGAATCCAGAAATCACTGTTGTTACATTACACTGAGGGGCTTATTTAAAAATGTTTTTTAGTTAGATGTAGTTGCTTTGTCTTTTTTTCTCATTCATACGTTCTCTCTTTTTTTTTCTCTCTCCATCCTCGCCTCTCTCTCTTTCTGTCTTCCACCAGTTCAGGTGACCCAGGACTTCCCTGTACACGGCACTATTATGTCACTTTGTTGGCTGTATTGAGACACCCCATCCCATCTGAAGATGAACACCCACAGTCAGAGGAAAAACATTAACCACTTACAGTAGTAAAACTGACTCATAGGTCAGATCACATTTTAGATACCAATGGATGATGTACAGTTGTACACAATGAGTTGCATAATGCTTATAAGAAATGTACTTGAGAAACATCTATAATTTGGTGATAAAAACAAAAAGTTTCTGATTCCCTACTCCCACAGAGCTTTAGTTTATTTTCCAGAAAATAAACAATTTTCAGCTTGCCTTCTTTGTCTTATTTACTTGTTTAACTTTCCTTTGTTTTTCTGTCACACACACATGGATTGGTTTTGCGAAAATGTGGTGTTTAAATAAAATGTTCAAAGTTTATAACCAGAGACAATCACCGTATATATGAGGTCAAATAGTACTCCTGTCTGTGGGTTAGCCTGTAAACATAAACTGAGTTCATTTTTGTTTATTCCATGAAGTAATTATCAGTTATTATCATATGAAAGAGCTTTGTGGAAATCAGAGATGCAAGATACAAGGTCTGTTGTATTCTAGTCTTCAAAACGATGCTTAATGTTCAGTTGTCATGGGAAATGACTCGATAGTGATGGTGGCAAATTGTTCACTCTGCCTTTATCGCTCTCTCTCTCTCTCTCGCTTTATCTCTCTCTCTCTCTCTCTCTCTCTCTCTCTCTCTCACACACACAAACACACTCTCACACTCTCACACACACACACACACACACACACACACACACACACACACACACACATGCACTCCTGTCCTGCTTCTTATACCGATGATTTAATCCCGTCAGAATGAGGGCTAACTTTTTCCAGCCCAAACAGCACATGACCTACTTCTTTCAGAAAGACACTCCAAAACAACATGTGGAAAAGCGCTGGAGGTCCTGTCTCCTTTCACTGCAACCACAAATTGATGTAATTGACGTTCTAATAACCTCACAATTAAGCATTGTCATTCCTCATATTCAAATATATGGATATTTGGTCAGCCCTAGATAAATATATTCCATTTAATAGCATTGTTTAATGTCCTGGTTTTACAAAGTGGCTGTGTTTTTTTGAATGTAACTGGACATTCACATGTGCCACAGTGCGGCACGTGGATCCATGCTCTGCGACGCTGTGCTGGTACCAGCTCAACGCTCTCTTTTTACAGAATTTTGCCTCTGAAATCTATCCGTGGATTGCGGCCTTTAGGTCCACGTGTGGAAAGTCAGCTAGGCCTGGACTCAATCAAGACAGCATGGCCTTTGGGACCTCCGCTCTATAAAATCTCATGCAGTTCCTCCACATCATGCAGACCTTGACTCTCATTCAGACGCCTGAAAATTATTATTGAGCTGAAGGCTTTAATGGAATATAATAGACTAGCACGTGCACAGCAAACATCTGTATCGTCTTATGGCAGGAAGGTGGTTTACATAGTAGTAAAGAGCTTGGATGGTACAATACTGTCTCCATATCATTACTGGTTGACTTTAGAGTAGGGCTGTACAAAGCTCTGCACTAGAAGTTTTCCCTCCTAGTCTAATTCAGTGCACTTAATTGTAAAAAGGGGGTTAGGTCTGGTTGGTTAGGGTTAGGTTAGGGTTAGGTCTGGTTGGTTAGGGTTAGGTCTGGTTGGTTAGGGTTAGGGTTAGGTCTGGTTGGTTAGGGTTAGGTCTGGTTGGTTAGGGTTAGGTTAGGGTTAGGTCTGGTTGGTTAGGGTTAGGTCTGGTTGGTTAGGGTTAGGTTAGGGTTAGGTCTGGTTGGTTAGGGTTAGGTCTGGTTGGTTAGGGTTAGGTCTGGTTGGTTAGGGTTAGGTTAGGGTTAGGTCTGGTTGGTTAGGGTTAGGTTAGGGTTAGGTCTGGTTGGTTAGGGTTAGGTCTGGTTGGTTAGGGTTAGGTCTGGTTGGTTAGGGTTAGGTCTGGTTGGTTAGGGTTAGGTTAGGGTTAGGCCTGGTTGGTTAGGGTTAGGTTAGGGTTAGGTCTGGTTGGTTAGGGTTAGGTCTGGGTTAGGGTTAGGTCTGGTTGGTTAGGGTTAGGTTAGGTCTGGTTGGTTAGGGTTAGGTTAGGGTTAGGTCTGGTTGTTGCAATAATGGGCAGCCTTGAGACGGAGCAAAAACTGCAGTATAGGACTGTTGAGGAAAGATGTAGTGAGAGAAACATATATTTGTGATTTACTTTTCTTTCATTCCACCACACACACACACACACACACACACACACACACACACACACACACACACACACACACACACACACACACACACACACACACACACACACACACACACACACACACACACACATCCAGGAGTCCTGGATGAAAAAAATGGAGCTCAGAAGTTTTGATCCCTTCCTTCAGCTCTTTAACATCTGCAGCAGATGTGCTTGTCCTCACACACGTGCTGTCACTTTCTTTCTCCTCTTTCCCTTTCTTCTCCCAAAAGCACACTCACACAGGCTGATACTGACATGTATCTTTTGTTAGCTCATCAGTTCTTCAAACAAAACAAAAAGCCCCCATACTGGTGACCTGATGACTGTGCTATTTCCTTCAGGTCAAGATAACTTTTTGTTAAGTTTGGTGCCAAACAAAATGTTTGTGCAGATTTAAGTTATCACTCAACCAGAATGAAGGAAACGTAAGTCAAAACCTGCTACGGACACAGTTGGGAGATATATAGCAAAGCTGACAAATCATTTCATTATTAATCACAGTAAAACAACCATTATCTCCAGTGGACATGATCAGCACAACACCAGAGAGGATGACTGTCTGGCTGGTTGTGTGAGAGGATGACTGTCTGGCGGGTTGTGTGAGAGGATGACTGTCTGGCTGGTTGTGTGAGAGGATGACTGTCTGGCTGGTTGTGTGAGAGGATGACTGTCTGGCGGGTTGTGTGAGAGGATGACTGTCTGGCTGGTTGTGTGAGAGGATGACTGTCTGGCGGGTTGTGTGAGAGGATGACTGTCTGGCTGGTTGTGTGAGAGGATGACTGTCTGGCGGGTGTGTGAGAGGATGACTGTCTGGCGGGTTGTGTGAGAGGATGACTGTCTGGCGGGTTGTGTGAGAGGATGACTGTCTGGCTGGTTGTGTGAGAGGATGACTGTCTGGCTGGTTGTGTGAGAGGATGACTGTCTGGCTGGTTGTGTGAGAGGATGACTGTCTGGCTGGTTGTGTGAGAGGATGACTGTCTGGCTGGTTGTGTGAGAGGATGACTGTCTGGCTGGTTGTGTAAGAGGATGACTGTCTGGCTGGTTGTGTGAGAGGATGACTGTCTGGCTGGTTGTGTGAGAGGATGACTGTCTGGCTGGTTGTGTAAGAGGATGACTGTCTGGCTGGTTGTGTAAGAGGATAACTGTCTGGCTGGTTGTGTGAGAGGATGACTGTCTGGCTGGTTGTGTAAGAGGATAACTGTCTGGCTGGTTGTGTGAGAGGATGACTGTCTGGCTGGTTGTGTGAGAGGATGACTGTCTGGATTCGAAGGATTTGTTGTTTGAATGAGGCATGACAGTTGATTTGAGTGATGATAACTTTATATCTATTTTCATTTAGAATGTGTTCCATAACTAACTGTTCATAACTATTATACAGGAGTGAGAGGGAAAAAAAGCTTTCAAAGAAGCAGTTAGAAAGTCTAGATTGGCTTCATTGAGGACAGCAAAATATGCCTCCATAATTGTGAATCATGGACATATATTTTTCCTCCAAGGTTTGGAATTAAAATGATGAATGAACCGATAATGGTGTGAGACTATGTGCAATGTTATTGTAACCAAGAAAAGCAAGGGTACCCTCAACACTAATTCACTCATCTATCAATGAAATATTCTGTGAAAAAATGCTGGTGAGTTACAGAGGAGGTGGACAAAATCCATAACATTCCCAGAGAATGGCTTTGTCTCTGTTTTGAAAACATTGATTCTGGGACTTTCAGAACAAACTGTTTATGTACTTACAGCCATGGGAATGGGAGTATGTTATTCAAAGACTTGAGACTTTGAAGGCTATTAAATTCACTCACATTGGGATAGAAAGTGCTCGCTTATCAATCAACCTTTCTTTCCTTTTCTCCAGCTGGGTGTATCAATCTGAACTGAGCTCTCTAAGTACAGCAGCTGTCACCAAATCTCATTCACATTATGAACGTTTTCCTCATCTGAGCCTCTCTATTTGCCTCCTTTCCATCACTCTCTACCTATTTTCCATCTACTTCTTTCTCCCTCTTGTCTTTTCCTCTCCTCCCCCCCTCTCTCCGGATCTCTCTTGACATTCTCTAAATTTCTCTCTCTTACTTCCCACCACCCTCCTGAATCATAGGATTATTGGCAATGGTGCTCATTTTGACTGCTGTAATTGCAAGTAGAAATAACTCCGAAAAATTTCCTGGACTATATGCTATGGTGAAATAAAGCAATCTAGCATAGAAATGAAGTTATCATAGATATTGGATGTTCTGGTTGTTGTGTTTGATGGAAACAAATGTGCCCATAAAGAAAGATGTAGATATTTTTTCATCCTTTGATTTCTATAGTACCTTTTATTCAACGTCCAACCATTCCTGAGCAAATATTCAAACTTTTATTCAATGAATGTATGTATACAAACAATACCTCCACAAGAACTTGGTCATGGAATCTCTGAAAACACCAAAGATTCTAAAAACACAAAGCAAGTTGAGGAACACAAACAGTAAGCAGTTGTCAGAAGCCATTTTTTAAGCCACTGTTACAATAAACATCTCTTCAAGGAGAATGAACACACATTTTTCAACCAAAAGAGCCCATTACAGTTCAGATTGTGCTTTGGTTTATAGATGACAAAAAAACAACACAATATTTAATGATACACCTGTATCATTAAATTATTTTTTGCTTTGGATGACATAAATATCGAGAGGGGCTTGGGAATATTTAGGTAAAAACACACACTTTCCGATCCGGAAGACGAGTTAAGAGTTAAAGTAGGCAGACCTTCCCCTCCCTCCCCCCCTCCCTCCCCCCCCCTCCCTCCCCCCCTCCCTCCCTCATATACAGACTTCTTTATATAAAAAGTGCACAATTGTAAAATACAGGGACATATTGATGTTGATTGAACTATTATATTCTCTTTCTCTGGAGCTCTATACAGGCTTCCTCTGCCATGGTTAGCTACAGTACGTCCTTATCAGACGGAGTCAATGAGAGTGAGAGGCCTAGGGACAGAATCTGATCGCCCTCGGCAACAACCTCTCAGTGACCCCTGTGTTACCACTTCCCAGGTATGGGCACCCCACATTCGTACCAGCCCACGAAGGGGTGGGGTGTGCGGCGGCCAATCGGTCCAAAGGTCACTGGTTCCTGCCGGTGGGAACGATAGTAACCTAGGAGACACAACAAAGAGGAGAGCATGAGCATGACATCACATGCATGTTTATAACACATTTGTAATGCATACGTTATAATAGAGGTACTGGTTATTTGTTGGTTAATTTACCATGAAACTACACTCTTATGCATCTTATTTATCCCTAAACTTTAATGGGAAGGCCACAGGATGTGCAATGCATGAAGGGATTGTGAGTTTTCTTACCTTGTGCGGTGGGCAGATGGTTGGAGAGGTTGGGCATGCCTGTCCTTCCATCCAGGTAGGAGTCTACAAACTGACAGTGATCCTCTCCATGACCATAGGTATCTGCTAAACTGTAGAATGTATCTGGGGGAGGAGAGAGGATGGAGGGAGGGAGGGAGGGAGAGGAGGGAGAGAGTAAAAGAGGAAGTGGTCAATCAACAATGCATTTCTGTAACACCCTGAATCCTGGTAAGAAATGGAGATTAGAAGAAAGACACAAATAGCAGATAAAGTAAGACAACCTTTAAGCCCATCTCCCATGAAGATCTTGTAGCGCAACGAGTTGCACAAGACCACGCCTACAAACTTCCTGTACCAGGTCCTCTTGACAAACTGACTTCCTTTACAGGCGCTGTGGGCAGGGTTAAATCTGAAGGTGAAGGGAATCCAGATTGGCTCTCCACCTAATGAGGGGAGGAGTCACAGAGCAGAACAGAAGGGGATGAGGTGGAGTAGACAAAAATAATGACATTGACATTTTAAACATAGAAAATTAATTAATTAAAGAAAATCTATAAAAATGTCCACACATAAATGTATTGTAGTCTAGTGTTTCAGGATGTGTTTGATCTTTTACATTTCAAACATGACGCTGTAACCATGGAGATGGTGTGGATAGGGGAGGAGAGGGAGAAGGTGAGGGGGGGGATGACGATTGTGGTGACGATAGTGTTAAGAATTGGAGCACCTGCCCTCCTTTCCCCTCCTCTCTCCATACCTGACTGACTCTTTTAATTAAAAACAATAAATATCCAGAAGTCCTTGCCATGGGTTTGAAAAGAAAGGAATGTTTCCACCATGGCACGGTGCCAAGCAGAGTGCTGAGTGTCAGACCCTGGTGCGTATGGCATGTGACTCCTTCTCACCTCACCTCAGTATAGGCTTGAAGAGGGGGAAGGACTTGATTCAAGAGAGACACCAGGAAGAAACAGCTTGGGTTTCCTTGAGAAACCCTGAGGGAATCTTCTGTTGTACTTACCAGGCGGTCGCTCAATAAGCAGGGGATCGTCTGGAAGAAATACCAAACAATGTCAAATGACAGGCCAACTTTCCGTTTCAAGACAATAGAGCTGAGCCTGGTTTAAACCAATACCTTTATGTTAAGCAAGTAAAGCATGAGTGCAAAATCAAATCAAATCAAATCAAATTTATTTGTATAGCCCTTTTTACACGCAAGCATGTCACAGAGGGCAAAACTCCCTAAACCAACCAAATCAGGCCAATAGATCTTTAAGTAATAATTAGTTTAATCTATTTCTATTTCTTTACTTAATTAATATATTTCCAAATAACTGATGCTTAGTCTCACCTACCTGATTCAGTGACATAGGTCAGCGTTTCACTCACTGGCCCCAGCCCAAATACATTCTTCGCCTGGACCTTGAAGTAGTACCTAAACCAGAACAGAACCAAGCAGAGCTTACAGAGACATTCAACAGGGAACTTTCAATATCTCTACTGTTTTCAATCAGTCCACGCATACAATGTCAACATCACATTAGTTGGTGGGTGAGAGCTAGCTCTTTCCACAGTCTCAAAAAAGAAGAAGCTAAAATAGTGAGAGCTGGAGGGGTAGTGAGATGAAGGAATAAAGACATGAAGGGGTAGTGAGATGAAGGGGTAGTGAGATGAAGGGGTAGTGAGATGGAGGGATAGTGAGATGAAGGGGTAGTGAGATGGAGGGGTAGTGAGATGAAGGGGTAGTGAGATGAAGGGGTAGTGAGATGAAGGGGTAGTGAGATGAAGGGATAGTGAGATGAAGGGGTAGTGAGATGGAGGGGTAGTGAGATGAAGGGGGTAGTGAGATGGAGGGATAGTGAGATGAAGGGGTAGTGAGATGGAGGGATAGTGAGATGAAGGGGTAGTGAGATGGAGGGATAGTGAGATGAAGGGGTAGTGAGATGGAGGGATAGTGAGATGGAGGGATAGTGAGATGAAGGGGTAGTGAGATGGAGGGATAGTGAGATGGAGGGATAGTGAGATGGAGGGATAGTGAGATGAAGGGGTAGTGAGATGGAGGGATAGTGAGATGAAGGGGTAGTGAGATGGAGGGATAGTGAGATGAAGGGGTAGTGAGATGGAGGGATAAAGAGATGAAGGGTAGAACTCACAAAACCCTATACAGCAGTAATTACACGGCTAGCTCTACTAAATGACCCAGAGGTCCCCAGACAGCACAGCAGAGCGTGTCTGCAGTGAGCTCACTCTGTGTGTGTGGGAGGGGGGGGGGGGGGGGGGGGGGTACATGGTGTGTGTGTGTGAGAGAGAGAGACAGAGAGAGACTGGATTTGAAAGGAAGCTGTGTGTGTGTTCTGCTGCTCCTGCAGGGGTACCCTGCAGTAGGCCACGGTCCACTGCTTCTAACCCGGTCTCTTTAACAACATCACCAATGCAGGTCTGGAACCAATCACTAGAGCCACTGGAAACTCTGACCACCACTATATCACTACACAGACAGGGGAGTGAGAGGGGAGGAGAAGAGACAGCTGTCTCTGAGGGTTAGATTTGACATAGTGAAAGGCAGGGATGTGTGTATGTGTGTAAGTGTATTTGTGTGTGGATGTTTGTTTTTCACCAACAAAGATACCAGTATGAATGTTTGACCCTGGGATGTGTGACGGAATTTTCCATTTAGCATATTTGATGTGTGTGTGTGGGCATGTGTGTATGTATGTGTAGGTGTATGTGCATAACAGCAGGGTGTGAATGTCTCAGATGGTCTCAGATCTGACAGCCAGAAAGATCTAAAGGGAATTTCTGGACAGCCCATAAACTACTTCACCATCAACCGTAACCGTGGATACCCGTAACCGTGGACTCCATATTGGCACTGGGAAAGGAAATCCTTAAACCCCAACACACACACACAAACACACACCCTCCACCCCTTGGAAAGGGTTTTACTCCACTACTCTATTTGTGTTTGATTCTCACGTTAACAAATGAGACACACACCATAACTTGGCGAGCTGAAGCCAAGAGTCTGCCGGTTCCCGTGTGTAGCCTAGGCAGACCGGGCTGGTGGATCCACACCTGGCCCATGTTAACGGATCCCACTGCTTTTCTCCCCCTCTGTCCCTCTTCTTCACACTGGCTTTCACTCTCTCTCTCTCTCTCTCTCTCTCTCTCTCTCTCTCTCTCTCTCTCTCTCTCTCGCTCTCTCTCGCTCTCTCTCTCTCTCTCACTCCGCTCTCTCTCTCTCTCTCTCTCTCTCTCTCTCTCTCTCTCTCTCTCTCTCCCTCTCTCTCTCCCTCTCTCGCTGCCTCTCTCACCCTCTATGTGAATGAACGTCATGTGTGACTGGCCCCTGACACAGACAGATGGACAGGATGAAAACCTCAACAAGAGAGAGAGAGAGAGAGAGAGAGAGAGAGACGAGACGAGAGAGAGAGATGAGAGAGAGATAGAGAGAGAGAGAGAAGAGAGAGATAGAGAGAGAGGACGAGAGAGAGAGGAGAGAGAAGAGAGAGAGAGAGAGAGAGAGAGAGAGAGAGAAGCGGACGGAGAGAGAGAGAGAGAGAGAGAGAGATGACGAGAGAGAGAGAGGAGAGACGAGAGAGATGAGAGACGAGAGAGATGAGAGAGAGAGGAGTCAGGTGGCTGAGCTGTTGAGGGAGTCGGGCTAGTAACCAGAAGGTCGCTGGTTCGATTCCCCGGCCGTGGTCAAATGACGTTGTGTCCTTGGGCAAGGCACTCTCACCCTACTTGCCTCGGGGGGATGGTCCCCTGTACCTTACTGTAAGTCGCTCTGGATAAGAGCGTCTGCTAAATGACTAAATGTAATGTAAATGTAGAGAGGGAGAGAGGGAGAGAGGGAGGGGAGAGCTAAGACACGAGAAAACTAAATGGATGATGGTTTGTTTAGAATGTCTAATCTTGGGGTTTCCTAAAAGGTTCAGGTACTGTTGTGAGCCTCTCACTTCACTGTTCTCCAGGCCTGAAAGGAAAATGGAAGAGTTTGAATGGTGCCTAAAGCCAGGTCTCTACAAGGTCATACTGCTGTCTTGGATGATGAGTAAACTCTAGTCAAACAAATCCCATCAGCTTTCGAGACATGTTTTGAGTTATCCATTTACAGTACTTCACTGTAATTGCTACATTTGTAGTTTGAATATCCTTAGTCATAACAGCTCCGCTCCATTCCTCTTCTCTTCTTCTTCCCCTCGCCCGCCTTCCCCCTCACCTCGTCCCCCTCTTTCCCCACAT
>CM042869.1:11194046-11318953 GCA_023658055.1 Thaleichthys pacificus | reverse complement strand
TGTCTCCTGACTCTCATACCGCTAACAAGGGTTTAAGTCCCCCCCCCGAAAGACACACACACGCTCACACACACATTTACACCACAATCATGCACACACACAGTTACACCCGTACGCCTTCTGAAGTACTACCGCTTAACCTTGTCATCTCTATATCCTACTTAACATCCTATCCAACTTAACCTCCAGTACATATCTCAGAAACTTGAGTGATCACCCCAACCTCTCTCAACCGCTCTCTCTGTAGAAAGATGGTTTTGTGGGAGGCTTCTGAGACATCTGCTTAATGTCAGTGAGAGAGGGGGAGTAGTCCGAGGGGAGTCATTCTTTTCTTTTGGACTACAACAAAAATAACGATACAAGGCCTTTGGCCCAAGGTTACAACGTGTTTTTCGATGATAGAGTGTGTCTGCACTGTGTGTGTGTGTGCATGCACTCGTGGCCCCGCATGCAAGTCTGCACATTTGTCCTGTGCGTGTGTGGCTACCTGTCTCAACCCTATAATAACGATAGTGGTTGTGTGTGTTCTGTTTTCCTTCATTGAGGAGAGGGGAGCTCTGCTCCTGGTTCTGGCAGGGTTAGAAAACCCAGTAAATACACTCACAGAGACGGAGCAACTCGTGTGTTACATGGGTACTGTGGAGGACAGGGGTTCTGGGGGCAGGATGATGACTGGAGGGAGGGTGAGGGCTGGAGGGCAGGGTGAGGGCTGGAGGGCAGGGTGAGGACTGGAGGCAGGGTGAGGGCTGGGGGCAGGGTGAGGACTGGAGGGCAGGGTGAGGACTGGAGGGCAGGGTGATGACGGAGGGCAGGGTGAGGGCTGGGGGGCAGGGTGAGGGCTGCGAGGGCAGGGTGAGGACTGGAGGGCAGGGTGAGACTGAGAGGCAGGGGTGATGACTGGAGGGCAGGGTGATGACTGGAGGGCAGGGTGAGGACTGGAGGCAGGGGTGATGACTGGAGGGCAGGTGATGACTGGAGGGCAAGGGTGAGGGCTGGGGGGCAGGGTGAGGGCTGGAGGCAGGGTGAGGACTGGAGGCAGGGTGAGGACTGGAGGGCAGGGGTGAATGACTGGAGGGCAGGGTGATGACTGGAGGGCAGGGTGAGGACTGAGGGCAGGGTGAGGACTGGAGGCAGGGTGAGGACTGGAGGGCAGGGTGAGGACTGGAGGGCAGGGTGAGGACTGGAGGGCAGGGTGAGGACTGGAGGGCAGGGTGAGGGCTGGGGGGCAGGGTGAGGACTGGAGGGCAGGGTGATGACTGAGAGGGCAGGGTGAGGACTGGAGGGCAGGGTGAGGACTGGAGGGCAGGGTGAGGACTGGAGGGCAGGGTGAGGACTGGAGGGCAGGGTGGGAAAACAGACCAGAAACAACAGGACTAAAAACAACACACACACATCCTGTCTGAAGGACAATCTGCTGGTTATAATGAATCCCTCAGTGATACTTGGGTGCCTGTTGATGATGGATGTCATGATGATGTCATCACGTCTGGTGTCTCCTGAGACTGCCTTGGCGTCAGCAAGTGGCAGGCTTACACCTCACATGGAGCCAGCGTTGGTTGGCAGTGATTGTCAGTATAACTTCCGTTTACAACCTGGTGAGTGAGACTCGATGGAAATCCTAGGATATTGAGACCTTCTCCTACACCAGGAACACAGTGGGACCAGACAACTGTTTTATCAGCATCCTTATCAGTTCTCAGCATTATCAGACTGTCACACTATCATGTGTTGGGGGGGGGGTGTGACCCAGTATAGCACCAGTGGGACTAGAACATGTTCCTTCTGCCTTTACTGGTCTCTGCAGACTACCTTGTAGCCCAGGTCATACTGCAGCCCCACTGCAGTACAGGCACATCTGAACATCATTACAACCGTCATATGGAGACGGAAATAGAAAACTGAATCGAATAACAGAAGAAATGGCGTGCTTAAAGTAAATTGTGTCGATGTCAGCTGAGAAGAGGGTTAGGAGGGGGTGGGGAGAGGAGAAGGGAAGGGAAGGAACTGAAGAGGAAAGAAGAGAGGAGAGGAGAAGAAGGAAGGATAGTCCTTTTGGCGAGACAGTTGAGACATCCTCTGCTATTTATGAGTTTAATATTTCAAATCCCACGCGACTGCCAGGCCTCTGACACCAATTTGTCTATCTGGAAGGGTTTCTCTCTATCTTTGCCTGTCTTCGCTCTCTCTCTCGCTTTTTTCTTTCTGTCTCTCTCTCTTGTTTCTCTCTCTCTCTGTCTCTCTCCCTCTCATTCTCCATCTCCCTCTTTACCTTGTCAGTAAGGAGAGATTTAACAGTATAAGCTCCCACAGATCGGGTCTATTCTTCAAAGCATAACCCCCTTTCCAGACGTCAGAAGCAGCATGTCAGTGTATAATGCTGCAGTGAGGGAAGTCCAGACCGGTAACAAGGAAACAGCTCCAGTCAGTCTCTGGGTCAGGCCTGTGCAGTATGCAGTGACATTTCCAACACCATTCAGGATAGAGCTGAGCTCTATACTGCATGGTTGAGCTTACACATCTGCATGCTGTCAGCACATTGAACTGGCCATAAATGAGCACACTTTATGGTCATAGCAGACATGTGGATTGTGATGATGACAGACAGACATGTATGCAGACAGTACTGATACAATCCAGAACTGGATTGTTTGGACAGACACACACCACAGACACACACACACAGCATGTGTTAATGTGAGTACCAGTGACACGTGTTAGCATGTTGGTGTGTGTGGAGTGATGGCAAGGGAGAGTCCAGCTGGGCCGTGCTCAGCCTCAGTCCAGGCTGCTGCCAAGGGATTCTGAAGGAAATCTGGAAGGGCTCAACAGCTGTGTGTCCAGCTGGCACTAGCAAGGAGAGCTCAGAACGACAGTGAAGAGGAGGATGGAGGACCGGAAGGAAAGATTTGGATGGGATCTCACACAGACAACACGCACACATATTATGCATGTGCAACATGCACACCGCAAACACACACATACACACAAATAAACACCCACACATACACCCTCAAATGCACATACAAGTAATAAACGATTATACGATTAGTAGATCATAAATTCCGCTATCGCAATAGTAGGATTGTCATTTTCCTTGTGTTCTCTCCTTTCTCCTCTCCTCTTCACCTGCCCTTTTCTCCCTCCTCTTCACTCAGCTGCTCCTATCTGACCTACATCCAGAAGGACCCAGGGTCTCCATGTTCTCTGACCGAGGCTCTGGAGTACCTGCAAGTGGATGTCCTTGAGAACCTTCTGGAGAAAGACAGCCTGGCCACCAATCAGAAGCAGCTCCCCAGGAACAAACCCCATAATATCACGGTGGTTGCCATGGAGGGCTGTCACTCTTTCGTCATCCTGGACTGGGCCCGACCCCTGAAGGATGACATGGTGTCAGGTGATTGGACATTTTTGTTTTAAGTCTTACAGTAAGTGTTTTAAGTAAGTGTTATGTTTTCCTTCCAATGAGTCATGAGAGAGCTTTTGTTTCCAAAAATGTCAATTTTTCCGAGAGAGATGTTGAGAAATAGACATAGAAAAAGAAAGACTATGTAAATATTGTGTCAGAGAGACAAAGAGAGCTACAGGGGTCCCATTTGAACAGTGAACATGAAATGATGAATATGATGTGAAGTAACAGTGTCACTCAGTCAGCATGAAGGTGTGTGTGTGTGTGTGTGTGTGTGTGTGGTGTGTGTGTGTGTGTGTGTGTGTGTGTGTGTGTGTGTGTGCGCGTGTTGTGCTGTGTTTGGCAGAGCAACAGAAGCTCCTGGTCCTCCAGCCTCTCTGATCGCTATAACAGATCAACATGTTTACCATCACACGCGCTCTCTCTCCCTTTATATATCTTCTCTCTCTTTCCAGTTCTCTCACGCTAACTTTCTTTTTTATTGCTTCATCTCCTCTCAGTTTTTTCTACTGTTCAAAAGCGAACACATTTTCTATCATCTCTCTAGCAATCTCTCCCTTTCTTCCCTCCATTCCTACCCCTCTCTATTCTTCTCTTTCTCAACCTCTGTTTTCCAGAATGATCTGTAGCCATCCTCCCACTCCTCCTCTCCAGAGAAAGAGTGAGTGAGAGAAAGAGAAGAGAGAGAGAGAGGAGAGATAGGAGAGAGGACGAGGAGAGAGAGAGAGAGGAAGAGAGAGAGAGAGAAACTGTGGATGTTTTCTCTCAGCCATCAATGGGAACAAATATGAGTGTGATGTGTAGAGGAGTGTGTTTCTGGGGGAGTTTCCACTGAGTGGCAGCAGACGTGTCATGGACCAGCACGTGGGGTGTATTATGTATTACTGTGTCTGTGTGTGTGTGTGTACAGTATGTGAGTGTATCATTGTAGCCCATTCTCCTTCCTCTATTGATGGCCTCCAACATTCACATGTCATAACCTTGCCATGGTATTCCTGCTGCCTAGGCTGCTGCCTAGGTTTCACTGACCTCTGACTGTTACCTCCTGACCCCTGTCTGACCTTGCAGGCTACATGGTCCACAGCGCGTCGTACGATGACGTTCTCAACAACAGGTGGTCCTCCAGCCAGTCCAGTGGAACACACCTGGCTGTAGAGAACCTCAAACCCAATTCCAGGTCCGTGTCAGTGTGTATGGCTGTATCTGTGCGGTTCTGCGGTAACAAAGGATTTGTTCAAGATCTAATCTTTCCCACATGCTGGGTGTGTGTGGTGTGTGTGTGTGTGTGTGTGTGTGTGTGTGTGTGTGTGTGTGTGTGTGGTGTGTGTGTGTGTGTGTGTGTGGTGTGTGTGTGTGTGTGTGTGGTGGGTGGGTGGGTGTGTGCAGGTGCTTGGCTGCAGGGGAGTGGTTCCCTCTGTGTTTATTTGTTGTATTAGAACATGTGTTTATATGGTCAGATCCCCTCAATCATTCTGATATTAGACACGTATCATGTTCGTACCTGTGATCTGTGAGTGGAGAGTGTGTGTGTGTGTGCGTGCCTGTGTGTAGAAGTGTGTGTGTTCCAGGAGTGATATCAGACAGTGCAGGGATATTGTAATGCTTATATAAGAGACTAAGAGGTCCGCCGAGTGACTTAAATCACCGTTGGCTGAAGGCAAGTTTAAAAACAGGTCTAAATCATCCCAAAACATGACACACTGCAGAGCTTCTCCAACCAGACGGGAGACAAACACCAGCGGAACACTGGGGAGATCCCTGTACACACAGGGACTCACTGACGTGATGAGAACATTGCAGACACGCATGCAAACACACACACTAACCTTTCTGAATTTGTTAAGAAAGGAAGGGGGAGGCCGGGAGATGGGAGGAGGAGAAGAAAGGATGTGGGGAAGGGGGGACGAGGTGAGGGGAGGAGGGGAGGGGAAGAAGAGAAGGAATGGAGCGGAGCTGTTATGACTAAGGATATTCAAACTACAATGTAGCAATTACAGTGAAGTACTGTAAATGGATAACTCAAAACATGTCTCGAAAGCTGATGTGATTTGTTTGACTAGAGTTTACTCATCATCCAAGACAGCAGTATGACCTTGTAGAGACCTGGCTTTAGGCACCATTCAAACTCTTCCATTTTCCTTTCAGGCCTGGAGAACAGTGAAGTGAGAGGCTCACACAGTACCTGAACCTTTTAGGAAACCCCAAGATTAGACATTCTAAACAAACCATCATCCATTTAGTTTCTCGTGTCTTTCGCTCTCCCTCTCTCTCTCGTCTCTCTCTCTCTCTCTCTCTGGTTGAGGTTTTCATCCTGTCCATCTGTCCTGTGGTCAGGGGCCAGTCACCATGACGTTCATTCACATAGAGGGTGAGATAGGCAGCGAGAGAGGAGAGAGAGAGAGAGAGAGAGAGAGAGTGAGAGAGAGAGAGAGCGAGAGAGAGCGAGCAGAGAGAGAGAGAGAAGAGAGAGAGAGAGAGATGAGAGAGAGAGAGAGAGTGAAAGCCAGTGTGAAGAAGAAGGGACAGAGGGGAGAGAAAAGCAGTGGATCCGTTACATGGGCCAGGTGTGGATACCCCAGCCCGGTCTGCCTAGGCTACACACGGAACCGGCGACTCTTGGCTTCAGCTCGCCAAGTTATGGTGTGTGTCTCATTTGTTAACGTGAGAATCAAACACAAATAGAGTAGTGGAGTAAAACCCTTTCCAAGGGTGGAGGTGTGTGTGTTTGTGTGTGTGTGTTGGGGTTTAAGGATTTCCTTTCCCAGTGCCAATATGGAGTCCACGTTACCGGTATCCACGGTTACGGTTGATGGTGAAGTAGTTTATGGGCTGTCCAGAAATTCCCTTTAGATCTTTCTGGCTGTCAGATCTGAGACCATCTGAGACATTCACACCCTGCTGTTATGCACATACACCTCACAATACATTACACACATGCCCACACACACACATCAATATGCTAAATGGAAAATTCCGTCACACATCCCAGGGTCAAACATTCATACTGGTATCTTGTTGGTAGAAAAACAAACATCCACACACAAATACACCTTACACACGTACACACATCCCTGGCCTTTCACTAGGTCAAATCTAACCCTCAGAGACAGCTGTCTCTTTCTCTCCCCTCTCACTCCCCTGTCTGGTGTAGTGATATAGTGGTGGTCAGAGTTTCCAGTGGCTCTAGTGATTGGTTCCAGACCTGCATTGGTGATGTTGTTAAAGAGACCGGGTTAGAAGCAGTGGACCGTGGCCTACTGCAGGGTAACCCTGCAGGAAGCAGCAGAACACACAAACACGCTTCCTTTCAAATCCAGTCTCTCTCTGTCTCTCTCATCTCACACACAACACACCATGTACCCCCCCCCCCCACCCCCCCCCTCCCACACACACAGAGTGAGCTCACTGCAGACACGCTCTGCTGTGCTGTCTGGGGACCTCGTGGGTCATTTAGTAGAGCTAGCCGTGTAATTACTTGCTGTATAGGGTTTTGTGAGTTCTACCTTCATCTCTTTATCCCTCATCTCATACCCCTTCATCTCACTATCCCTCCATCTCACTACCCCTTCATCTCACTATCCCTCCATCTCACTACCCTTCATCTCACTATCCCTCCATCTCACTACCCCTTCAGCTCACTATCCCTCCATCTCACTATCCCTCCATCTCACTATCCCTCCATCTCACTACCCTTCATCTCACTATCCCTCCATCTCACTATCCCTCCATCTCACTACCCCTTCATCTCACTATCCCTCCATCGCACTACCCCTTTCATCTCACTATCCCTCCATCTCACTACCCTCATCTCCACTACCCCTCCATCTCACTACCCTTCATTTCACTATCCATTCATCTCACTAACCCTTCATCTCACTACCCTATCATCTCACTACCCCTTCATCTCACTACCCCTCCATCTCACTACCCCTTTCATCTCACTATCCCTCCATCTCACTACCCCTTCATCTCACTACCCCTTCATCTCACTACCCCTTCATGTCTTTATTCCTTCATCTCACTACCCCTCCAGCTCTCACTATTTTAGCTTCTTCTTTTTTGAGACTGTGGAAAGAGCTAGCTCTCACCCACCAACTAATGTGATGTTGACATGTATGCGTGGACTGATTGAAAACAGTAGAGATATTGAAAGTTCCCTGTTGAATTCTCTGTAAAGCTCTGCTTGGTTCTGTTCTGGTTTAGGTACTACTTCAAGGTCCAGGCGCGAAGAATGTATTTGGCTGGGGCCAGTGAGTGAAACGCTGACCTATGTCACTGAATCAGGTAGGTGAGACTAAGCATCAGTTATTTGGAAATAGATTAATTAAGTAAAGAAATAGAAATAGATTAAACTAATTATTACTTAAAGATCTAGTGGCCTGATTTGGTTGTTTAGTGAGTTTTGCCCTCTATGACATGCTTGCGTGTAAAAGGGCTATACAAATAAATTTGATTTGATTTGAGTTGATTTTGCACTCATGCTTTACTTGCTTAACATAAAGGTATTGGTTTAAACCAGGCTCAGCTCTATTGTCTTGAACGGAAAGTTGGCCTGTCATTTGACATTGTTTGGTATTTCTTCCAGACGATCCCCTGCTTATTGAGGCGACCGCCTGGTAAGTACAACAGAAGATTCCCTCAGGGTTTCTCAAGGAAACCCAAGCTGTTTTCTTCCTGGTGTCTCTCTTGAATCAAGTCCTTCCCCCTCTTCAAGCCTATACTGAGGTGAGGTGAGAAGGAGTCACATGCCATACGCACCAGGGTCCTGACACTCAGCACTCTGCTTGGCACCGTGCCATGGTGGAAACATTCCTTTCTTTTCAAACCCATGGCAAGGACTTCTGGATATTTATTGTTTTTAATTAAAGAGTCAGTCAGGTATGGAGAGGAGAGGGGAAAGGAGGGCAGGTGCTCCAATTCTTAACACGTATCGTCACCACAATCGTCATCCCACCCCCTCACCTTCTCCCTCTCCTCCCCTATCCACAACCATCTCCATGGTTACAGCGTCATGTTTGAAATGTAAAGATCAAACACATCCTGAAACACTAGACTACAATACATTTATGTGTGGACATTTTTTATAGATTTCTTTAATTAATTAATTTTCTATGTTTAAAATGTCATGTCATTATTTTTTCTACTCCACCATCATCCCCTTCCGTTCTGCTCTGTGACTCCTCCCCTCATTAGGTGGAGAGCCATCTGGAGTTCCCTTCACCTTCAGATTTAACCCTGCCCACAGCGCCTGTAAAGGAAGTCAGTTTGTCAAGAGGACCTGGTAGCAGGAAGTTTGTAGGCGTGGTCTTGTGCAACTCGTTGCGCTACAAGATCTTCATGGGAGATGGGCTTAAAGGTTGTACTTACTTTATCTGCTATTTGTGTCTTTCTTCTAATCTCCATTTCTTACCAGGATTCAGGGTGTTACAGAAATGCATTGTTGATTGACCACTTCCTCTTTTACTCTCTCCCTCCTCCTCCTCCCTCCCTTCCCTCCTCCTATCTCCTCCCCCAGATACATTCTACAGTTTAGCAGATACCTATGGTCATGGAGAGGATCACTGTCAGTTTGTAGACTCCTACCTGGATGGAAGGACAGGCATGCCCAACCTCTCCAACCATCTGCCCACCGCACAAGGTAAGAAAACTCACAATCCCTTCATGCATTGCACATCCTGTGGCCTTCCCATTAAAGTTTAGGGATAAATAAGATGCATAAGAGTGTAGTTTTCATGGTAAATTAACCAACAAATAACCAGTACCTCTATTATAACGTATGCATTACAAATGTGTTATAAACATGCATGTGATGTCATGCTCATGCTCTCCTCTTTGTTGTGTCTCCTAGGTTACTATCGTTCCCACCGGCAGGAACCAGTGACCTTTGGACCGATTGGCCGCCGCACACCCCACCCCTTCGTGGGTGAGCCACGATGAGGGGTGGGTGTGTGCGGCGGCCAATCGCGTCCAAAGGTCACTGGTTCCTGCCGGTGGGAACGATAGTAACCTAGGAGACACAACAAAGAGGAGAGCATGAGCATGACATCACATGCATGTTTATAACACATTTGTAATGCATACGTTATAATAGAGGTACTGGTTATTTGTTGGTTAATTTACCATGAAAACTACACTCTTATGCATCTTATTTATCCCTAAACTTTAATGGGAAGGCCACAGGATGTGCAATGCATGAAGGGATTGTGAGTTTTCTTACCTTGTGCGGTGGGCAGATGGTTGGAGAGGTTGGGCATGCCTGTCCTTCCATCCAGGTAGGAGTCTACAAACTGACAGTGATCCTCTCCATGACCATAGGTATCTGCTAAACTGTAGAATGTATCTGGGGGAGGAGAGAGGATGGAGGGAGGGAGGGAGGGAGAGGAGGGAGAGAGTAAAAGAGGAAGTGGTCAATCAACAATGCATTTCTGTAACACCCTGAATCCTGGTAAGAAATGGAGATTAGAAGAAAGACACAAATAGCAGATAAAGTAAGACAACCTTTAAGCCCATCTCCCATGAAGATCTTGTAGCGCAACGAGTTGCACAAGACCACGCCTACAAACTTCCTGTACCAGGTCCTCTTGACAAACTGACTTCCTTTACAGGCGCTGTGGGCAGGGTTAAATCTGAAGGTGAAGGGAATCCAGATTGGCTCTCCACCTAATGAGGGGAGGAGTCACAGAGCAGAACAGAAGGGGATGAGGTGGAGTAGACAAAAATAATGACATTGACATTTTAAACATAGAAAATTAATTAATTAAAGAAAATCTATAAAAATGTCCACACATAAATGTATTGTAGTCTAGTGTTTCAGGATGTGTTTGATCTTTTACATTTCAAACATGACGCTGTAACCATGGAGATGGTGTGGATAGGGGAGGAGAGGGAGAAGGTGAGGGGGGGGATGACGATTGTGGTGACGATAGTGTTAAGAATTGGAGCACCTGCCCTCCTTTCCCCTCCTCTCTCCATACCTGACTGACTCTTTTAATTAAAAACAATAAATATCCAGAAGTCCTTGCCATGGGTTTGAAAAGAAAGGAATGTTTCCACCATGGCACGGTGCCAAGCAGAGTGCTGAGTGTCAGACCCTGGTGCGTATGGCATGTGACTCCTTCTCACCTCACCTCAGTATAGGCTTGAAGAGGGGGAAGGACTTGATTCAAGAGAGACACCAGGAAGAAACAGCTTGGGTTTCCTTGAGAAACCCTGAGGGAATCTTCTGTTGTACTTACCAGGCGGTCGCTCAATAAGCAGGGGATCGTCTGGAAGAAATACCAAACAATGTCAAATGACAGGCCAACTTTCCGTTTCAAGACAATAGAGCTGAGCCTGGTTTAAACCAATACCTTTATGTTAAGCAAGTAAAGCATGAGTGCAAAATCAAATCAAATCAAATCAAATTTATTTGTATAGCCCTTTTTACACGCAAGCATGTCACAGAGGGCAAAACTCACTAAACCAACCAAATCAGGCCAATAGATCTTTAAGTAATAATTAGTTTAATCTATTTCTATTTCTTTACTTAATTAATCTATTTCCAAATAACTGATGCTTAGTCTCACCTACCTGATTCAGTGACATAGGTCAGCGTTTCACTCACTGGCCCCAGCCCAAATACATTCTTCGCCTGGACCTTGAAGTAGTACCTAAACCAGAACAGAACCAAGCAGAGCTTACAGAGACATTCAACAGGGAACTTTCAATATCTCTACTGTTTTCAATCAGTCCACGCATACAATGTCAACATCACATTAGTTGGTGGGTGAGAGCTAGCTCTTTCCACAGTCTCAAAAAAGAAGAAGCTAAAATAGTGAGAGCTGGAGGGGTAGTGAGATGAAGGAATAAAGACATGAAGGGGTAGTGAGATGAAGGGGTAGTGAGATGAAGGGGTAGTGAGATGGAGGGATAGTGAGATGAAGGGGTAGTGAGATGGAGGGGTAGTGAGATGAAGGGGTAGTGAGATGAAGGGGTAGTGAGATGAAGGGGTAGTGAGATGAAGGGATAGTGAGAATGAAGGGGTAGTGAGATGGAGGGGTAGTGAGATGAAGGGGTAGTGAGATGGAGGGATAGTGAGATGAGGGGTAGTGAGATGGAGGGATAGTGAGATGAGGGGTAGTGAGATGGAGGGATAGTGAGATGGAGGGATAGTGAGATGAAGGGTAGTGAGATGGAGGGATAGTGAGATGGAGGGATAGTGAGATGGAGGGATAGTGAGATGAAGGGGTAGTGAGATGGAGGGATAGTGAGATGAAGGGGTAGTGAGATGGAGGGATAGTGAGATGAAGGGGTAGTGAGATGGAGGGATAGTGAGATGAAGGGGTAGTGAGATGGAGGGATAAAGAGATGAAGGGTAGAACTCACAAAACCCTATACAGCAGTAATTACACGGCTAGCTCTACTAAATGACCCAGAGGTCCCCAGACAGCACAGCAGAGCGTGTCTGCAGTGAGCTCACTCTGTGTGTGTGGGAGGGGGGGGGGGGGGGGGGGGTACATGGTGTGTGTGTGTGAGAGAGAGAGACAGAGAGAGACTGGATTTGAAAGGAAGCTGTGTGTGTGTTCTGCTGCTCCTGCAGGGGTACCCTGCAGTAGGCCACGGTCCACTGCTTCTAACCCGGTCTCTTTAACAACATCACCAATGCAGGTCTGGAACCAATCACTAGAGCCACTGGAAACTCTGACCACCACTATATCACTACACAGACAGGGGAGTGAGAGGGGAGAGAAAGAGACAGCTGTCTCTGAGGGTTAGATTTGACATAGTGAAAGGCAGGGATGTGTGTACGTGTGTAAGTGTATTTGTGTGTGGATGTTTGTTTTTCACCAACAAAGATACCAGTATGAATGTTTGACCCTGGGATGTGTGACGGAATTTTCCATTTAGCATATTTGATGTGTGTGTGTGGGCATGTGTGTATGTATGTGTAGGTGTATGTGCATAACAGCAGGGTGTGAATGTCTCAGATGGTCTCAGATCTGACAGCCAGAAAGATCTAAAGGGAATTTCTGGACAGCCCATAAACTACTTCACCATCAACCGTAACCGTGGATACCCGTAACCGTGGACTCCATATTGGCACTGGGAAAGGAAATCCTTAAACCCCAACACACACACACAAACACACACCCTCCACCCCTTGGAAAGGGTTTTACTCCACTACTCTATTTGTGTTTGATTCTCACGTTAACAAATGAGACACACACCATAACTTGGCGAGCTGAAGCCAAGAGTCTGCCGGTTCCCGTGTGTAGCCTAGGCAGACCGGGCTGGTGGATCCACACCTGGCCCATGTTAACGGATCCCACTGCTTTTCTCCCCCTCTGTCCCTCTTCTTCACACTGGCTTTCACTCTCTCTCTCTCTCTCTCTCTCTCTCTCTCTCTCTCTCTCTCTCTCCTCTCTCTCGCTCTCTCTCGCTCTCTCTCGCCTCTCTCTCTCTCTCACTCTCTCTCTCTCTCTCTCTCTCTCTCTCCCTCTCTCGCTGCCTCTCTCACCCTCTATGTGAATGAACGTCATGTGTGACTGGCCCCTGACACAGACAGATGGACAGGATGAAAACCTCAACAAGAGAGAGAGAGAGAGAGAGAGAGAGAGAGAGGGAGAGCTACAGACACGAGAAACTAAATGGATGATTGGTTTGTTTAGAATGTCTATATCTGGGGTTTCCTAAAAGGTTCAGGTACTGTGTGAGCACTCTCACTTCACCTGTTCTCCAGGCCTGAAAGGAAAATGGAAGAGTTTGAATGGTGCCTAAAGCCAGTCTCTACAAGGTCATACTGCTGTCTTGGATGATGAGTAAACTCTAGTCATAACAAATCCCCATCAGCTTTCGAGACAGGTTTTGAGTTATCCATTTACAGTACTTCACTGTAATTGCTACATTTAGTTGATATCCCTTAGTCATAACAGCTCCGCTCCAATTCCTTCTCTTCTTCCCCTCCCCTCCTCCCCTCACCTCGTCCCCCCTTCCCCACATCCTTTCTTCTCCTCCTCCCATCTCCCGGCCTCCCCTTCCTTTCTTAACAAATTCAGAAAGGTTAGTGTGTGTGTTTGCATTGCGTCGTCTGCAATGTTCTCTGAGTCCCTGTGTGTACAGGGATCTCCCCCAGTGTTCCGCTGGTGTTTGTCTCCCGTCTGGTTGGAGAAGCTCTGCAGTGTGTCATGTTTTGGGATGATTTAGACCTGTTTTTAAACTTGCCTTCAGCCAACGGTGATTTAAGTCACTCGGCGGACCTCTTAGTCTCTTATATAAGCATTACAATATCCCTGCACTGTCTGATATCACTCCTGGAACACACACACTTCTACACACAGGCACACACACACACACACACTCTCCACTCACAGATCACAGGTACGAACATGATACATGTGTCTAATATCAGAATGATTGAGGGGATCTGACCATATAAACACATGTTCTAATACAACAAATAAACACAGAGGGAACCACTCCCCTGCAGCCAAGCACCCACCTGCACACACACACCCACCCACCCACACCCACACACACACACACACACACACACACACACACCACACACACCCAGCATGTGGGAGAGATTAGATCTTGAACAAAGTCCTTTGTTACCGCAGAAACCGCACAGATACAGCCATACACACTGACACGGACCTGGAATTGGGTTTGAGGTTCTCTACAGCCAGGTGTGTTCCACTGGACTGGCTGGAGGACCCACCTGTTGTTGAGAACGTCATCGTACGACGCGCTGTGGACCATGTAGCCTGCAAGGTCAGACAGGGGTCAGGAGGTAACAGTCAGAGGTCAGTGAAGCCTAGGCAGCAGCCTAGGCAGCAGGCATACCATGGCAAGGTTATGACATGTGAATGTTGGAGGCCATCAATAGAGGAAGGAGAATGGGCTACAATGATACACTCACATACTGTACACACACACACACAGACACAGTAATACATAATACACCCCACGTGCTGGTCCATGACACGTCTGCTGCCACTCAGTGGAAACTCCCCCCAGAAACACACTCCTCTACACATCACACTCATATTTGTTCCCATTGATGGCTGAGAGAAAACATCCACAGTCTCTCTCTCTCTCTCTCTCTCTCTCTCTCTCTCGTCTCTCTCTCTCTCTCTCTCTCTCTCTCTCTCTTTCTCTCACTCACTCTTTCTCTGGAGAGGAGGAGGGGAGGATGGCTAAAGATCATCTGGAAAAACAGAGGTTGAGAAAGAGAAGAATGAGAGGGGTAGAATGGAGGGAAGAAAAGGGAGAGATTGCTAGAGAGATGATAGAAAATTGGTTGAACAGCAGAAAAAACTGAGAGGAGATGAAGAAATAAAAAAGAAAGTTAGCGTGAGAGAAATGGAAAGAGAGAGAAGATATATAAAGGGAGAGAGAGCGCGTGTGATGGTAAACATGTTGTATCTGTTATAGCGATCAGAGAGGCTTGGAGGACCAGGAGCTTCTGTTGCTCTGCCAAACACAGCACAACACGCGCACACACACACACACACACACACACACACACACACACACACACACACACACACACACACACACACACACACACACACACCTTCATGCTGACTGAGTGACACTGTTACTTCACATCATATTCATCATTTCATGTTCACTGTTCAAATGGGACCCCTGTAGCTCTCTTTGTCTCTCTGACACAATATTTACATAGTCTTTCTTTTTCTATGTCTATTTCTCAACATCTCTCTCGGAAAAATTGACATTTTTGGAAACAAAAGCTCTCTCATGACTCATTGGAAGGAAAACATAACACTTACTTAAAACACTTACTGTAAGACTTAAAACAAAAATGTCCAATCACCTGACACCATGTCATCCTTCAGGGGTCGGGCCCAGTCCAGGATGACGAAAGAGTGACAGCCCTCCATGGCAACCACCGTGATATTATGGGGTTTGTTCCTGGGGAGCTGCTTCTGATTGGTGGCCAGGCTGTCTTTCTCCAGAAGGTTCTCAAGGACATCCACTTGCAGGTACTCCAGAGCCTCGGTCAGAGAACATGGAGACCCTGGGTCCTTCTGGATGTAGGTCAGATAGGGAGCTGGTGAAGAGGAGGGAGAAAAGGGCAGGTGAAGAGGAGAGGAGAAAAGGAGAGAACACAAGGAAAATGACAATCCTACTATTGCGATAGCGGAATTTATGATCTACTAATCGTATAATCGTTTATTTACTTGTATGTGCATGTGAGGGTGTATGTGTGGGTGTTTATTTGTGTGTATGTGTGTGTTTGCGTGTGCATGTGCACATGCATAATATGTGTGCGTGTGTCTGTGTGAGATCCAATCCAATCTTTCCTTCCCGGTCCTCCATCCTCCTCTTCCTGTCGTTCTGAGCTCTCCTTGCTAGTGCCAGCTGGACCCACAGCTGTGAGCCCTTCCAGATTTCCCAGAATCCCTTGCAGCAGCCTGACTGAGGCTGAGCACGGCCCAGCTGGACTCTCCCTTGCCTCCACACACACCAACATGCTAACACGTGTCACTGTACTCACATTAACACATGCTGTGTGTGTGTGTCTGTGTGTGTGTCTGTCCAAACAATCAGTTCTGGATTGTATCAGTACTGTCTGCATACATGTCTGTCTGTCATCATCAAATCCACATGTCTGCATGACCATAAAGTGTGCTCATTTATGGCCAGGTCAATGTGCTGACAGCATGCAGATGTGAAGCTCACCATGCAGTATAGAGCTCAGCTCTATCTGAAGGGGGGTTGGAAATGTCACCTGCATACTGCACAGGCCTGACCCAGAGACTGACTGGAGCTGTTCCTGTTACCGGTCTGGACTTCCCTCACTGCAGCATTACACTGACATGCTGCTTCTGACGTCTGGAAAGGGGGTTATGCTTTGAAGAATAGACCCGATCTGTGGGAGCTTATACTGTTAAATCTCTCCTTACTGACAAGGTAAAGAGGGAGATGGAGAATGAGAGGGAGAGAGACAGAGAGAGAGAGAACAAGAGAGAGAGACAGAAAGAAAAAGCGAGAGAGAGCGAAAGACAGGCAAAGATAGAGAGAAACCCTTCCAGATAGACAAATTGTGTCAGAGGCCTGGCAGTCGCGTGGGATTTGAAATATTAAACTCATAAATAGCAGAGGATGTCTCAACTGTCTCGCCAAAAGGACTATCCTTCCTTCTTCTCCTCTCCTCTCTTCTTTCCTCTTCATTCCTTCCCTTCCCTTCTCCTCTCCCCACCCCTTCCTAACCCTCTTCTCAGCTGACATCGACACAATTTACTTTAAGCACACCATTTCTTCTGTTATTCGATTCAGTTTTCTATTTCCGTCTCCATATGACGGTTGTAATGATGTTCAGATGTGCCTGTACTGCAGTGGGGCTGCAGTATGACTGGGCTACAAGGTAGCTGCAGAGACCAGTAAAGGCAGAAGGAACATGTTCTAGTCCCACTGGTGCTATACTGGGTCACACACACACCCAATACATGATAGTGTGACAGTCTGATAATGCTGAGAACTGATAAGGATGCTGATAAAACAGTGTCTGGTCCCCACTGTGTTCCTGGTGTAGGGAGAAGGTCTCAATATCCTAGGATTCCATCGAGTCTCACTCACCAGGTTGTAAACGGAAGTTATACTGACAATCACTGCCAACCAACGCTGGCTCCATGTGAGGTGTAAGCCTGCCATGCTGACGCCAAGGCAGTCTCAGGAGACACCAGACGTGATGACATCATCATGACATCCATCATCAACAGGCACCCAAGTATCACTGAGGGATTCATTTATAACCAGCAGATTGTCCTTCAGACAGGATGTGTGTGTGTGTTGTTTTTAGTCCTGTTGTTTCTGGTCTGTTTTCCCACCCTGCCCTCCAGTCCTCACCCTGCCCTCCAGTCCTCACCCTGCCCTCCAGTCCTCACCCTGCCCTCCAGTCCTCACCCTGCCCTCCAGTCATCACCCTGCCCTCCAGTCCTCACCCTGCCCCCCAGTCCTCACCCTGCCCTCCAGTCCTCACCCTGCCCTCCAGTCCTCACCCTGCCCCCCAGTCCTCACCCTGCCCTCCAGTCCTCACCCTGCCCTCCAGTCCTCACCCTGCCCCCCAGTCCTCACCCTGCCCTCCAGTCCTCACCCTGCCCTCCAGTCATCACCCTGCCCTCCAGTCCTCACCCTGCCCTCCAGTCCTCACCCTGCCCTCCAGTCCTCACCCTGCCCTCCAGTCCTCACCCTGCCCTCCAGTCATCACCCTGCCCTCCAGTCCTCACCCTGCCCTCCAGTCCTCACCCTGCCCTCCAGTCCTCACCCTGCCCCCCAGCCCTCACCCTGCCCTCCAGTCATCACCCTGCCCTCCAGTCATCACCCTGCCCTCCAGTCCTCACCCTGCCCTCCAGTCCTCACCCTGCCCTCCAGTCATCACCCTGCCCTCCAGTCATCACCCTGCCCTCCAGTCCTCACCCTGCCCTCCAGTCCTCACCCTGCCCTCCAGTCATCATCCTGCCCTCCAGCCCTCACCCTGCCCTCCAGTCCTCACCCTGCCCTCCAGCCCTCACCCTGCCCTCCAGCCCTCACCCTGCCCCCCAGTCATCACCCTGCCCTCCAGTCATCACCCTGCCCTCCAGCCCTCACCCTGCCCTCCAGTCATCACCCTGCCCTCCAGTCCTCACCCTGCCCTCCAGTCCTCACCCTGCCCCCAGCCCTCACCCTGCCCTCCAGTCATCATCCTGCCCCCAGCCCTCACCCTGCCCTCCAGTCCTCACCCTGCCCTCCAGCCCTCACCCTGCCCTCCAGCCCTCACCCTGCCCTCCAGTCATCATCCTGCCCCCAGAACTCCCTGTCCTCCACAGTACCCATGTTAACACACGAGGTGCTCCGTCTCTGTGAGTGTATTTACTGGGTTCTAACCCTGCCAGAACCAGGAGCCAGAGCTCCCCTCTCCTCAATGAAGGAAAACAGAACACACACAACCACTATCGTTATTTATAGGGTTGAGACAGGTAGCCACACACGCACAGACACATGTGCAGACTTTGCATGCGGGCACGAGTGCATGCACACACACACACAGTGCAGACACACTCTATCATCGAAAAACACGTTGTAACTTGGGCCAAAGGCCTTGTATCGTTATTTTTGTTAGTCCAAAAGAAAATGAATGACTCCCCTCGACTACTCCCCCTCTCTCACTGACATTAAGCAGATGTCTCAGAAGCCTCCCACAAAAACCCATCTTTCTACAGAGAGAGCGGTTGAGAGAGGTTGGGGTGATCACTCAAGTTTCTGAGATATGTACTGGAGGTTAAGTTGGATAGGATGTTAAGTAGGATATAGAGATGACAAGGTTAAGCGGTAGACTTCAGAGGCGTCCGGGTGTAACTGTGTGTGTGCATGATTGTGTGTGTAAATGTGTGTGTGAGCGTGTGTGTGTCTTTCGGGGGGGGACGACTTAAACCCTTGTTAGCGGTATGAGAGTCAGGAGACACAGGCAGAGTTGAATTATTATTAAGCAGCATAGCCACAACCACAAACACACATGCACACACTCACACACACACACATGCATGGACACATCTGCTCAAACACACACACACACACACAAACAATCATGTCATAAGTTTCATAATAAAGGTTTCTCAAAATTACCTGTGAAGCGTTTCTTTCCGGCGAGGTCGAACTCTGAGGAAGGGCTGTTGTTGAAAGGCCTGGTGTCTGGCACTGGGGTGGGGGGGCTCGTGGTGGTGGGGGGCAGGGTGGTCGAAAGCAACAACTCATCTAAGAAAATGAATGCACACACACACGCACACACAGTTACCGAGCTAATACATGGGCACCACACACTGTGTCTATCTCACTGTGAAACAAGTCATCCTGTTCTGTGTCCCTAGTCTTGTGTCGCAACCCTATAAACACCATGTCACAAATGGTAACGCTTGTGTAATTGCAATTGTGGGATCTCACTGTAAACAACTCTGTCCGTGATGCCTTAAAGGCATTCAGGCTGCCAGAGTATTCCATTTGCAGGGACGCAGCTTTGAAAGTGACAAGCGTTTCGCACCATTCTCTCGGAAAAGCATAACTTTTAGCTTTGAGAAAAGTGTACTGTATCACCTCAGACGGAATCAACTGGCTAGGGCCACTCCCTCACGTTGTGCAGAGCCAGAGCTCTTGTTTGACCACAGCCTTGGGGCACAGCGGCAGTGCCACTATCAGACAGCGGCAGGCAGCTCATTTGTATTGCTCAAGCTACTGTAGCAACATGTCTACCTCATATTGCAAAAGTTCCTCCAAGTACAAAAATGCAATCAAGCACTGTGTAACATATCATCACATGAGATGACATAACAGAATGTACATGGTGTTAATAACAGAACACCATGTACATTATAAAGTGCAATCAAGTAGATCATTTCTCATTACAAAAAATTGACAGCTAATCACTGTACATGCCTCCATGCAGAGTACTTCTGTGTGTGTGTGTGTGTGTGTTAATGAGGATGTTCACAGGCATGCTAGGTTTAGTTTGGTGATGATACAACATCACAAACAAAGCACAATGGGTCCCAAAGCACAAACAAACAAACACATTGTGAAACACGTTTTCAAACACAGAGGACAACAGGAAACAAGCGAACACCCCAGGCAGTGCATAACAAGGAGAGGATGGAAACCGATCAACAACAAAGAGATAAACAATAAATAAACAAACAAACAAGCAAACAAGCAGGCAGTTCTACGAGCTCAGCCAATACCTTCCTCAACAGCTAAAGCATCAAGCACCGTGGCGACTGTAACCAAGGAGTCCATTTCCATTCCTGAGGATTCCTCTGTTGGAGAAGCAGGACAAGCTGAAGCATGATCTCCAGTACAGACTCAGGTACACACACACACACGCACACACACACACAGACGTTTTTATTTGTAAACACATTTTGATCAAATGGATGTCAAAAACATGTACTGTCGTGAATGTGCCACACATATAATTCTAATTATCCCAATAAAATATAATGATCCCCTTTCAAAGTGACAGTGTTCCTCCCATCTAAGGGACATGGTACTCAGCTGACTGACTAAGTGTGGGTGTGTCTGATGTTGCAAGCCTCACAACACTCAAGTGAGTGTGCCGAAGGAAGCTGCTCAATGTCTTCCTGTCGTATGTGTGAGTTTGTGTGTGCATGCATGCATGCATCCAAGCCACAAGTGTGCGAAGTGTACTGTGTGTCTGGCGGTAACGCACACTGTCATTTCAGTTCACAACCACCGCCCAGACACAGATGTGGAGATTTATTTGTGGCTCCTGGGGTCACATACACACATGCTGCACACACACACACACACACACACACACACACAACACACACATGTTCTCCAGACATCCACTGCCCAGATGACACAGATCTGGAGTGTGTGCTTGGATGCAGGCCACAGTAGCAGTGAAGGACAGAGAGACATGGTAAACGACACACACTACACTTACTGATCCCAGACTCTGGTCTGAGCCAACAGCTTACCAAGCCTTCAGTGGTGGGAGGTAGTAATGGATCTGAGATATTATTGATGATCTTGTGGGAGAAAAACTGAATCCATCAATGAGGACATTTGGTCGATTCCAAGTTATATATTTTTCATGCCCAAAAAACAAATTTAACTGAACTAACCTGAATTGAACTTGCCTAAATTCAGCGGAACTATATCAAAGTCATCTGCTAAATGACTAAATGTAAAAATGTAAAGTGAAACAAACAATATCAATTTGACCTACCATATGGGTAGCAGTTGAGAACCCCATCCGGGTCCAAGAAGGGGAACCCCTGGGAGTCCAACCGGGAGAATGTTCCGGGCGGGCAGGTAGGCAGCACTGGCAGGGTGGTGGGCTCCTCCGTGGTCCATTCTGGGGTGGTGGGCTCCGGCGTGGTCCATTCTGGGGTGGTGGGCTCCGGCGTGGTCCATTCTGGGGTGGTGGGCTCCGGCGTGGTCCATTCTGGGGTGGTGGGCTCCGGCGTGGTGGTAGGAGGGGCGGTCGTGGTTGTTGTCCTGGGTTTAGGGCGGTTCAGGCCAACAACAGGTTTCCCTCCCACGGTCAGGAACTTATCTTTGGGGTTGACCACCGGTCGACTGTCTCGACTGTTACCAAACAGAGCCAGGCCTTCCTGGTTGACCAATGGACTGCCCTCGTGGTCTGGAGGGGGAGGCGACAAAGTCCTAAATACACTATGCTAGAGATGGAGAGGTGTTCAATGAAGATGATGGAGACCGTTTTACAACGGTTTGCTAGGCTGGAGTCTTACCAAATATGGTGCGTCCATCCTCCCCCAGGACCACTCTTCTGGGCCTGCCATGGGAGTCCTGCAGGACACGCCCATCCTCATTCATCAGAACCCCCTTGTCCAGGTCTACCACCTGGGGAACACACCCAGAGGGAGACACATACACACACACAGACACGCACGGTGGGAGACACATAGATAGTCACAGACACACGCACACACACACACACACACACACAGAAACACATGATGACACATGATGACACATGACAGGAAATACAGTATATGGTTAAACAAATCAAATAAATGAGAATGTACAGATTGCGTGATGAGAGGTCTCTGGCCCATAGACATGCTGCTCACACATACCCATTTAGTCCCATCCGGACCAGTGATGTGTCTGCGACTGTTGGCTTTGCCCTGGTCCTCTGTGGAGCTGGGCTCCTTGTCCCTGGTGGCTGTCAGGTTGGGCCGCCCATTCTTACCTGGAGGGTGGGGAGGAGAGAGAGAGAGGGCACAACTCACTAGCTGCATCTTGAGGACTTAAGTTCGCCTGCTGTGGGTGTAGTCTAGAGTGTAATCTACCATGATAGGATGGATTACCACACGTCATGGCCTGGACCCGCACATGTACATATTGCCCGCACACACACAAAAAACACACACATAGACAGGTCTGCATTACCGTTTCCATAGCCAGGCTTGACTCCACCACTGGGTCTGCTGGGGTAGCGTGTTCTTGTCCCCTGTCCCGCCTCCGAGGTCAGAGCAGGCTGCCGATTAGCTAGCAGGGGGGATCGGACTCTTGTATTGGTCCCTGGGATTGGTCGTCGAGGGACAGGGATGGGGATGAAGGAGAACGAACCAGTCCTACCTCTGGGGGAGGAGCCACGTTCCACAACACCCTCCTCCTGGGCGGGCCTTAGAGGGCTGCTGGCCAATGAGGTAGTGGTTTTGGGGGCGGGGGTGGGATCTGGGACCTTCTGGTTCCTCTCAAAGACCTCCTTACTTCCCTCATCCAGATAATCCTCATCGTGATCATTGTCGGTGTGTCCCTCCTCCCTGGTGCTTCCTCTGCTGACCGGCTCACTGGAGTCTCTGTGTCCACCTGAGGAAGGACGGGAGTTGGTAGATGAGGAAGATGAAGAAGAGGAGGAAGTGATGGGGTTTCTAGAGCCACTCAGTGCTGTATTCCTATTTGGCAAGGAAGGTTTTGGTGACTCAGCCCCCAGGTCATTCTTCAGTGGGTTGAGGGAGGGGGAGGAGGGGTTCTTGAGGTCCGGGTTAGTTTCCTGCACTCCCGATACCCCTGCTGCCCCCGTCGCCGCAGAAACCCTTGTTGGCCCGGAGACTCCCGTTGCCCCGGCAACCCTTGTCCTGGTGGGCATCTCCCTCAGGTAAGGACGGCCTGCCCCCACAGAGGATGAGGACCCTGACCTACTCCACGGGACACGCCCATCAGCTCTTGCGGAGGGGACCCTTGTCGCCCCGGAGACCCTCGTCCCCAATACTGGCCGGGAGTGGTGGCGGCTCAGGTGGTGGGGGAGTCTTTTGGGGGGGTTGACTCTGGAGGGTGGGAGGGCAGGGGTCAGGTTGCTGCTCTCCTCTTCTCCTGTCTCCTGGTCCTCCTCCTCTTTTGGAGGTGGAGTGGTGGTGGGAATTGTAGTTGTGGTGGGAATTGTAGTTGTGGTGGGAATTGTAGTGGTGGTGGGAATTGTAGTGGTGGTGGTTCGAGGACTGGGTGTGGGATCTTTGGCCGTCACTGTATGTGTGTGTTTGTGGTCGCGGTGGTTGTGCTCCTCTCTGTCACGAGCAGTCTCCTGTGGGTTAGGAATATTTGAACTGTGAGTCTGTTTGTTGGGAGTGTGTGTGTTCACAGTGTGCCGGTTGGTAGAGTGTGTATTGGGTGTGTGTGAGTCAGCAGAGTGTTGGTTAGAAGTATGTGTGTTGGAAGTTTGGGAGGTTTCTGGGGTTTTGGCTCCGTTGGACAAAGTTGACTGGGATGTGGCTGATCCTGCTTTCCGTAGGCCAGTCAGAACCCTGGAGGGGTTACCCCTGCTCACAACTCCAGGCTTCCTCCTACCATACCCAAACCCAGTCCCAAAACCACGCCCTGCAGAGCCAGAACCCCGACCCAGGGAAGGTTTCTCCTTCTCGGGCTCCGAGGCGGTGTTGTCTGGGGTTGGGGCCGGGGTGGCTGGTTTGATGTCAGTCTCCCCTGGCTGGTCGTAAGAGTGCTTCCTCTCAGGGTAGGTGGAGGCTGTGTGGTCTTTTCTTATGGCTGCAGACTCCTGGCTGTAACTGCGGCTGGAGGAGGTAGTGGTGGAAGATGAGGATGAGGAGGATGAAGAGGAGGATGAAGAAGACGAGGATGATCCAGTATCCACCTCCGGAGTCCTGGACAGAGAGCTTGCGGTCCTGGAGAGGGGTCGTCTGGGTCGACTGATCTCGGGGTTGGATGATGTCCGGGGGATGTGGGCGGGGTATATTCTTCTTCCTGGGAGGGGCTTGCGGAGAGGGAGGGAGGAGGAGGGTTTGGACGGGGTGACAACCTCTTTGAGTTCAGTTTTGAGACTGGTGTCGAAGCTGTCAGGTACAGAGGGGTCTTTCCCTCGGCCATATCCCTCCTCTTCCTCTCTTGACAGAACAACGTTCCCTGGAGTCTCCGGATGCTTCTTCTCATCTACAGCCTCATTGGCCAGCTTCTCCTCATCTACAGGACTGGGAGAAGGTGATTGGTCCTCCTCCTGTCTGTCTTCAGTAATCCTCCCTCTCTCTCTGGCTGTGGAAGACCCACCCCCTAACCGCTGATTGGTCGCCATGTTCCTACTCGAGCCCCTCACAGATGAGAAAATGCTGTGATAGGACCGTGTCTGCGTGAGGGGGCGTGTCCTTCTGGAGGATGGCGGGGCCGGGGTGGTTTCAGTGGGTGTGGTCGGCTCCTCAGTCACCTCTGCCGATTGATGGTCAGTGTTGTCGTGGTAACTGTCCTGTTTGGAGGTGTGGCTGGGGTTGGGGGCGGTCCTCTTGGTGTCTTGGTTTGCGTGCCGCGACACGGATGAAGCAGCACTGCTGCCTGGCAACAGAGAGGAGGGTTAGCTTAGAGGAGCATCCCTTTATACACTCACACACATACATGCATGAAAGCATATACTTGAGTGCACAGATACGTGAACAAATACACACACCTGCTCACACACAAACACACACACACTCTTCCTTACTTCCAGGCATGGCTACGCTGTAGGCCTTGCTCTGGGGCCCCTGGCCCTTGCGGTTGGTAGCTCTGATCTTGAAGATATAGCGTTCCCCAGGCTGCAGGCCCTCTATGACAGCAGAAGTGGTGCTGCCACGATATGTCATACTCTTCATACTGAAGGGCTTCATGGCCGGGGCGTAGGACACTATGTACTCTGGGGAGGGGGAGGGCGCATATTAGATTCACACTGATATCCACATTGATTGGTTTGTTGATTTGTTGGTTGGCTGGTTGGTCGGTTTGTTGACTTATTGGTTTGTTCATTGATTTGTTTATTGATCATATTAATACAATAATGAAATAATTACATCAGGATTACATTTTGTATTGTTATGTGGTATGATTGGTTAATCAGAGATGAGGTCACATGGTCTGACCTCGTATCCTTCCATTGGGCTCCTCGGGCTGGTCCCAAGTTGCCGTGACGGCGGTCCCCTTCCCCCTTAGTGGCCGCACCAGGAAGTTCTCCGGAGGACCGGAGGGGGCTGGAGGAACGAGGGAGTAAAATCAGAAGAATGGAAAAAGAGGAGGGAATTTAAAATACAGAAAACAGAAGCAGCAAAGGATGGAGAACCAAAATAACCCCAAATGATATAAGGAAAATGCTGTTTAGGCATGTAAAGCCTCCAGGCCATGTCTCTGCCAGGGGCTGAGTGGAGGGAAACTCCTCTGTTTCCAGGGTGGTCCTAGAGAGAGACGGGTTCTGTGGAGCGGAGACCTGAGAGGGAGCTGGGAGCCAGGCCATAAACACTGACACGCTACTGAACCATGTTTCACAAGCTGCTGCAGCAGACGACCATACTGCAGTCACCCGTCTCACTACCAACACCACAGTCACTGTCTGTCTCGCACCCAAAACTACAGTCACTGTCTGCCTCACTACCAACACCACAGTCACTGTCTGTCTCGCACCCAAAACTACAGTCACTGTCTTCTGCCTCACTACCAACACCACAGTCACTGTCTGCCTCGCACCCAAAACTACAGTCACTGTCTGCCTCACTACCAACACCATAGTCACTGTCTGTCTCGCACCCAAAACTACAGTCACTGTCTGCCTCGCACCCAAAACTACAGTCACTGTCTGCCTCACTACCAACACCACAGTCACTGTCTGTCTCGCACCCAAAACTACAGTCACTGTCTGCCTCACTACCAACACCACAGTCACTGTGTGTCTCGCACCCAAAACTACAGTCACTGTCTGCCTCACTACCAACACCACAGTCACTGTCTGTCTCGCACCCAAAACTACAGTCACTGTCTGCCTCACTACCAACACCACAGTCACTGTCTGTCTCGCACCCAAAACTACAGTCACTGTCTGCCTCACTACCAACACCACAGTCACCCCACACATGTACTATAGTTATATTTCTATTCATTTGCCATTTTATTGTTTTTCTGTTCTGGCAGAAAGGTGGCCTACCTGATTCAGGGGTCCTCTGGAAGACGGACACGGTCCACTTGCCGTGGTTGTCTCCCTGGGAGATGCGGACAGAGAACTCATACATGCCGTCAGCTGACAGGGAGTCGATCAGCAGTCTCCTTTGATTGGTTGTTTTGAACTCCCACCGAGCTGACTCTCCCTTCTCTCTGTACTTGATGGTGTAGTGTCTAAAACAGAGAAGAGAGGAGTAATATGTCTGTCCTTCTGTCACACACTTAATCCATGCTTCTCTTCAGTAACTTTTTGTCTCTGTATTTATCTCTCTGTCTCTCTGTCTCTCTCTCTCTGTCTCTCTCTCTCTCTCTCTCTCTCTCTCTCTCTCTCTCTCTCTCTCTCTCACACACACACACACACACACACCTGGAGCCTCCGGGGGTGACCTTCTCCATCTCGACGGCAGGGTCTACCCAGCTGATGAGGACTGACTGGGGGGACATAACCCTCACACTGATGTCCTGGGCCTCATACTCCTCAGGCTCTAAACCACACACACACACACACACACACACAAATGGAAAAATGAACAACTGTATCTCTCAACTTTGTGTTTCTGTGTGTTGCTGTGGTGTGGTTGCCATGTGTTACCTGGAGTCTTTATTTTGGAGTTGACGGGCCTGTTGACAGGAGCACTCCGGCCCTGTGCCTTCTGGGCCTGCAGTGACACCACATAGACGGACTCGGATGCTGGAACAGAGAGGGGAACACACACACATACACAGAAAGTTGACCCTCTCGTGTTTTCACTCGTATGTCTTCCTGAGTTTGTTCCTTGCCTCCCTGTCGTACCTAGTTGCGGGGAGCGCTGGGTCCTCTGGTCAGCTTGTGGCTGAGTGTGAATATTCCTCCTGTCCAGCAGGGGCGCCCCCGCGCTCATCCTCTCTGGCTGCCGCGGGCCTGAGGAAGACTGGGGGGCTCTCAGCTGTACCTTAGGCATGGCCAGGACTGATGGCCGTGCCTGAGTGGCTCTTCCAGTTCCCCTCCGTCCTGGGGGGTCAGGCCTGGAGGTGGCAGCAGACCGGGGGGAACCTGGGGGGTGAGAGTGGGGAGGTGGTGGATAGGGAAGGAGGTGGGGGGGGGGGGAGGAGGGGGGTAGGAGGGAGGGAGAATGAAGTGAGGTGGGAAAGAGAGAGAGTACTTCACAGGCCTGTGAGGTGTTTCAGGTCTCAAGCCTGTAGAGGCGATATTTTCTGCATTGACTTTCAGTGTCGTCCCAGTTTGTTTCCATACAGACGGGCCTCGGGTTCCATTACTCCACCAGCTCATGCACTTCATTATCCCACACACATGGTAAACAGACACAGTAAACATGGTCGAGAGGAAAAGAGGAAGGACAGGCAGACATGTGGACCACCGCGACATCTGCTCCCACTGGCTTCCTATTGGCCTCCTCTTGTGTGACTCCATGTTCCACAGAGGGTCTGACCACCAGACTACCTCCTCATCTATCTTCACTCTCTCACTGGTGAGCAGAGTGACAGCTCTGACAGCATAACACAAAACTTCTGTCCCTCCCTCCCTCCCTCCTACCCTCCCTCCTTTTTTCTCCTCCCTCCCTCTCTCATCCCGATCCCTTGCTGATAATCAGTGACAGATGAAGATCTGTGGCTGCATACTGTATGCAGGATGGAGGGGGATCAAGTGTGGAGTGAGGCAGAGACTCCGTAGGGTCAGCTGACACACTGAGTGACAGACTCCTTTGTCATTGGAAGATTTGTATAACAGATAGATCATGGGAGAAGAGAAGATCCGAATAGAGAGAGAGAGGAAAGAAGGCAGGATGAAGGAGAGACACTTTAAATCCCCATGGGAATAGAGAGTGCGGTTGAGGATGGATGAAGTGAGAGAGTGTCAAAAGATGAATAATGAAATAATGAAAATGAATAATAATGAATGATGAATAGTGGGAAATGATGAAAAGGCTGGGGAAAGGGACTGCAGGAAAGTTCCTATCAGGGCAGAGTTGTGAGAGTTGAAAAGTTCCGTCTCTCAACGTTTCACTCTTTCGCTCTTTTTCTCCCTCTATCCTTCCACCTTTTGTCTCCTCTCTTTCTTTCTCTCCCACCTTTTCTCTCTCTCTCTCTCTCTCTCTCTCTTTCTCTCTCTCTCTCTCTCTCTCTCTCTCTCTCTCTCTCTCTCTCCCTCTCTCACTCTCTCTCTCTCACCTCTTTCTCTCTCTTTCTTTCTCCCTATCCTTCACTCTCCTGCCTTCTCTCTCTCCTTCAGTTCTCTCCTGTCGTTTTCCCCCCTCTCTCCTATGATAGTGGTTCATGTGGATAGTTGGCCTGAGCTGTCATACCCTGGAGTGTCCATCCAATACCTACACTATTCCAGGTCGGTCTGTCCTGGAAGTAAGGTAGGCCAGCCAGACAAACATACCAATGTGTGTGTGTGTTTGTTTGTGTGTGTGTGTATGTGCATCTCTATAAACTTGGAGCAGAGGTAGCAGAGATGGAGAGATAGACTGGGCTTTCTTTCCTGGACTCCTGAAGGTACATAAGTATTCATCATCATCAGATTAGCATTTTTTTAAGTCAGCGATGACAGCAGACATTTAAATGGCCTTTTCTCATCATTCAGACAGGATTACCTGGAGGAACGAAAACCAAGACACTCCTCTCTCTTACAAAGCTGCATTCTGATTGGATGAACAGAGTTATGCGCTAAACTTACCTTGCGATGATGCATTGAGAGGAGCCCCGCCCAACACCGCAAATCCATCAAGTTTAACCCATTCACCACCTACAAAAATAGTTGCAACATATTCTAGTAAGCAATGAGGTAAACCACAAGGTATACAACTAGGTAAACATCAATTCATCCACCAAGTAAATATGAAGATGTATAAAACATCTGTTATGGAAGCTATTAGCTCATAGTTTAAGAGATGTAATCTGTCTCCCTCCACCACCCCTTCTTTCCCTTTTCCCTCTTTTTCCCTCTCTCCCTTATTCGTTTCTCTCTCCCTTCTTGTCCCTCTCATTCTCTTTTCCTTCCTCTCTGCCTCTCATTCTCTCTACTCTCTCTCTCACCCCCCCCCCCCCCCTTTCTCTGTCTCTCTCTTTCCCTCACTTTCAGTCTCTCTCACTTTTGTCTCTAGTAAGTTGTCCTCAGTGTCTTACCAGACACATAATCCAGGAGGAAGCAACCTGGTGTTATTTACGATGACTAGTGTTGCTATGCCTGCTGGGAACACAGCAATCTGTGGACACTGGGTGGAGACAGAGGGTTGGACAGAACTACTGGGCCATCACACACGTATACACACACACATAAGGGATTGCCACATCGATAACACGCACGTGTATCCACACACATGAACACCGCACACACATGCACACACACTCACACACACAAACACAGTGGGTGACCACAACTTAAGGCACACCCCTCCGTATAAAAACACACTCCGCACTCCTCAGTGACCACAACACTGAGGACTGAGTTATTGGAGTGGGGTGGTGGGGGTTGGGGGGGGGTTGGAGAGGAGAACAAGGGTTGGCTGGAGACTGAGCCTGCTGGTGAGGAACAGCATAGCCATGCCAAGCTCAGACTGAAATGGACTAATGACAAATGCAGCCTCACCACAGGCTGTGTGTGTGTGTGTGTGTGTGTATACAACATCCTGACTCGGGTTTTATAAGGTGATATTAAGAACAAACAGAGAGCCTGTAAAGCTCTATAGATAATGTTGCAGTAAAAGTCTAAAATAACCATGTCTACTGTAAATCCTTGGCTGGTCCTGGGCCTGTAGGCCTGACTCTATGATATGCTCTTGGAAAATATAACTTCAAAATACACTCACTCAAACACACACACACATTCATTAACACACACACACACACCTCACCTCCAGGGGTCTCTGCTCTGTACACAGGTTTGCTTGTCCCCTCCTCGTTCTCAGCACTCATCTTGAGAAAGTGAAGAAGTCCGGGCTCTGAAACACACTCTGCAGTTTAGCCCAAACCTCTCTTCCTTTTCTCCATCTCCATCTCCCTGTCTAATGTTACATTGTTTCTTTTTGCTTCGAGATATTCTCCTGGTCCCTTTAAATATCACTAAATCACACCACCTCAACTGTTCTCTCGTTACCATACCATAATAATGATGAGCTGTCTTTCGGTACTCCCGTCTTTCTCTCTTTCTTTCCCTCTATCCTTCCAATTCTTCGTATTCTGTCTTAACCTGCAGCAGCCCTCCACACTTATCATCCTTTTTTCTCCATCCCTCTCTCTTCACATTTCTCTATGCCATTTTTCTCTCTCTCCATCTCTCCCTTCCTCCACCTGTCTTCCTCTATCTATCTACCCCCCACTCTCACCCCTCCTTCCCCTCTCTCCCTCTGCCCCCCCCCCCCCCCCCCGTCTCCATATCTTACCTACATCCTCCAGCACCTCAGAGCGTCGGTCCTTGTCCACTTTGATAAAGCGTAGTGTCCTCATGGACTTGCCGTAGCCGATGTTGTACCTCTCCACCGGCCGTCCGTCCAGCTGGTTGGGAGGCTCCCAGCTGACCTTCAGACCCTGCCCCACCGACGTCAGACGCACGTTCCTGGGCTGCAGAGGCTTGTCTGATCCACACACACATAAACACACACACACACGCACAGGTAAGTACACTCACACAGACTTACAAAGGTAAATACATGCACATACTGCACACATACAATGTGTACAAGCAAAAGCGTACACATTACACAGAATGAATCCACGAGGCGGCATACAAGGAGAAAATAGTTCAGTAAAGTAGGAAGAAGAAAACAACACACACCCAAACACAGCCTGGTCATGTTACAGTTTCCCCATACCTTTGCAATGATTCAAAACAAAACAAGACGTCCCAATGTTAAAAACAAAACAAAGACTACAATAATGCAAGTCATTTGTGATGGTTGCTTCTCCCTAAGTCCTACCCCAGTCCAGCACTACACCCAGTATATGTCAGAACACTACTTAGTGGAGTATCAAAACTTGTAGTATAAGATATGGAAAGAGAGAGAGTGAGAGAGAGAAAGAGACAGAGAGAGGGGTGGGGAGAGAGAGAGAGAGAGAGAGAGAGAGAGAGAGAGAGAGAGAGAGAGAGAGAGAGAGAGAGAGAGAGAGAGAGAGAGAACTGTGTGAAGGTGTATAAAGAGAAAAGGGAGAGATGGAGTTCAGTATGGATGGCGTGTGATGGCTCTCCGCTAAGGCCTTCTGGGAAGAAGAATAGCTGATGGGAACTTTTCATGACACAGAAGACCTTCCAGTGACAAAGCTCATATAGACTAACTCAATTTGTGCTATGGCCAGTGAATCTGAACCAGTACCGAAAACTGCAGCTACAGCTTGCGTCACTAGCACAGAGCAGGAGGATGTGGCTCTGTGTTCCTGTGCTATGAAAGGGTGCACACACACACTGTCCATCCACACGCTGAACACACTCACAAAACCTGAACACCTTACGTAATACACTGAGGATCCACACATTGACCCCACACATCAAATATACTCACACACACTCAGCACCCTCTTACACTACAGACCTTCACACACTGTGTGACCTTCACACACTGTGTGACCTTCACACACTGTGTGACACCCAGGTGTCCACCCAGACAGGGGACGGTAATGATAGAACATGCCAGGTCCTGCTCAGAAACAGATGGGCCTACTCTACCATCATAAAAAGGGGCTGTATATAATAGTAAAAGACGCCTCTGGTGTTCTACAAAGCACTCAAGACCAGAAACTCACACACACAACACATAACACTCTTTCAATACATCTGGAAGGCTGGAGCCTGGCCTGGATGCCGAGGTGTGAGGGAGTATGGTGGGTACACCTGTGTGTGTGTGTGAGAGAGAGAGAGAGAGAGAGAGAGAGAGAGAGAGAGAGAGAGAGAGATTAAAAAACGATAGAGAACAAGTGAGAGAAAGAGCTAGAGAATCAACCATTGTAACGTGGCGTCTTGGTTAGCTCTGCTAGGATTAGTCATTTTACTCCACAGATTTCTTTTCTCAACAAGGCCTTTTGGCACTGGAGGCATCTTATCTTAGAGAGGGAGAGAGAGAGAGAGAGAGAGAGAGAGAGAGAGAGAGAGAGAGAGAGAGTCCACATTGGTTGGTTGAGACACAACTAACATGAGTCTGGAGACCCATCAGTCACACTATCGCTGTTTCCAATAATGGTCAGCATGACATGAGGGCATGTCCGCTGTCTGGCAGAGAGAGTGAGACAGAGACAGACAGAGACAGAAAGACAAAAATGTAGGAAGATTTCTGCTGCACCCAGAGCTCAGACAACCATCTGATCTGTCTTGGAGTGTGTCATCCGAGGGTATTCAAATCTAACAAGGCGGGATACAATCTAAGTCCAAGAAAAATTGGTTGGTGATGCCGCTGAGTGACATAGTATAAGTTTAGTATAAGTATAGGACTTCAGGTTGTGTGAATGTGTGAGTGTGCGTGCATGCATGTGTGTGTGTGACCGAGAGATAACATGCTGGAGTGTGAAGACTTTATGTGAGGTTATGTGAGGAATGAGGCTAGAGCCTAGGGGACGTAGGGTCACCATGTTAGTAACTACAGAAGTTGAAAGGGTAAGTGTGTGTTTTAGTGTGTGTGTTTCAAGCAATAAGGGACACATGAGCGCACTGAGGTTGATGCCTGTTTTCTTTTAAGATATGTTTTGGCATTTTTTATTTTGATAGTGACAGTTAGAACCCAGGCCCCTGCGGTAAGGCCTTAGCCCGTGTGGTACATGTGTGACGGTATGGAACAGACGTAGCCACGCTCCGTCACAACAAGGTGTCGTTCGCCCCTCGCTGGGCTCGAACGCACGACCTCTGACTTGCCAAGCGCGACCACTACCAGCTACGCCAAAGAAAAGCTAGCTATTCGTTGACGCGGGTGGCCTGTTACATACCTGAGGAGTGAGTTTCACAGGTTCACACCCGTTACACATGCTCCACCCTGTGAGCCAATGGGGCGCACTACGCCACCTATGTCTACTTGTCTCCCTCTCTCCCTCCCTCCTCCCTCCCTCCCCCCCCCCCCCCCTCCCCCCCACACACACACACTCACACTCCCTTCTCTCTGGGTCAGGTGGTGTGTTCAGGGGCCAGGTGCTACCTGTTTACCCGATGGGCACGGCGCCTAGTTATGACATCATGACACGAGACGTGTCGGCGGGAGGACTGACAGACAGCTGAGTGGCAGGTGAGGAGGTCAGGCCAGCGCATGTCAGCTGATCAAACCAGCCTGCCGACACGATGGAAAATATTAGTGACATGCAACAACAGCAAAATCCCTCTCACACCTTCTCCCTCTATATATCTTTTCTCCCTCTCTCTCTCCCATTTCATTTTTCAACATGTGGTTCAAGTTTTAGAATTCCTGATGCTCAATCGAGTCATGTCCGTCAAACCCACCTCAAGTATTCCTCTTCATGAAGTGGAATGGAAAAATGACATTCCTGTGGCTTGCAAGGACATGATCCTCTCTCTTCCTCATCTCCATCTCTCCGTCTCTCTCTCGTTACAATGTTCAGCATCAACATGACCTGGCTGCCCTTAAGCAATGATTGGGAGTTGAAAACTCCAGCTCAACCAGTGAGAGCAAACCAAAAAGTCCCTTAGTCAATAGGACCAGGCCAAAGACTTCCTTAGTCCATGAGAGCAGGCCAAGAATTCCTTTAGTCAACAAGTGTACCCCTCACACTAGTTCCTATAGTCGTGGTCTTGTAGGGTCACAGAGTTGCAGAGTCTAGCCCTCTCCAGCTGGCGCTAAAGATTTGTTTTTCTGTAGCTGATAAATATCTCTTTATACAGGAGAAGAGGATAATACAAGAGAGAAAGAGAGACAGCATGATGGAGAGAGAGAGAAGTAGATAGAAAATAAGTGAGAGAGAAAGAGAGAGGGAGGAGAGAGAAGACAACAACAAAGTACCACAACAAGCAGCTGCTGAGTGTCTCAGAAAGCATAAAATGACCTCACTCACTGAGCATGTCCAGACGGGGGAGCAGAGAGCGAGAGAGAGAGAGGGCGCGAGAGAGAGAGAGAGAGAGAGAGAGAGAGAGAGAGAGAGAGAGAGAGAGATTAAAAAACGATAGAGAGAAGTGAGAGAAAGAGCTAGAGAATCAACCATTGTAACGTGGCGTCTTGGTTAGCTCTGCTAGGATTAGTCATTTTACGCTCCAAAACGCCACAGATTTATTTTCTCAACAAGGCCTTTTGGCACTGGAGGCATCTTATATCTTACTGGATGGATGGGAGGGGGGATGTGGGGAGGGCATCCAAATTAAGCAGTATTTAGGCTGTTAGTTTCCCTTAAATATGAGAACAGATGAGACATGCACCGCTCTGCTCCAAAAGGACCTCATATTTAGGGCCAATCTTAACTGTATCTTCATTGTTAGGTGAGCGGTACATGACAACACGAGCAGATCCATGGTTATTTATTAAATAAACAGTAGACATAGATAAATACACAGTCGGGACGCTTCCCATGAGCCACCTGTGCAAACTGCGGCCAGCCCGGCAGAGCGGGAACCCCGGGGGTGCGTAATTACGCACAGGAGCAAAGAACCACAGCGCGCTCGACAAGACAGGAGGACTTGATAACAGGCAACAGCACAGCTGGGGCGCAACGGATCCTGAGGATGATCGACAGAAACATGATGAAAGCGTCCCACTTTTTCCCTTCCCCTCCTCCTCCTGTCCCGTCTGGTATCCCCCGCGGTGTAGGATTATCACGGACCTGCTACCGCGGCCAGATTACGTCACTATTTTGGCGCCATAACATCCATTACAAATCAAAGCAAAGTTTCCCTGTTTTTTTTTTTTCGCTGGTGGTGGTGCCGATTGTAATCCTATGTCATATGATCTAACATTTGTCATTTTAATTTCACTGTCAAAGCTACTTCAGCACGCGCCTATGAGGTAAGATCATATTCCATGACTGCTGCGTTCACATGGCGACATCACATTTTCCTTTCCAGAGGACGATGAAAGAAAGGTCCCGTGGTAATACATTCATTATTATTGCTTGTTTCAACTTATGTTGAAGTTAAATCATGTTCTTTCTTTTACATCTGTGAACGGTTAAGCAGTTTTACTTTAAAACGTTATTTTTCTCATCACCCACAGAAAAGTTATTTTAATCAAGATGATCTACACCTATCAACACCACGTGCGTAATGCGTGAAAAAAGGCATACAAAGACAGACACATATGCACTACAATAAACAATCACAATGTGTCACAGACTGAATTACAAAGATCCACATCATTACCAAATCCACACAAACCTGCTGAAACTACAGGAAGACCCTATGTGACCCACGCATGACACAACATTTGATTAAAAACCTATTGCAGAAGGCTTTCCAATGAAGCAGCTGGGCAGGAGTCTGTAATAAACTGATCGTTAGCAATACGCGCATTAGTACAACAGTGAGGGACAACCCATCAGAACAGCTCACACACCTGTTAAGACCTCCAGTCATATGCGGAGGGATCTCACCTGTCAATCCGGGACTTGATGCACTAAAGGTGAGGATGAGCGCTAGGAGAGTCCGTGCTGCGGCGGGTGCCATAGTGAGTATAGTGCGCTGTTCTTGCGGCGCAGCGCAACGGAGGGCTAGAGGAAGGAGAGGGCAGGGACACTGGGAGTGCGATTTGGACAAACTTCTGGCACCCACTTCACCATGTGAGTGTCTCCCTCTTCCGGGGAGGAACGGAACTGGCCGCTGGAATCGCCGGTCAGTACTCGTACATATTTTTTGTGAACAACTTTCATTAAGCTCACTCTGATCTTATTTGTAAACAGATTTGAGCGGGCTGTGTGACACAGCCTACACTTAATTAGCCTAATTAGTCTATATATACTGACTATCTACCTAAATAGTTTAAATGAGTTCTCACGTGGAGGCGAGCAGGATGCTTGAAGCCGAAACAACTGATAGGTCATAAATCAGTTCAAAGCGTCCTCTCAACATCTGCCGTTTGACTTTTGGGTTCATTGTTTATGCCCGGATTTTCCCGGGAAGGGGGTCGTTCGAAACCTAAACGGTTTTATTGTTCCCTTGACAACGGAGGTAATGAATTCCTGCCATGGACCAGTCGATCTAATGTAGGCCTACACTATTGTAACCCTTGTTTATCAGTATTGCAATTAAACTTTATAGACTGACAGAGACCTTCATGTCAATATGAGTTGACATAAACTCTGTAATCTATTTATGCATCCAGAAACACAATATAGTCTTGGCGCGAGAGACGGCTTGGACTGTAGCCTACTCATGTAGGCCTATTTCCCACAAGGGACTAATCGTTTCTGGTTTTGGTAGATATGCAGCCAAGTATTTAAACAGTAAAGTAACGTCCAAATAGGCTACAGTAGGCCTACACACAAGTAGCTACAGCTCTTGGCAAGTGGAAGTTTTAGACTCCCTATCTATTAGACATCATTCAGGATCAGCCTTGAGACCTTCCACATTTATGGCAAAGTCCTTAAAGGTTTGCAAGCATTGTTTTTTTATGAGCAAGTACAGATAAATATTCTGTAAAAACCTTAGTTTGTCCATAGGACACTAGACTTTTGTGAGTAGGCCTATGCCTAAACAACATTACAGACACTCTTTCCTGATCTCACAACACTCGGGTAGGAGTCCACTTTAAGATTTAGATCGAGCAGGGTCAATCACGGTCCTAGAAATGTAATTCCATACAGACACGGACACTACAAGCCCACTCTCTCCCTGTTCTTTATCTCCTTGAACAAAACGAGGTCAACAGCGCCACCTGGTGGTTGTAGGCTGTATCTGCGCTGAAGGCACACCGTCCGGGGCTTTTTTTTATCTGCGTTCGTAGAACACGTCCCTCATACAGCGGTCGTCCAGACATGTTCTGATCCCAGAAGGGAAGGTCTGGTAGCGACGCGTGGATGATGTCTTCTCCGTGGGGAGCATTGGTCTGAGGGGGGTTAGGATGGGGAGATGCGTTGGGAGAAGTTGGGGGAGATTTCAGTAACCACATAAACCTTTACATATCTAACACATAAACACACATTCAGCGTTCAGTGGTTTAGAACTCTGTCTGAACCCTGTTTTGTAGAACAGTCAGCTTTAAAACAGTATACAAAATCAATAAAGCACTAACAAAAATAAGAGAGGACATCAACCGTTCTTAATGGCTTTGTTGTCATCAAATCAATAGGATTACCAAACTATTTCCGAAGTCAAGTTGAATATTTGTGTCGTTTCAGCATCACTTTTACAGTCTCAACCAAATAAAGTAATCACCTCTACTGTCTCGATCTCTATAGGGATCTGTATTCACCTGGCAGCCAGTCTCGTTACTCTCTTTCACCCACCTCACCCCCACTCTCCTGTTACCTCATCAGGTGTTGCAACATACAACAGATTGTCTAAAAGCTGAAGGCTTAGTGCTGTGTGTGTGTGTCTGTCTGTGTGGTTTTATGTGCAGGGTCAGCTTTAGTTCCCCCTAATACATGTTTAATGAAAGCTTTCAACAGGGTGTGAAAAGTAAGACTAGTTCAATGATCCACCTTCAGAGGAATGCATTAGCCTGGGATCAGCTGGGATCACATACATAATGTTGTTATCAAAATATATGAACCTATTAATGCAGAATAGGCCTAGAAGAGATGTACATATCAGTGGTAGCAAGTTCACATTTGTTTCTATTTTATTTAGACTTTTACAAAATCCATATCCGGTTTAAACAGTTAAACTGTTCAATAGCCTTGGCCCTACTGCATATATACATCTTTGTATCTTTCTAGCTATCTAGTTATATAGACCTATTGGACTATCACCCAGTAAAGACTACTGTGCTTAAGATCTTACATATTCTCCCGCGGGTATTTCTCAACATCTTTCACGGGAATAACGAAGTGAGTGACGCCTAGTCGAATTCCTGTCTTATCTCGGTACTTCTCCCGGTGTTTCTGAGCGAGCTGCATCGGGAGAAAAAAAGCACCAGACAAAACAGTTTATTAATGTAGGCTTCGGTTAGACATAGGCATACACATCGGTCTGGTCTGTCTTCTCTCACCTGGCCGAAGTTCTTAATCGTCTCATGTCGATTCAAGTCAACATTATACCGGGCCCAATAAGGCATGCTCAGAGCCCATTCCCGGTTCTCGGCCCGGTGGGCTGAAACCAGGAGCCCGTTGTTGGAGTAGACGGACGGGAACATCCCGCCACGGTTGTATGGGCTCTTGCTGGAGGACATCGTGCTACTGCGAAAGTCCTGGAAGTATTTGATAGTGGCATTCCCGAAGGTGTCGCCGTATCGGTTATTGATGTTTGGAACATGGCCACAATAGCTTGGAAAACCAAAAGGAGAGCGAGAGATAAAATGATGATAAAGACATTTTACGTTCAAATTGTAGGCATAGGCCAGTTCTAACTATTAAGCAATTTAGTTAGGCTACAGCCTATAATTCCCACCCCACATCTGGCTTACCCAGGCATAAGGGAAGGTGGAATATAGGTCGCGTTGTTGTGGGTGATCAGTGTTCCGTTTCCTCTATGTGCCATTTTGCTATTTTGTACCCAGGGCTCGGCAGCTGACCCAAACACCATAGGACTAGCAGAGCGCGCACTGACCTCGTCCTTCTACACGCTCTCAGGCAAAACAAGGAAACAAAGAGTTGCCTGGCAACCGCCCTTTACGAAGCTGAGGTCATAATGACCAAAATTAGTCTTTTTTAGGGAGCCCAAATTGGTGAATCAGTCATTTCCCGATTGGCTTGAGCTATTCCATATAATACTAGCACACCGAACATGCATGCATGTGTATCGGGGGCGTCGTTAGACCCTTTTTACTGGGGCACTTGCCAAATCTGCTGTTCCCCAGTAAAATCTAAAGTTTGAGTTTTAACAATTTACTTTATTAGTCAGTGCATTAATTTAGATTGATAATCCCGCAGTAGATACGCAGTATCCCAATCAACACTTGATTTAACCGTTTGTGTTTAACCGAAAACACAAACCTATATGCATGCAGAATTCCATGTCAGTGCGCTCTTTTGAGCTTGCCAAATAGCCACTGCAGCACGGACACAGAAGTCCAGGGGGGTATTCCAGAAAGCAGGTTATGCAACATAACCGGGTAAATTAATCCACCAGCTGATTCACAATGTTGCAGCAACCTATTGGCAATGTGTCAGCTGGGGAGTTAACTTACCCGGGTATGTCGCATAACCTGCTTTCTGGAATAGGCTACCCCCCAGGTGTCTGACTCGGCACACAAGTCAGAATTGAGGTAGGATAAGAAAACATTACAAAACTAAAGATAGTTTCTAAATGATAGGCCTACCGATCATCTTATTTGGACTAAAACATAAAAACAATATTACATGAAGCTCCAAAAAATATTTGCACTCAAATGAATGCGAAAAAAATGTGCGCGCTCGCATTAACTAGGCTATGGATGTCCCTGCCAAAGCTGATATCAATCTTGCGTCGCTGAACTGTTGTATATTGGGTTAAGCAAGGGGAGTTTCTATAGCATAGTAGCGCATTGTGCGCATCAAGCTTGAAATAAAAAAAGGGATATGAATTAGGGGCCTGTGCCCCAATAGAGTTTGATGTCTAACAACGCCTCTGGTGTGTATGTTCAAATATTGACTGAGTTTAACATGCTATAGGCCTACTCGTTATTTTCTTCACATAACAATGCACATTCTTAACTAATTGAAAGCCAGCCTTTCCTTTCAAGAAGATACTCTCTCCTCTTCCCGTAGAGCCAGTGCCCCACGCCCTCCCTCCCTTGATTTTTCTTTGGGAGGGAAAGCTCTGGCTACACAGTAGCCTATACCTTCTACACGAGCATGTCTGGGGCAGCGAGACCCATCCAGCCCATCCAGCCACGGAGCGTAGCGCGGGATAAAACGAAAGCGCATGAATAATTCACATCCTCTCTTTCTATCAGAGCAGGAAAAACTAGATGCGTTCTGCAGAATGAAGATCTTCTCACAGACGCGATGAAATGCTCTGAAAGATCACTGCCATTTTAGGTGATACACACAACTAAGTTTAATTTGTTTTAGTATTTTTTGTTTTAGCACAGTAACGCATTTCGTTTGATTGGAATGAACTGGGATTGACTGGAATAAGATTTTGTTTTAAGAAAAAAACAACAAAAAAACATGGCTCTTTTAGTTCACCTGAAGACGGTAGCCAACCTTCGCGGGAAGGGAGACAGAATCGCCAAAGTTACATTCCGAGGTATGAATACGACTTTGTGCCTTTTATATTATATTATCAAAACCTATTTGATTCACTCTGCTTACGGTGTGCGATCCGTACCGAACTCTTTACCTTTGTGGGTAAACCAACCCCAGAAATAGCCATGTATCCAGATATGATATAGAAGGATATTTGATGGTAGGCTAGCGCCTGAGATGCGCTGAGAAGTTGGAAAACCCCCTCTTCCTCCGCAAACCCGGGAGACCTGGTTTGAGACGCGCCTCGTGAGCTGATGCGATGAACTCTTTACGCGGCGCTATTGCAGTTTGTCAAACTGTCTTCATCTCCCATACATGACCGCATTATGAAAATGTTGCTTTTTTCAGCTATTTCTTGGTTAGCATTGATTGCGAATAGGAAAGTGTGCAGATTGTGTTTTTGGTCATTTCTTATCTTCGTTATCACTCAGGAAATCATTTTATATGAATCAAGCTTACAATAATGTTTATTGCATTGTTATAGATCAGTAGGGGAATTGCCTTCACCGGTCCACCCGTTTCATTTCACGTTTTACAGTCCCAACGGGGTCACCCCCAGCCACGCTCCTAACATTCTCACTGTGCACCATTAAAATACATCGATTTTTTTCCCTCTGAAAAAAAAGAGAGAGTCCTGTACTCTAGCCTAAGGAGAATGTCCCGCGGTGGTGCCCCATCAAATCTGTAGAATATTGTTTTTATCAGGACATGAATTTGGGGCACCCTAGTGGCTTCAGCTGGCTGAGGTCCTTCCGCAGGGGTCCGCGTTCGACTCCGGGACAGGCCATGTACTGCATGTTATCCCATCTCACTCTTAGTATTTTATGTCTCTCTAACTGTCACTCTCAATAAATCAGAAAAAGCACAAAAAAGATTAGGGATCTGATTATCTTGGAAGATCATACTAATCATAATTTGTGTGTGTGAGTGAGAGAGAGAGACATAAGAAGAGTAAGTGAGCAAGTGTTTGTTAGTCAGAGAGGGAAGATGGTCCTTTCAGCACCTTGGAGAGCACTCACACAGGTTTCTAACAAATGTCCCATACAATGCCACTTTGGATCTCTCAAAAGTGTTGAGGAACACTTGGCTTAACAACCTCTTCTCTGCTGTGGTGCGGGAGAAGGTATTGCATCCACAAGGACAACTCTGAGAGGCCCAGGGGGAGAATTTGCCGTAGGACTCCTCCTGGGTCCTTGCCTAGGTACCAATCAGGATGCTCTCCTCCCCCCCCCCCCCCCCCCCCCCTCTCTCTCTCTCTCTCTCTCTCTCTCTCTCTCTGATGATGTGACTCCAGCCTTGGTCTCTGGTACATGCTTGTCAACATGTCTTCCTGTGTAGTTTCAGCTCAGGCAGTTTCCTGTCTGGAGAGGAAGTCCTGTCTGAGGAAGCCACTCCCAGATATTAACTATCCCCATTCAGGCATATCAAAATTATATGCAATATCCAATTTGGTAAATGTTTTGGGGACATTATCTTTTTGGGAACATTGTGTAAGCTACCCTGTTGTAAAACTGTGACTGCCCTCATTTAATAGCAGATACTTCAGCAAACTCTAGGTCTTCATACAGAGGCTGCCTCACATGTCCATTCCACAGCCTCAAGCAAGCTGCTGCAGTCATTCCGCTGTGGAAAAATAAACGAGAAATTAAACGATTTGTTCCGCCCAAGGAAATTGTGTCAGGTTCACTTGAGTTGAGTTTAAAGTACTGATTGCCTTAATATCTATGAAGTATTATCATGTGGGTGTTGGTTTAGCTCTGTGGTAGATTATTTGACTGCAGATCAAGAGGTCTCAAGTTGAAATATCCCCTCTGTACTGTATGCCACTTTGGATTAAAGCATATGATTATATCTTTCTGTCTTTCTGACAAACACAATACTTCTCATGTCTCCAATATTGTCTATTTCTTTCTTTCTCACCTTTTTCTCACTTCTTTCTCACTTTTGTTCTCACTGAGAGAGGTGCTGTCATGCACCATTCTCTACCCCGGACCTCCTCTGCTCTCCTTTTCTTTCTCTCCATCTTCGACCCGCTAGATTGTGCATTCATCCCACCTCCTCTCTCTTCATGTTGTTGTCTTGTTAAGTGTACCTTGCATAATATTCAATGCGCTTTACTCCTCTGTGTCTTTGCCTCTCTGTCTCTCTCTTTCTTTCTCATCTCCATCCCTCTCCATTTAAACCCGGTAACGAATGAGGCTCACATCTCTGTTAGAAGGAACACATTTTCGTGACATTGCTGCTGTGGAGGTGGAATCAATTGTTTACTAAACAGCTTTAAGTTATAGACACTGCTCCATGTACTGTGTAGAACCACCCAGTCTACCTGTGCTGCCAGTGATGAATGAGTCTCTACACACAAACACACATCAATATCTCTCCATCTTGGTCACTCTCGCTCTCCCCTCCTCTATCTATCTCCCACTCTCTCTCTCTCTCTCCCACACACACACACACCTGCACTTATACAAGTAGCTAGCTTTAAACCAAACACGTAATATTATCTACGTATATGTTTTTATTAGGACACCTGGTTCTTCTATTATAGTGTCACCAATCTGACAAGCACAAAACGATTCATTTCCTGTACAAATCAATTACCTCAGGGACTGTAATTATACGTCTGTTGTGTGTGTCTGTATGCCTGTGTTTACGTGTGCCTGTGTGTGCCTGTGTGTGCCTGTGTGTGTGTGCGTGTCAGTAAACATCAGCTGTTCACACTAAGCAGACAGGACTGAATGCAGCTTTAGACATGCAATGTTAAGTATACACAGACACAAGCAAACAAGCACAGGCCCAAAACAGCTCACGTATACTTCTACTCAACCTATAAATTCACACAGAACAAATATTCAGTGAATAACCTTCACTGTTTAGTAAGCCATATGGTTTTGTTTTTCAATGCAACAGACAGAGAAAGTATTGGATGTACAATATACGTATATACATAGTACATTCTGTGTCTTACCTTTTACATTTTCACCTTCAACACATTGTTGTAATACTCACAACTCCTGTTAGTCTAATGACCGTGATTAATCATTTGGATATCTCTTTTTTTCCGTTCTTTCGTTTGTTCTCTCTCTCTTTCTTTCTCTCCCTTCTTCTCTCTTTCGTTTCGATTTTAGTTTTCCCCCAGTCTACTTATGTAATTAATGGTGGAAGATGATCCTAAAATCTACTGTTGTCTTGTCTGCTCAGTGAGCCGGGTTGTCCTTGTTACTTTGGCCTTCAATCAATACATAACCTTCATGTGTATGACTATGTTGTCTGTTGGCCGTGACTGTCACCACTGACAGTGTCCCCTGTCTCCCCTGCAGGTCTGTCCTTCTACACGCGTGTGCTGGAGAACGTGGGAGAAGAGGCCAGATTTGAGGAGGTCAGTCATTTTTCGACACGCTCTACTACCTCCTTTGACCATCCAATCAGCTATCACTTCCTACTTTGAGCATCCAATCAGCTATTAAGAAATATCGAGCGTCCAATCAGCTATCCAGATATCATTGTACATGCTTTTCTACGATTAAGATGACAGGTGATAAAGCAAGACGAGACAAACAAATGGCCGAGACCAAAACGTGAGGGGTTGTGTACAGTAGATAACCCAACCAGGGGGAAATTCATCCCCTCGGTTTGAGGGGATGAATGTGTGTGCGTGTCTGTGCGTGAGTGTGTGCGCTCCTCTTTACTGTGGGATTGTTGGTTGCAGTGTTTTTTTCTGTAGGCTCCTGTCAGGTTTGGTAATCGGCTCAGTAATGCTGTTAGATACAAGGACACCCCCCTGGGAGGGGGGAGAGGGAGTCAGGGGGGAGGAACAGGAGAGGGAGGGAGAGAATGAAAGACCGAGGTGTGGGGAGTGGGGAGGAGGTAAAGGAGAGAGACAGAGAGGGGATGAATGGAAAACCGGGGGGGATCAATTGACATGAAGGAGGAAAAGAGTGAGGGATACATTGAGTGAAATAGACAGGGAGAGAGGGAGCCCACAGAAGACAGATCCAGTCCCACAGGGAGCTGCCGGGGGTTTTGTCTCGTTGAGAGGTTCAAATTGTTGTTGAGAAGAAGAACACGCTCCCTTGATGGAGCCCTGAGCCTGCTTCCTCTGCTGATAACAACCTCCATTGTTCCATTGCTCTCCATTGAACCTAATCAGGGAGCAGGGCTCAACTGCTCGCATACATACGCGCTCTAACATCAGACACACTGAAAACACAGAAAAACAAGAGGAATGCAAAGGCCAATAAAAAGAGAAGGAGAGGAGAGATAGGGGAGAAATGTGATGGAATTTGTATGATTAAATGTCTGAGGTCAGAAGAATTTGTCTGTATCTGTTCATTCTTGAAATGAAGGAGGAGCAGTTCTAGAACAGTACCATAAATGATGTCTGGAGTAGAAGGGCTCTCTAAAAATTTATGATCTGGCAACTCTTTTATACAGTAATTCCAGACAGTTACATAATTAGTTCAATAGCTCATGTCTATCAAAAGAGGAACTCTTCAATAAAGAAGAAAGTACAAAAGGAAATAGTTTGCAGAACTTAATACGGATGCTCAATATTAAAAACAGCTTGAGACAAGAAAGAAGAACTTGTCAGCAAAAATCCCTGGAGAATGGAGACTGTGGAGCCACAGTTAAACAATCACATTTGTTAGACGTTTGTCAGCAAACGGAAACTTAAGCAATACTGTCTTAGGCCAAAAGGTTATGCTAGCTTTACAGAAGTTAAAACCTCAGCAATAATTGTTCTAGGCCAAAGAATATTATAGACATCTTAAAGAACAGTCATTGTCTATTACAGAAAGACACAGGGAAAGAAAGACGGATAGACAGGGAGAGGCTAATGTGCCTCAAGTTCTAGTGTCTCAGTTCCACAAGTAGGCTGTTGACTCAGCATTAGAGTGGTACTCTTTAGAGGGTCCAGTGGGACTGAAGTGAGATGATAATGTAGGACAGAGTCTTACCCAATACCCCCCCCTGCTACTCTGTCATTAGCACCACTCAACGTCAATGACACATCCAGGCTCACCCCCAGGGCTGGCCAGCCCTTCACTTCCTCTCAAGCATTGTGTGTGTGTTTCGGTTTGAATGTATGATGACCATCAACATTTCCATCACTATAATTATTATCTTCATCATCATCATCATCATCATCAGCAGCAACAGCACTATCCTATCACCTTTATCATCATCCTCATCACCATCATGACCATCACCGTAATCGTATCTTTAGCATTGTCATTAATATCATCGTAATCATCTTTGTCATCCTTATCATCATCTGATTGGTCTCCAGTAGCATAGTGTATCTAGAGCTAGCGACAGAGTAATGGTGGCTGATCTGCATTCATGATTCATGTGGCCTTGTGTAGAGCTTTGCTATTAGCAGCCACAGCACAGACACAGAGCCCCCTCCCCCTCCCCCTCACACACAAACACTGTCCACCACATACTCATCCCTGAGAAGAGTAGAGATTATCCAGCACACTCTCTCTCCTGAGGGACTGCAGGGCTGGGGCTGGGATCCTCCCATACAGACAGGAGACTCATCTGGGGTTTGACTATGCTGCAGATAAGTTGCTTTACTAGGAGGGCTTTCAATATTTTGTGTTTAACCAAAGGATTTGCCTTTTTGTTTGCCCCAGGCTTCATGCAACACTGAATACATCTACTTTAGTACCAGCCTGCTTCTTTAGTGAGAGACACTTACCGTTATGTCATGTGAAATAACTGCAGCCATAACTTTGTGGTCATGACTTAGTCTCTTGGATACTGAATTGCTATAATGGGATGTTTTTCCAGAACCGGCTGTCCTCAGCAGTCAGTGTACATACCTATTCTAGTTAGAGGTTTAGTCTAGTATGAAGTTAGAAGTAGTGGGCACAGTGTCAGTTTGGTCAGTTTGGCCCTCTGCTGTCCCCCACTCACTTATCACTGCTCATTTCACAGTGAGAAAACAGGAAATCCTCCCAGGCTGTAAGGCATCCGTCATGTAGACTACACCACTGGTTCTTGCTCACTGCTGAAAAAGCTCAATTAAAAGCTTCCATGTTCGTTGTTTGGTTGGCGTGCAGAAGAACACAGTCAGGTCACTTCTCAGACGTGTTTGCATCACTTCCCTGATCGCCGTGGCAGATCGAGCAACACAACGTGAAGGGAATCAGCCAAGGGAATCATTGCCCACTTGGTGATGGGGTTCAATTTACCAAGTGCCCCTATTAACCCACTGCCCTGTTTAAGATAAGATCGCTACCACACTAACCAGGTCACTGGAATTGTGTTGCTCCAGGAAATCTCCTTGTCTGAGAGAAAGAGTGGTGGAGGTGGTCTGAAGACAAGAAACGGAGTTGGGATGTCTTCAGAGCCAAAGACAGATATTTTTTGCGTATTTTGTCTTCAAATTCCTGCTGTGCTCACTGAATATTGGGGATGAATGCAGAAAAATAGGCTCTCCACCCAGATGGAGCCGGAGGGAAGTCTGAATGAAATTTCCTCACTGAATATTCTCTCCCCCGTCGAGGGGGTTTCTGTCTGGAGGCTGATGTCATGGCTGTTCATGGCCACAAAATCTGCACCACTCACTGCTCGTCTTTATTATTACTTTTTGTTCACAAAGTTTCATGAGAGTGAACACACACACACACACACTTAGTTTCTAAGTAGAAGATTGCATTCTCATGTGTTCGTGCATCTGCATACGAGTCGGCTCACTTGTACCTCAGCACCACACAGGAGAGACAAGCACTCTCACCTGACTGCTGCACCACACAGGAGAGACAAGCACTCTCACCTGACTGCTGCACCACACAGGAGCCCCCCCCATCCACACCACAACAACAAACACTAGGCTGGAGAGGACATTTAACCAACAGAAGTGCCAGACATACAGTCTGGGGTGTTTAGTCTTGTGGGGAGAGAGGTTTATGATTTGACTCACCTATTTCAGGAAACAGGAATGCTTTTTTGAAAGGTCAAGGTTAGCAATGAAAACTATAGTCATCATAAAGTCCCACATACCATTCGAAGGTAATTGTCTAGAACCACTGCTTTACAGAGTAGATAAAAGAGGGTTCAGATGTAATAGCCGTCTGTTCTTACAGGCCTTCAGGTAACCTGCTGTGCTGGGGAGGTATCCGTGACGACGCTCCTCCATCACCCCTCCACTTAACGATCCTCCATATGTTGCGGCAGGTGTGGGCGAGATAACGATGCTTTAATTGGTACTGCAGTCCTGAAAACTAAGTGACAATGAAAGTCACAGTTAAACTACTTCAATGAAGTTCGTCCTCCAGCAGCAATTCTCCGTGGCTCTCAATCCTTGTTGAGTTTAAAGGTTAATTAACTTAGGTGCATCGTGGAGTGCATACGTGTTTAAAGGAGGAGGATCAGTGTAATTACGTGCGTCGTCAATCAGGACCCATGTTGAGGGACATTAATTAGTAACACTTTTTCCTTAACGATGGCTGTGATTGTCACTGAACATACGCTAATATAAAACATGATTGATTCCACTCAGTGCTTGTAATGCCACATTATTCTGTCTGACAGATTGCAAGTAGGATTTCGAGCATGATGAATTATGATGAGATTGGAATGACATTTTACATCCATTTACTTCGGCTAGTACTGCATTAATATTTACGTTTGTTTCCAGTATGAAAAGTGTGGGGAGGGAGGTAACAGCAAGCTCTGAAGAAGGAGAGAAAGACAGGGACACACTGGACAAGACACGGATGGACAGGCCAATGGATGAACTAGAACTGAACGATTGGTTTAGACAGAGGGAGAGGGGGATGGAGATGAGAATGGGAGAGGGTGGGAGTGAGAGGTGGTTGAAGAGTGGGAGGTAGAGGGGAAGGAGGAAGGAGTGAGATAGGTTTGGATATTGACCAGATTGGAGTTCTTCAGCAGACTCAAGCTTATCAGAGATACTGTTTAATCTGTGAAAAGCACATACACACACGCATGCACATAAACCTCAATTCGTTTTTGTACACGCACACACACAAACGTGTATGTAATATTAGGGTGAGTCCCTTTATTAAATAATTTAGGTCCAGAGTTGAGCTCCACATTGCAGCACTTTCAGTTCCTGTGAGGATGTGAGGGATACTAACCCAGGGTACGTTAAATATTACATCACTTCCTCAAAAAATGACTGAAATCTCTTTCTCCAAGTGAGGAGTTATCAAAGTGGTGAGAGGCAGAAACGTATCTTTTTGTACCTCGTTCACATATTTTCCTACTCAATGTTGATGTTTGAGAAGTGTACCAAGCATTAAGGGAGGTGGTGGTGGAGGAACTGGTTCACAGCAGATGTAGTGGATAGGAGGCCTTCGTCAGCACCTGCACACAGAGACTGAGGTGATGGCAAGGCTCTTCATTACGGATACCTCATGCATTGAAGCAACACTCCACTGTCAGAGAGAGAGAGAGAGAGGGACAGAGAGCGATAGGAACGGAGGGAAACGAGAAAGAGATTTAGTTGTGAGCATCCCTGCTGTACATTATTTATTCCAAAGCTGCTCATCCACCGTATCCATGGCAACAGTAAAGAGGAAAGTTATGGGATGTCACCCGGAAGAGCCGCGGTTGGCCCCACTCGGCCCGCCACGCCCCCCCCTGCCCAACACTCGTGCATCATGGGAGTCATATCTCCTGTTTAATTGAGTACTTAGCCTTTCAAATGTGGAGATGTGCACCAGATGATTCTGGGGCTGGAAGAGAACCTGCCATTAGAAGAGACTTAGTGCTCTCATTAGAGGGGGAAAGAGGGGGGGGGAGAGAGAGAGAGAGAGAGGGAGAGAGGGGGAGAGAGGGGGAGAGAAGGGGAGAACAGAAGCAAAGAAAGCAGTGCCAGAGCAAGGAGAGAGAAAGATAGAGAGAGATAGAGTGAGAGCCAAAGGGAGAGAAAGAGAGCGAGAACCATTGAAATCATATAAAGTAGGATCAGTCAAAGCAATTGGAGATATTACTTCCAGAAGGTCAGTTAGGTGGAAATGTAACATGGAATCAAACTATGACGGATTTGTTTAGAGTTGAACTTGACTGACATCACCAAAGTGCACTGTACGCTCACTTAGCCTTGTGCTCCTCAAAGTGACGATCTGAGGGTGAGTCACAGTTCTCCTGAGGTGCCACCTCACACCGTGACTCACTGCCTCACACCGTGACTCACTGCCTCACACCGTGACTCACTGCCTCACACCGTGACTCACCCAGGTGTTTCATTTTGGGATAACTCATTATATCCCTCCTTAGTCTCCATCAGACAGGCATGCCCTGTATGGGTAGTTTCATAACCAAGCGGCCCTTTGTGTCTCTTTAAGAAGACGTTGTTGATATTGGGACCATGTGATCGACAAAATGGACACAAAGTTCACAGGTGGTAGGTGGCGATGGCGGTCACCATGGCAACACTGAATGACACACGATGGGTTTGAGGGCATAAACAGAACCCGTTGTGTGATTAGTGTCAAGCATGAATAGTAAATGTGTTATTTGTATATATATAATTCTACTGTATACTGTATATGTGTGGATACACTATCAGTGTGAATATAAGATGTTTGGTTCTGCCTTTACTCTTTGTTTAGGTCCCCAGCGTGTTGTTCCTGTTCTGTAGAAGCAGGAACACCAAATGACAGCAGTGGGAAAGCTATAGAGATGACAGCCAGTTAAATGTGACAGGTTCCTCTGTTGCAAAATCATGGGATGTTAGAAGCCTCTCATGGCCGGAGAGACTGATTGCAAACCATGCAGCAGAAACACTGCTGCTGGTGTGTGTGTCTTTGTGTTCTGCTGGTGTGTGTGTGTTCTGCTGGTGTGTGTGTGTTTGTGTTCTGCTGGTGTGTGCGTGTTTGTTTTCTGCTGGTGTGTGTGTGTTTGTGTTCTGCTGGTGGTGTGTCTGTGTTTGTGTTCTGATGGTGTCTGTGTTTGTGTTCTGGTGGTGTGTCTGTGTTTGTGTTCTGCTGGTGTGTGTGTGTTTGTTTTCTGCTGGTGTGTGTGTGTTTGTGTTCTGCTGGTGGTGTGTCTGTGTTTGTGTTCTGGTGGTGTGTGTGTTTGTGTTCTGGTGGTGTGTGTGTTTGTGTTCTGGTGGTGTGTCTGTGTTTGTGTTCTGCTGGTGTGTGTGTGTTTGTTTTCTGCTGGTGTGTGTGTGTTTGTGTTCTGCTGGTGGTGTGTGTGTTTGTGTTCTGGTGGTGTGTGTGTTTGTGTTCTGGTGGTGTGTGTGTTTGTGTTCTGGTGGTGTGTGTGTTTGTGTTCTGGTGGTGTGTGTGTTTGTGTTCTGGTGGTGTGTGTGTTTGTGTTCTGGTGGTGTGTCTGTGTTTGTGTTCTGGTGGTGTGTGTGTTTGTGTTCTGGTGGTGTGTCTGTGTTTGTGTTCTGGTGGTGTGTGTGTTTGTGTTCTGGTGGTGTGTGTGTTTGTGTTCTGGTGGTGTGTGTGTTTGTGTTCTGGTGGTGTGTGTGTTTGTGTTCTGGTGGTGTGTGTGTTGTGTTCTGGTGGTGTGCTCTCCACACTGTGTGTGTTTGTGTTCTGGTGGTGTGTGTGTTTGTGTTCTGGTGGTGTGTGTGTTTGTGTTCTGGTGGTGTGTGTGTTTGTGTTCTGGTGGTGTGTGTGTTTGTGTTCTGGTGGTGTGTGTGTTTGTGTTCTGGTGGTGTGTGTGTTGTGTTCTGGTGGTGTGCTCTCCACACTGTGTGTGTTTGTGTTCTGGTGGTGTGTGTGTTTGTGTTCTGGTGGTGTGTGTGTTTGTGTTCTGGTGGTGTGTGTGTTTGTGTTCTGGTGGTGTGTGTGTGTGTTCTGGTGGTGTGTGTGTTTGTGTTCTGGTGGTGTGTGTGTTTGTGTTCTGGTGGTGTGTGTGTTTGTGTTCTGGTGGTGTGTGTGTGTGTTCTGGTGGTGTGTGTGTTTGTGTTCTGGTGGTGTGTGTGTTTGTGTTCTGGTGGTGTGTGTGTTTGTGTTCTGGTGGTGTGTGTGTTTGTGTTCTGGTGGTGTGTGTGTTTGTGTTCTGGTGGTGTGTGTGTGTGTGTTCTGGTGGTGTGCTCTCCACACTGTGTGTGTCTTGCCGGTTTGTATTTATGTCCTGGTGGTGTGTGTCTCTTCTCTCATTCGTGTGTGTGCCCCCTAAAATATTTGACATTACGCCAGTACAGGACCAGATTACCCAAGATCCAGTTCAGCCACACGCACCCACACACACACCCACATCCTGATATGTTTATTGTTGCTCCGCAATGAAGCTGTACAGCTTGGTCTGTGTGTGTGTGTGTCCTGGGGGTAGTGTCTTCATATGTGTGTGCCTATACGCTCTATACTCAGTGTGAGAAATACATCGAATGTACCCTTTCCAAAACACTATACATTTTCCATAACTCCTTTCCATAATGTATGTACTATAGTGTACCTTGGTGTGTGTTTGTGTCTAAGTCTGTGTATGTGTACAGCACCTACAATAAGCAGCCCCATTAGTGTTCAGATTGTGTGTGTCATCATCCGTATCCACACCACACTGTGGCTCCAGGCTGCTCAGACACCATGGAAAGAGATTCACTGTTGATGAGATAACTCCACATGGAGTGAGTGAGCATGTGTGAGTGAGCTCACTGAGACACAGAGGTGAGATACGGACAGCAGTCTCACACACACACACACACACACACACACACGCATGCACACAAGCATGCAACACATCACCACCACACACACACACACTGCCCTAAGGGTCATGGCTTGGCAGCTCTGTCTATCAGTGAGACGGACTCATCTCCCCAGCACCAGCTCTTGACAGACCGGCAGGTATAGTGGCTTAATAACACACCTACATACACACACCCCCTCTCCTGCTCCGAGGGCTGTGTCCCGGGTGTAGGGATGACAGGGGCAGGTGGGGACCCAGGGAGCAGTAATGGGACAGGGTCTGATGGATCTGCCCCAACAGAGGCCAGCTCAGGGAACCTCAGGGTCTGCTCTGCTGACAACACGCTGTCAGCAGAGTGTTACCTATCACACCAACTCCCTCTCCGGAGTCTGACTTCTCCTCAGTCATCATATCTACTAAACAGACCAGCTTAGATGGGGCCGACAAGTGGCAGAGACACACTTAGCTCGCTGCAGTATGCTGCAGTCATGCACTCGTCACCCCTCTACTGCTGCAGCAAGCAAGTTCGAATTGAGCTCCTACTGAATAACTACCAACCATGTTAGGATTAGTCTCTTTGCAGCTATGCTAATGCTAGCAAGTGTCTCTAATAGCAAGGAGATTATAAACATTGCACACGGTACGGATGGAACAAGGGCCTAAACCCACGCTGAGGTAAATTGCTCTGCTGATTGGCTAATAAATCACAGACAGCCAATAAGAGATGAGATAACTGAAAGTGACAATGTTTGAAACCATGCAGTGAAACCATGGCTGTGCTGTTTGTGTTAAGTAGTACTGGGCCTCTTCAGTTTGATTCACTGCCTTACAAACAAGCCCATTCCGTACCTAATTAAAGTAGATACAACATAATGAAGCTCCTTCTGTATTTTCTGTCCTTTCAGTGGAAACTGCACAGCAACAGCTTCAGTTTATCTCAACGACGTCCAATTAACATGTTGTTGCACTTCCCCTTCTTTTCCTGCTGCTGTAGTTTCCATTCTGTTTCTCTGGGCTCTCCTCATTAACGCAGCATCTTAAGCGCAACCCAGAGATTGACCTTATGCTTTTCTTCTTGTCGTTCCAGCGTTTCTGTATCGCCAGGAAGAGTGTTTTACGTAAATACCCAGCAGTCTTCAGCAGAGATTCTTCAAGTCTGCTTTTTTCTTACCCTCTCACCTTTTTTCTTATCTCTCCATCCAGACGTTTCGATGGCCCATCGCCAGCAAACTGGACGGGAACGAGATGTTGGAGATACTAGTGTTAAACTACAGCAAGGTCTTCACTAACAGGTAAAACACACACACACTCTCACCCACTAAGTGACTGCCTTGTCCTATCTTCTGACACATACACGGTGCTCTACCCACTCAGTCCTAAGTATCACCACCTACTGTGTGTGTGTGTGTGTGTGTGTGTGTGTGTTTATGTGGTTGTGTGTGAGTGGAGAGGTTGTTGTGTGGGTGTTTTATGAGGACGTGACTGCATACTCCATTGATGGGCATCCTTTCTGACATGTTTATGCGATGTATTTTGGCGTGTGTTTGTGTGTGTGCTTGTGCGTGTTGGTGACATTGTGTTTCTGAGCTCTTAAAGAGATGAGTCAGAGGCGAAACTGTGTTCCAGGTGCAGGGCCGCTCCTACCTGTCGTCCTGCTCTACTCTAGACCACAAGCACAACACATAGACAACCCGGGAAGCCTTCCTGTTGTTAGGCCCATTGGCATGTGAGTGAGATCAGGGGGATGCCAGCTGTGCAGCTGCCCCACAGGGGGGACTGTGTCTGGGCAGGGTCATGCTGAGCTGGAACCCTCTCACCCTGGAGCTGCTGGTACTGCCAGAAGAAAAAAGCTTCAAACACACTGCTGCTCATGTTTAAAGGATGTTCCCATACCACATGCATGCGCACACCGCTTGCATGCACACACACACACACACACACACCAACAGAGCTGTGTTAGTAAATAATTGAAGGTGAGCCCTGCCCTAACATGTGTTGCTCATCTCACACCTGTTTCATATTTAGACAGGATGATTCATTACCACGGTAACATATACTTCATCATGTTAGGCTATGATGAGTTACCAGCAGTACATTGTTCTGACTGACATAAGGGAGTCAAGTGGCTGAGCGGTTAGAGAATCGGGCCAGTTCGATTCCTGGCCGTGCAAAAATTACGTTGTGTCCTTGGGCAAGGCACTTCACCCTACTTGCCTCGGGGGGGAATGTCCCTGTACTTACTGTAAGTCGCTCTGGATAAGAGCGTCTGCTAAATGACTAAAATGTAAATGTAAATGTAAATGACATTGATGCGGGGTGAAGTCAGAGAGAGAGAGAAAGAGAGAGAGAGAGATGAAAGAGAGAATAGAGGATGGAGAGGAATAGAGAGAAGGTGGAGATGAGCGAGGGAGGGGGGGAGACAGAGGCAGAGAAAGAGAGAGGGATGAGGAATCTCCAATAAACACAGAGACAGTGGTGCATGGGACCTCTGTTTGCTTTGATGGTGATATATGAGTGTGTATCATTATGGGTTGTCAAGGTTTCTTTCAGGCATCATGCACATTTGATTTTGAAGTCTTCTGTTCTGCTGCAGTAAGGAGAGAGTTCACTTCTTAAATGTGAACTGGCTCCTGAAGCGCTTTTGCAGTTTCATGGTTAATGAGTGGCTCGAGCGTGACTGTGGAAGCACAGCCGGACTCGAAAGTGAGAGAAGTTTGTGTATAATTCATGTGGATCCTCTCCTCCCAAACAGCTTGTTCTCACTCTAACGTGTTCCTTCTCACTCCCTTGCTCCCTCTCTACCTTTCTCCCTCTCTCTTCTTCTCTCGCTCGCCTCCTGCTCCATACAAACTCAAATCTCCCAGAAAAATCACCACACTCCTTTATCTGATGTCCGAGCTCTATTAGACAACTCTGGGATGATGCTGTTGATCTCACGTGTGAAACTATTCATTTGCGTTTCAAGTACTTCATTACTGTAATTTTTACAAACAACCAAACTGTCTAACCTTCGATTCCCACCACTAACTCAAGGCTGACCTAGATAAATAATTTGAAACTGGGAAGGAGCTGTACCCTGAATTATGAAAGAGATGAAAGTAAATAGTTTGGCAGGCTGGAATCAATAATGAATGACATCTTTTGAGGATCTAAAGAGTGAGCCAGAACATGATAGTGTGTTTGGTTCAATTATTCAGGCCTTGTACCAACAATGGCTGAAAGAAAGCAACAAAGCGATGTGTTTTTGGGGAGTCCGAGACATATCGATCCCCACCCCTCCCTCACACAAAAGGAAAGCGTTTGGAGGAGGGGGGGGGGGGGTGACCAGGGTAAGGGAAGAGAACTGATAGAGAAGGAGTATCTCTACAGGGTCTTTTTTTCCTCAGAGAAAGCCTGTGAAAAGTTTCCACAGAAACTTTCACCACAGTGTCATCTCTCCATACACTCAGCAGAGGTAAACTGCTAATCGGACCCAGAGTCTTATATTAATCCTGATCAAAGAATACTTTCCTGACTGTCCTTCCCTGGGACTGTGCATGTGTTTGTATGTGTGTGCGTGCGTGTTCATGTGTGTGTATGTGTGTCTGTGTTTGTTCTAGTAAGAAAGTTGCTGCTGTGTGTGTCTGTTTCTGTGTGTGTGTGTGTGTTTGTGTGCGTGTGATCGTGTGATAAATTGTTTTGGGGAAAACGTTTTAATTATTCACCCAGTCTAATTGGCTTTGTGAAAGAGCAGTGTGCTGTGTCACCACTCCTGGGCTGTTCTGTGGTGGGACGTCAGTCTAGCACCAACTAATCCTATTATGGACCGTTTCTTTGACATTAAAGATTTAGTTAGGCACATTACCAACCACGTCAATCATTTTGATACACTGTTATACAGAGAATGATGTTGATTCCTAAAGTGAAAGCTACACTTCAGATTTCATTGAAGGGAAAGTTCTGCCGTTCTGTCCACATGCTTCACAGCACAGTCCACACAGTCCAGAGTGCTGGACACTCCACTTCAGCTAGCTAAAAGGAAGCTATTAGGTTCGTTTTGGTTTATTTTCTATCTCAAAGAAAACAAGTAAAGTCTGTATCTCTAGCCAGCAGTACATCACATGCAGGCTTACTTAAAGACAGGAAGTGAAAGAGAAACTGTAATTAGTCGTGCTGAAAGAACAGAACAAGCTTCTGCTGACAGCCGCTTAGCTGAAGCTGTTTTACCTCCAGGCTAGTGATAACAGCTAACAAGAAAAGTAGAAGGAACACTATCTGAAATGGAGGGATGGAGGGAGGGCAAGGGGTGGAGAGAGGGATGAAAGCGCTGGTGAAGGCATGTAAAGGGAGGGAGGGATGGAAGATGGGATGGAAACGGTGGATGGATAGCTGTAAGGAGGGTTGGAGGCAAGTCTACAGACACTCATTGGCAGAAAGGTGGGAGGCAGAGGATGCGGTCTCCCTGTGTGTGTGTATGTATGTGTGTGCGTGTATGTGTGTGTGCTTGTATGTGTGTGTGTGTGTGTCTACATCTAGATGCTGACACTTCCCCACTCTCTCAGCCTGTCACAAGCAATCTCTATCTCTCTGCCCATCAGGCACACACACGCACATGCACACACACACAGTACACACACAGGGCGTAAAGACACACACAAAACACACACAGCGCACACAAAGGAAGAAAGAAATATTCCGAAACAAGAGGGAGAAAGAGAGCAAGAGGGAGAAAAACAGAGAGCGATGGCACTGCCACTGATCCAGTCCATTGACTCACACAGAGACCCGCAGTGAGAACCTCGAGGTAAGCTTTTCCTAACGACTCTCCTGCTGTGTCTCTGTCTCTCCAGGCCTGTAGGCAGCTTTCAGATGGTGCTGCAGAAGGTGGCAGAGGAGGGCCAGCTGGAAGTCACCGACACGCTCATAGACGACAACAACACCTCCATCAAGGTGAGCTCGGACTGGTCCCAGATCAGGCCTAGAGTCATCGTTTATCAGGGGTGTCTACCTGATCTAAGCATGGATGATTATACCCATGTGCTAAACAAAGAGGAAGAATGTGAGAGGAGGTGGAGAGGGAGAAAATGAGAGGGAAGAAGAGGAGGAGAGGAACAGGACAGGTGAGGAGGGGAGGAGGAGAGGAAACGACAGCGAGAAGAGAGGAGAGGGGGAGAGCGGAAGCGAAGGGCGAGGGAGAGAAGGAGAGGAAAGGTAGAACAGGGCAGGAGAGGGAGAGTGTGAACGCTATTCAGTGGAGGAAAGAGAGAACAAGCGTGTGGAGAGGAGGAGAGAAAGAGAGGGAAGGGGGAAAAGAAGTGACTGAGAGAGATAGAGAGAATGATAGAGAGATTGATAAAGATATAGCAGCACATTTATATATCAGCCTCCCAACATGTGGCGTTGCTATAGTGATGCATCTCCACAGGTTCTGCAGCGTACGTCCCAGGGCTCTATGGGGCAGATGTTTGGGGAGGGAGAGTAGGAGAGAGAGAGAAGAGGAGAGAGGTTGGGGTGGAGAGCAAGAGAAGGAGGGAGAGAAGAGGGCGGAGCGGAAAGAGAGAAGGGCAAAGGGAGATAGACAGAGAAGGGGTGAAAGAGGAGGGTGGGAAGATAGAGAGAAGGGTAGAGAGAGAGAGAGAGAGAGAGAGAGAGAGAGAGAGAGAGAAGGGGAGATAGAGAGAGGGACATGCATCATTTTGTCTTTTATTCTCAGTCTGTCTCTGTCAGCTGAATAAATTGGGGCTTGGTGCAACCAGAGCTGGCTTCCTGATGGGGGAGGTGTGTGTGTAGGTGGGGGGGGGGGGGGGGGGGGGGGTTTATTAGTCCCCTATGGTCCCCATGACAGGAAAAACTAACCGGTCCATCGAGTGTACTTCCTGCCCAGATTAAACCTAGCAGTTACTGTCAGACACAATGTATCTGCAGGCTTCTGCTGTTCATAGTGGTCTGCTGTAAAACAAGCACAAGCTAGTAAAGTAAATCCTTTTTACAACAGTTTTCACCAAACACACCATGGACATCATGTTTTCATTGTATGGGTTAAAAGGAGAAGGGCGACTGTCTCTAGTCATCTCTCACCTGAGCACTAAAGAGTTTCACTGACCCTCACACATTCTGTAGAGGACAACTAGCAGCCTAAAGTTTACCAACCGTCTTCTAAAGGTCATCACATTCTGCTTGGCACTCTCTCTCCAAACAAAACTAAAGGCTGTTAGCATGGCCCAGCCCACCCTGGTGATACATGCTTTATTTAAACGGTACTGAAGCTGGACAGCACAACCAAAACCCTCCTCAGCACAGCCCATGTGCAAATGTAGGCGTGATTCTCAACAGTCTTCATACATTATCCCAGATCTGATAACATTATTAGTGATCTGTGATTTTTTTGGTGATGCAGATTTGGCTGAGAAATCCACATGATTCTGATTGGTTAATTTTTCCGTTCCAGACGAGCGTGACCGTCGAGATCCGTTACCAGACCCTGGACGGCACGGTCGGGGTGTGGAGCGACATGGAGTTCCTGGACGTCCCTGACGACCACGAGGGGACGTTCCAGTTTGAGACGGACAGCCTCCTCTCCGGGCACAGCCAGGGGTCAGGGGTCACCAGTGGACGCTCTCCGTACGGCATCCCCACCTTCAGGAAGTACGTCACACAGTCTTACTCTAACACTGGAAAGAGCGCACCATCATACTGCCATGATAGCATTTCACTGCCAATACTGCTTTCAGAAGAACCAGGTGGTCTACAGAGGTTCATGGTAGCTAGCTTCACTAAAATATGTTTGAAGGCAGTCCCAATACAATACTTTTTTGTTAGTGGTTTTTGGTGAATCATGTGTGAGATAATAGTGTGTGGGCAGAATTGATTTCCATTGAGGTTGTCTCCCAGGGCAGACCCTTCATCCATCATTCCAATGCATGTTTTCGTGTTGGTGTGTGTGTGCTGGGGTTACTGATCTTAATATAGATCAATAGTTACTACATACTACATCCAATAAGCACATGAGAGGCCCATACACCAAGGATACCCCAGAGGGGACACAAACAACAGATAGAAATAGGAAAAGGAGAGAGAGAGGGCGAGAGAGAGAGAGAGAGAGAGAGATAGAGCGAGAGGAAGAGAGGAAGAGTCATGCTGTGTTTTCTCGTTAACACATACTGCATGTGCTCACATGTAGGATTTATGACACACACACACACATACTCACAGACGTACAGTCTTGAAACCAGTTTATGGTGCCAGGAGAGGCCAGCTACTATTCCCGTGGCAAGAAATGACGTGCCAGCCTAAGTGCAGAGGGGTGCTAAATAGGATACAGAGAGAGAGAGAGAGAATGGGAGGAAGGCAAAGAAAATAAGAGGGAGAGAGAGAGAGAGAGAGAGAGAGAGAGAGAGAGAGAGAGAGAGAGAGAGAGAGAGAGAGAGAGAGAGACTACCCATGGAAAATAGACATCAGAAGATACATCCATTCTCTAGCACACTGGTGGTCAAAGAATGATGACCTCATGGAAGCCTTTTTATGATGTCAAGGTCTGATTACACTGCTTGTGTTCCAAACACTCAGTCACTCTGTCAACACAATCTTGTGTGTCTGTGTTTGTGTGTGTGCAAATGATGCCTTGTTGATAACTTAGCTGGCAGTCATCCTTTCAGGGTGGTGGAAGAGGAGGAGAACTATCACAGTCTGGGTTGCAGGTACACACACATTCTGTGTGTGTGTGCTTTGGGGGGGAAGGGCGGACCAGAGTGGCATATTTATCTTGTGTGTGGGTGTGTGTTTGTATGTGCCTGTGTATGTGTGAATCTGTGTGCATGTGTGTGTTTTTGTTTATGTGTGTGCCTGTGTGTGTGTTGTGTGTGTGTTTTTGTTTATGTGTGTGCCTGTGTGTGTGTTGTGTGTGTGTGTGTGTGCGTGCTTTACAGGAAGGACGAGTGTAGAGTGTGACTGTTCACAGTGATTTACACAACTCCTCCTGTCTTGGCGACACGCTCCACTCGTTTATCCTGCAGTAAACAGTCCTCTGGCAGACAGCAGCTCACTCAGAAGACAATATCAGGCCTTATTACCATCATAAACACCCTCCATCTCTGTCTGACCATATTTATGAGTGCATTCACAGGATGGAGGTGTGATACATTGCATAAAAGATAGTTTGTCTTCATTCGCTCCAACATAGATAATGCCATGTGAAGTTAGAAAACCGTAGGTAAGTTTATGTTGACATTGTTGAGGTGTAAATATCAGGTGTGGCACTAGACGACAGAGAGTGGGAGAGAGAGATGGAAACAGAGACACAGACAGAAAGACAGAAATAGAAAAAGGAAATTAAAAAGACAGCCTAAGCCTCATAACATTTGCAGATAGTATGATTTACTTCATGTTCCAGTCATGGCTGGTTTAAATATGTTCTAATATGGTGGGTTTTGATGTTTTAATATGTTGAGGCTTAATGTTCTGATATTGTGAGGTTTAATGTTCTTATTTGTGAGGTTTAATGTTCTAATATTGTGAGGTTTAATGTTCTAATAAGGTTGGGTTTCATGTTCTAATATGGTGAGGTGATGTGTGTGTGTGTTTAGAGGATCATAGAGGACATTGGGTGGTTCTGGGTAGTAAGCTTGCTCATAGACCTGCCATTTTTGTGTGTCTCAGTGTGTGTCTCAGTGTGTGTGCGTGTGTGTGTGTACGCACGGATGTGTGAGAGATAAAGAAAAAAAGTGAGAGGGAGAGAGAGAGAGAGAGAGAGAGAGAGAGAGAGAGAGAGAGAGAGAGAGAGAGAGAGAGAGAGAAAGAAAGAGTGAGGGCTAAACTGCAGTAATAGAGTGAAAGAAGAGAAAATTGTTTCTCTCAGCTTGTAATTGCTCTTCATTCCTTTGATGCTTGCATCCCCCCCTCCCCCTCCATCCCCCCCTCCCCTCCATCCCCCCCCTCCTCCCTCCCTGCAGCCTCTCTCCCTGTCCTCCCACCCTCATCTCTTTACTCGGCCGCCCCCTCCCCCAGCTCTGTCCACAGCGGTGTGCAGTGATTTATTGTGGGTCCCTGACTGTGTTTACATTATCTGCAGCACAGCTAGGTTGGGTATGAGCTCACATGTATTCAGATAAAGCACAGCCTTCTAGGTTTCAAACTTTTACACTTTAGAAGCTTATCCTCTAAAATATGGAGTGGCCATCTACCATTATGACTAAGAGTTATTGTTCTGTCACTTGAGCAAAGACGAGAGGTCTTTGCTCAAGTGACAGAACAATAACTCTTAGTGTTTAGGATCATCTAAAATAGAAATATAAGCATACAGAATGTATTCAATTGGGCATCTTGGTATTGTTGACTGATTAATCACACCAGTTTCTAATTGAAAGCTTATTTAGGAGGACCATGATCATAAGCTTACATTACTATACGCATGACTTATACCACTAATAATGTAATGGTTTTCATCCAGATGATCATGAAGTCTTCAACACCTGGGTTTACAGTTGTGTGAGAAGATCTCTGTCACCATGGTGACAAGTTCTGAATTAATTAACCAGATCATGCAGACACATATTTATTCAAATAAGTAGTGTGTTTGTTTAAACTATTCAAATATGCAGGATCCATTAGCATAAGTGAATTCAGGAAATTCTCCTATTCACACAGATAAAGAAGGATATATGAAGCTTTCACACTGAGGGGGATCTGACCAAGGTTTGTAAAAAAAAACATTGTTTGTTTTGATTTGATGTCGGGATGAATGAGACCTTGTTCAAAGACGATTTTTTAAACAGACGAAAAGCTGTCTTTGATCCTACCCACAATGCAATGGGCTGGCAGAGCCTCAAACAGTGTGCTGGTGTGAGGGGGACTTGCTCCTCAACATGGTGTAGGGGAGGTGGTTGGGTGACTACACTGTTTATAGCCCACTGCTGATGAGAGGGACACTGCTGATGAGAGGGAGAGAGAAGGAGGCAGAGAGGAATATGGTAATGGATTTAAAACCCTGTGGTCACACCAACTAGCACCAACTGGCTAGCAGCCTGGTGTCTTTATTCTTCTGTGCACCAGCAGCTGTAAGCCTCAGGTGGAAGTTCTGTCTACTGAACACTGTGTTTGAACAGAACCAAGAGAGAACACATGGTGGAGAGAGTATAATCAAGTAATTGGATTCTTTGTACTTTCTGAGACCATAGTCGACTCAACCTGGATCGTGTATGTTTCTTGTAAGATAGCTCAATCCTCAAACCAGTTCTTCTAATGTTTCCTTTAAAAGTCGCTTCATGTCCCTTGAGGTGTATTTGTGTGTGTGTGTGTGTGTGTGTATGTGTGGGTGTGACTGTGTTTGTGTGCAGGGTATGGCTTGTCACTTTGTTTGTGTTCCTCTCATTCAGATAGTGTTTGTCATTGTCCCCCTCTAACTTCCTGTTCATAGCCAGGAAGGAGGAGACTATCCTGATGACATGGAGACCAGCCTCCTGGGGTAAATCCTCCTCCTGCTGCACCTGCATGTCCCATTCAAATATGTCCCCCATCCTACAGTACTCCCTCCAATAACTGCATGTTTGTCATAGTATACGTTCTCATAAGCAGCTTGAAATCCTTTGAATAACCAGATTCTGAAAGGAAATTAGGCAGACATATATGATATCAACAATAACATGATGTTCATAGAGGATGTCAACAGCAGACTGTTAGTTTAGGGGCATTCCTGTTGAGCTGGATGGCTGGCTGGAGCTGGGTTTCAGTCAGCAGAGTGCAGCTGGGTTCAGTAAGCAGAGTGCAGCCTGATAACTGATGCAGTCTGATGCAACAGTGGGATGTACAGTGTGTAAGAAAAAGACAACTCTGAGTGTGAAGAGAGAGGGATGAAGAGAGAGGGATGAAGAGAGAGGGATGAAGAGAGAGGGATGAAGAGAGAGGGATGAAGAGAGGGATGAAGAGAGAGGGATGAAGAGAGGGATGAAGAGAGAGGGATGAAGAGAGAGGGATGAAGAGAGGGATGAAGAGAGAGGGATGAAGAGAGGGATGAAGAGAGAGGGATGAAGAGAGGGATGAAGAGAGAGGGATGAAGAGAGAGGGATGAAGAGGGAAGGACGTCGCGTGCGTCCCATTGAGATTCTCCTCCTCCCTTGTTGGGTCACTCCTCCTCTCTGTGTTCTTCCCTTCTCTCTGTTTCTCTGTCTGTCTCTCTGCTCCACATCTTCGAAAACATAGACAAATGCGATCCCAGATGCAGTGCGCACAGACCCACTAGAGCGAGGCCAGGTTTTCCTCTCATGTTGTCCTGGCTTATGTAGGCCACTGAGACTCAGAGGATTGTTCAGCGAGAAAGCTAAATATTCATAACCCTCTCAATGGGCGACACTAATGAAGATATAAACTCACAGCAGCCTGAAATAGAGACATGTTAAACATATTAAGAGGTTCAAAGAGAAAGCAGGAACAGTTAGATGTCCTGAGTCATCAACCCTACAGTCATGATTGGTAGTGTTTTCATAACAACTTGAATTCAGCTTCAGCTAGAACAACAGCTACCAGTTGAGATAGATTGTCATACTATATTGCAAAAGACATAGTTGTCCATGGTTAGACAAAATAAAACATGAAAGTGAGCATCGGTTATTGTAAAAATAATCAATTATCCTGACTGAATGTAGAAAAGGCTAGACAATGTTTCTAGAATGGAACAGAACACTCTGGAACACTGAGGAACAATGACCTTGGCCTTGAATCTTTCCTACCCCCCACCCCTGTCTCGCCAATAGAGATCATTGTCTGTGTGTGTGCATGCATGCGTGTGCATGTGTGTGTGTCTGTGCAAGAGAGAGAGTCCCATTCACCTCCATTCAGATCCATTCAGCAGAGCTTCTGGTGCAGAACAGAACTTTGCGTCTATAAATCATTAATCATATGCGGCTTGATTCATTTCCCCCAGCTTCATCCATTCACCCACGTTTCGGCTTCCTGTTTGTTTCTCTGTGATACTGAGCAGCGAGGCACAGCACTGCTGTAGGAGTTCTCAGACAGACCCACGCACTGCTGGAACCATGTCAGACGTACAGGAGAACAACAGAGATTTCCATCTCAATATATCCGTTTGTCTTTCTCAGTTTCTCTCAGTTTCTCCCTTTCTCGGTTTCTCTCTGTCTGCCATGTTCGTTCTCTCACTCTCACTGTTTAACTGTCGCCTGTTGTTGAACTCCACAACACTACAGTCAGTCAGTACTGCTACAACATACAGATCATCACAGTTATATTGATCAGAAAGAAGATAGTCAAAGCCTACTTTTCCTGTAGAGATGACTCATAACGTGCATTCTGTTAACATGTATCTCATTTAACCAACATGATCAAGAGGATTATTAATTAAATTAGAAGTAATACATTCCTCTTGATCAATTGTTGAGTTATATGCATTCAGACCAGTTTCTTGCATTTCTAGACAGCTAACACAAAGCTCCTGTAGTCACATGACCCGTTCTGGTTGTGTGTGTGTGGTCTGGTTCTCCTGCGGTTCTGTAGTCACATGTCTGGTTCGGATTCTGCAGTGGTTGTCCGAATCATCCTGCTGTCTGAGATGCTATCCTGCTCTTACTGCAGTGCTACTGTTGTCAAACCACCTTGAAAGAGTATTTCTGATTCAAGCATATAGGTTTAGATAGTTTGAATAAATAGCCAATCTTATTCAAGCGTTTTTGATTTGGTGTGGTGTTGATTGGTTGATTTGCAGTGGTTTGTTGTGGTTGGTTGACAGCTAATTTTTTGATGACATCATACATTTTCCCTCCATTTTAGACCAAAGGACAAGAAGGAAAAGAAACAGAGGTATATTAAAGATGATTGACAATCAGACAGAATATATAAAAATTCCTGATTTTGATTATATTCAAATACATGTATAACAGAAAACCCAAAATGCACCAGTCTGAGCTCTGAACTGGTCTCCCTCAGAATGTGATTGTGTTTGCTCTGCTGTGTTTGTCCTGAACTGCGCCCCATACGCTGCTCTTAAGGGGGAAGGAAAAGAGCGGGAAACCATGGAAGGACAAGTAGGTGCTATAATGTCAGCTCTGTCACTCAGCTTGGTTATTGTCCTTCTCCAGAACCGGCAGGTCTCTGTCTCTCTGTCTGAGACACTGTGGAGAGACAGGAACAGCCATATTTTCATTTCTGATGGCAGAGGTTCATTTCCTCTCAGTGGTGTCTGATCCTAAGCGTGCGTTTCTTCTATTCTCTGACACACTTCAACTCGCTAACCACCTCTATAATCCTGCTACTCTGACAGACTGACAACCTCCTCTGTGTCCTCCGAGTTCTTTTCAGGCACAGTGGATCAGTGGATGCTTTCAACCTCCTTCTGACTGGGCCCTGTGTGGAAAAATACTGCCTTTATCTCAATGTGTGTGTGTGTGTGTGTGTATACATGTTCCAATGAAAGCATGGTCCAGTGGATCGCTGTCCATGCTTGGCTACTTTCTTAGATTCCCTGATAGTTCTGTCTCCCTCCCTCCTCTCTTCCTCCCGTCCCTCCCTCCCTCCGCCCCCCTCTCTGTTCTACTCTGTCCTCAACTGTAGTCCATCAACTGCCTCTCCCTCCCTCCCTCCCTCTCTCCCTCTCTCCCTCCATTCCTCCATACCTGTCCACCTCTTTACTTGTGTGGTCTGGACTACCTGAGCATCACACCTGTCCATGCAACACACATGGGAAAATAAACCTTTTGAAGGACAGGTGAAGCTTGTTGATCCTAACCCCCTGGAGAGCTGGGTTTGGACCCCTCTGTCTCTTTCATGGTATGTACACATGCAGGACGGGGTGCTGGAGGGGGATAGATGCAGGGTAGTCAGATCTCTCTAGATCAGTCTGATGGTTGTTTGCCAGCTGTTACGATGCTTCACTTTTGTGCTTCACTTTGAGATTGTTGTGTGCTTTGATAATTCAGCCTATTTTGAGTGGACCTTTGGACATGTACTAAAGAGGATTTCTACCCAAAGGTTTCATGATTCATCCAAGCATACTATAGTACAAATGGCAGTGTAATGTTCATATGAGTAATCTGAGTCGATGCATAACTTATCTGCTTGCCAAGTATATCTACAGATCTGTTGAGACTATCCATGTCTATCCATGTCATCCATTTGAATTGTGAGACTTTGATATTATTTTGCCTTGACAGTGTTGCAGCCCTGATCAGATTTGAAGGGGCTGTCTGTCCACACTAAACTTGATGAACGATGACTATCTGAATAACTATGCATATGGAGGGAATTTTGACTTTGAACTTTGCCAACTTGAAAAGCCTCTGGTGTTTCACTTGAAGCTTGTGCTCCAGTTTACAGGGAAACTCTGTCATGTTAAATGTGCTGACTGTCTGAAAGCATTTCTTTTATCTTTCATTTTATTTTCGAGCAGGTCTTCTCCTTTATTGGATTCTCTGCTTTTATTAAAGGCTTGATAGATACAGTACCAGTGTGACAAGGAAGGGAAGATAAAAGCAGAATTTCTGCTCTGGTAAGATTGTTCCCCATGGAGCCCAACAGAAGAACTGTCCTTTTCATCCCGTGATAGACATGTATTCATGTTCACGGCCCACTGGACGGCCACGCTTCTCGTTTTTAATTATTAAGGCAGCTCATTTGTCAGGCACGGTGGTGACATCACAGCCCTTTGTTGTTGTGGTGATACGCGATCCTTTTTAATATCTGCGTGGTCATTGGACACCCACTAGGCCTATTGTGATTGGAGGTCGGAGGGTGAGGGGACTGTCTAGACCCTAGTGGTGATGTTTATCTGGAGAAATGTTTCCATGGTGGTTCTGTTGTAGATATGTTGGCTTCTCTGTGGGCCTTCGTAGTTTGTTTATATTTACTTACAGATTGTTTGTTTGAGACAAAACTATTCCAAATCATTGATGTTGTCAATTCTATACATTCACCCTATACCTTCCCCTTTTCTCTTTTTATCCAATCAGAGCCGGGAAGGGCGTGTTCGCAGCCATGAAGCTCGGCAAGATGAGAAACTTCAAAGATGACCACAAGAGAGGAGGTAAACACAAGTGCAGCACTCTGATTGGTCAAGGGAGCAAGGTGAGGGTCATGTTCGACACTGAGGTCCCTAGGTCAGAGCTCATTCAGGCAAGAGACAACAAAAGATGAATTCATGACTGAGACGGAACACAAAACAAGTTTCATTCTTGCCATTGGATTCCTCCTCAACGTCACCCCCCCCCCCCCCCTCCTCTCCCCTCCCCCAGATGAGCCAGCTGTCCTGGACATGGAGGATCTGGACAGGAAGGCCATGCGTATGGGCGGGGCTCTGGACCCCGATACCATCTCTCTGGCCTCTGTTACCGCTGTCACCACTAATGTCTCCAATAAGAGGTAGGTACACACACATACACACACACACACACACACATATACACACATACATCCACGTGTGTGACTCTCTGCCCTGGTTTTAATCAGGTCAAAGCCTGATATCAAGATGGAGCCCAGTTCTGGGAGACCAGTGGATTACCAGGTGAGAGAAGTGTGTGTTTGTGTTCACCTGCTGTGTGCTTGTCCCTGGGAGAAGCCTTTCCTCTTCCTCAACCACTGTTTCATCATCGCTAAGCCTGGAAGGCTGATGAGAGCTGGTGGAGGAGGAGAGGAGAGAGGGAGGGATGATACTTTTCCAGTAGGGATTAAGGGGATGAAGGCAGGGTGGTAGGATGGCAGAACAAACTGCTCGTTAGTGAGGGCAGACTCAGGCCTGTGGTTAGACCCCCCCCCCCCTCCCAGTACCATCCTGGCCTACATTCTGTATAGTGCTGTCTTCCACCCGACTATATAGATGTACATGGGAAATAATGTTCAGTCACACCACCCTCTCTGAATCTCTCTCTTATGCTCTTGCGTTTTCTTCTATTAATTTATCTCTTTTACCCTCTATCTATGGCTGTCTCTTGTTTGCCCTTATTCACTCTCTTTTTTTCCCTTTTACTCTCCTCAACTCTCTCCTCTTCATCTCACTTTAATAGATAGATAATTAACCTATTGGGACACAGCTTGGCTCTCCGAATCTTTCTCCTTTCCCTCCAGTTTGTGTCTCCTGGCTCATCGGTTATGCTTCAGCACACATTTATTTCAAGTTTTGGATAGTGGAGAAGTAATTGTTGTTCTACAAAGTTTTTCATTCGTTCAGGGTGAAAAGCAAAACTATCCTTAGAGTAGCTTTAGCTTTTTCAAGGGATATATCTTATATATAAGATAATATCAGTGATCGCAGCATTGTCATATATATCTGCCTTAGCAAAACTTAGCATGTTTTTAGCATTCATTTCATGGTTTCATTTCACTAATGGTGGTCATCATGCTAACACCTCCTTTTAGATCAGCATCACCGTGATTGAAGCCAGGCAGCTGGTGGGACTGAACATGGACCCTGTGGTGTGTGTGGAGATCGGGGATGACAAGAAGTACACCTCCATGAAGGAGTCCACTAACTGTCCCTATTACAACGACGTGAGTCCTGCTTTCTTTCTTTCTCACTTTCTCTCCTCTCCAAAGTGGGCAGAGGCATCAGTCATGAACAGAAGCAGCAGAAAGGCTTCGCTCTGTTTCATATCACCAGCCTCCCTCTGCTTCTCCTCTCCACAGTATTTTGTCTTCGACTTCCACGTGCCACCAGACGTCATGTTTGACAAGATTCTGAAGCTGTCAGTAAGTACAGCACGTTGCATTGTCTACGTGTGTGTTTACACACACACACACACACAAACACACATACTCACAAACACATTGGTGTGGTTTCTCTCTGTCCAGGTGATTCACTCTAAGAACCTACTGCGGAGTGGCACCTTGGTTGGAACATTCAAAATGGATGTTGGCACTGTCTATTTACAGCCTGGTGAGTTTAGGATGGATGGTCAGGCTGGACAGTTCTTAGGTCATTAGGATTTGGTTGGTTCGTTGGCTTTCCAATTATTTTATTGATTTTGATTATTGATTGAATACATGGTCCATTAGTTAATTGACTGGCTGATGGTTGGTTGACACCTATTTCAGAGCACCAGTTTTACCACAAATGGGCCATGCTGTCTGACCCTGATGACATCACGGCGGGGTGCAAAGGTTACATCAAGTGTGACATTGCTGTCGTCGGGAAGGGAGACAACATCAAGACCCCACATAAGGCCAATGAGACGGACGAGGATGACATAGAAGGGTGAGAATGTTCTTCGATTCTACAGTCTGATTATGTTACGTAAGGCATTGGAATGCTAGTTTTTCAAAGAGGGATTGACTAAACCCGTTTGAGAACTAATTGTTTTACAGGGCAAAGTGCACTTCATTCCTGTCATAGAAAGGTCTCTGAACATCATGTTATATTTCATGTGTCGTGAATATTTCCCCAGCAATCTCCTGCTGCCCGAGGGCGTTCCTTCAGAGAGACAGTGGGCACGGTTCTACGTGAAGATCTACCGAGCCGAGGGCCTTCCCAAGATGAACACCAGCATCATGGCCAACGTGAAGAAGGCCTTCATAGGGGAGAACAGAGACCTGGTGGACCCGTACGTCCAGGTGCTCTTTGCTGGACAGAAGGTAACTCATCAACGCATCTGGAAGAAGAGGGAGATGGGTGCTTTTTATTCTATGTTGAGGTGAAATGTAACTATTAAACTATCACATAGGCAAAGAGTAGATAAGAGTAGATAAGAGTATCACTGAGTATTCTCCTCAGGGAGAAATGGCACAACCAATCAACAACCAATCAACCAGAATTAAAGAATGAAGTACTAATTATCTCGTTCCTCAACAGTTTTTTTGGTAGTACCCCCGGGGATTTGGCACCATGTTTAGTATTTATGTTTGTGTCATGTTTTCTCTGCGCAGGGGAAGACGTCTGTCCAGAAGAGCAGCTACGAGCCCGTCTGGAATGAGCAGGTCATATTCACAGAGATGTTCCCCCCGCTCTGCAAACGCTTGAAGGTCCAGATACGAGACTCTGACAAAGTCAATGACGTTGCTATAGGAACGCATTTCTTAGACCTGCGCAAGATCTCCAACGACGGCGACAAAGGTAGTAAAAATATTGGATCTGCAAGTCACGTGACTGAATAAATAGCACGCCTATTTATCTTGTTCTACTGAAGGATCTGAATCTGGGCTTTCACCTCAGGTCTTTACATACAGTAGCTCTGACCTCTTACCTCGTATCGCAACTCATCTTGGATAATGATAATAATATGCTCATATACCAGACTCATTCATCCAGAACCTCACAATGAGACAGTCCTCTCTCCTTACCTTTCCTTTCTCTCATCCTTTCTCCCTGCCCTTCTTGACCTCCCCCATCCCTCTTAATTACTTTTTCGCTTCTCTCCCCCATTAATCTTTCTCCTGTCATTCCTCGTCAACCCCCTTCCACCTCTTCCACCTCATCCACCTCTTCCACCTCATCCACCTCTTCCACCTCTTCCACCTCATCCACCTCTTCCACCTCATCCACCTCTTCCCTCCTCTACTTCTTCATCCCCCGTGCTCTCCTACTTGTATACTTCCTGTCTCCTCCCCCCTCAGGCTTCCTGCCCACAATGGGTCCTGCCTGGGTCAACATGTATGGCTCCACTCGCCAGTACACCCTCATGGATGAGCACCAGGACCTGAACGAGGGGCTGGGAGAGGGCGTGTCCTTCAGAGCACGCCTCCTCATCTCTGTCGCCGTGGAGATCCTTGACACCACCTCCACTGAGATCATGAGCTCCACAGACGTGCATGTGGAACCAGTGTCCAACATCTCAGAGGTGGGATGTCATTGGTTGGCTGGTTTTCTCACAGAACTTTAATATTTACAACAGGAGACGTTCTCATTTGTTCTTTCAGATGTTTGACTTGTAGTTAATAGGAAGATGAAATGAGATCATAGTCAAACACACACACCCCTGACCCCACCATAAACTAGTAAAATATTTCCATTCTGGTGTTAAACTGACATTGATTTACTGTAACTAACTGGCCACTAGGGAGATCCAGTTGATCTTATCTACAGGATAAGCAGTGTGAATACGTTATAGGATTAGCAATATTAGCAGGCTAGCCACCATCTGTGTGTCAGGCTGTAGGATTAGCAATGTAAGCAGGCTGGCTGCTAGCTGTTTATCAAACCTATCTCTCCCAAAAGGCTGTCTATGTCACCAATCTTCCCAGTCAGGAGAAAGGGGGAAAAAGTGTGAGGAAGAAAACAAGGAATAACAGTTTATAGTTATGAGGATAGATTGAATGCACCAAACAATAATCATTAATGTCAGATAGAAGATAATGATTAATGGTAATGAGAGAAAATGCATTTGAGTTTGTTACCTTCCAGAGGAAATCGTTTATACTTGACATTAATATTCATTGTGGAGATGTCAATGCTGATGAGATAATCGTTTGTGAAACATAAAAAACAAAGAGGTTTGCTTTCATTATTTCCTCTCTTCAGAGTGCCACGGGGAAAATTGAAGAATTCTTCCTCTTTGGTGCATTTCTTGAGGCCACCATGATCGACAGGAAGATCGGGGACAAACCAATCAGCTTTGAGGTTACTATTGGTGAGTAGAAAGATCAGAAAGCCATGACTTTTGAAAAAAAAGTACATATTTGTTTCGGGGAGTCACTCAAACCATGACACAACACCCCCCAACTCATCCTCTTCACACCGTATACCCAGGTAACTACGGTAACCAGATAGATGGGGTGAGCAAGCCGTCATTGAAGAAGAAGAAAAGGGAGGGAGGAGGGGAGAACGATGAGGAAGAGTCTGAGCTGATCCAGAACTCCAGTGAGGAAGATGAGGCTGATGAAGAGGGAGACCTGGTCTCTGTCTCCTCCACTCCTCTCATGAAGCCCGTCATCACAGACAGGTCAGAGTTCAAAGGTCACCCGGTCAACCTCATAAACTGCATACACACACACTGTCACTAAACAAGGTAGTTTGGTCAATGATTCCCACAGGGAACAACAAAAATAGTATGCCCACCGTCACTGTCCTGGATATCATGTCAGTGTGTTCTTTATGAACCAGTGTCGCCCTCCTCTGTGTCCCCCTCAGGAACTACTTCCACCTGCCCTACTTTGAGAAGAAGCCATGTATCTACATCAAGAGCTGGTGGCAGGACCAGAGACGCAGGCTGTACAACTCCAACATCATGGACAAGATTGCAGACAAACTGGTTCGTCCTTGTTGGTGTTTGTTAGTATGTATGTGTGTGTGTGTTTAGAGTTCTGGTGAATGTAAAGATGATATGAATATCGTTAGATTCTATATGCATGTCTTATGTTTCTAACGTCTGTGTGTGTGTCTGTGTGAGTGTATCTGTCTGTCTGTGTGTGTGTGTCCTTCAGGAGGAAGGTCTGAATGATGTGCAGGAGATCATTAAGACAGAGAAGGCCTACCCGGAGCGCAGACTAAGAGGAGTCTTGGAGGAACTCTGCACTGGCTGCAGGTAACACACACACACGCACACACACACAGCATAATCACACAGCAGTAATCATTCCATTATCACAATAATCCATATAAACACACAATTTTAAATTACTTTATGAATTATCCTCTACCGTCATACTGGCTGCAGGTGACACTGCAATAATAAGACAGCTATCACGTAAATTAAAACATGAATTAATATGGATGCACATTTCCTACTGACTGTTATTACATTGTTCATTCAGATTGATCCTTTTCACCCATGAGGGTGTAAACAGTGTGAAGGAGAGTGAGAGTGATTGATGAACATGGACCGCTGAGCAATCCACTGGTTCATCTCTCTGTGTTTCAGCCGTTTTGTCACTCTGGCCAACAAGGACCAGAACCAGGCAGGCAGAACCAAACTGGACCGGGAGAGACTCAAGTCCTGCATGAGAGAAATGGTACAGTACCACACAGACAGGAGGGAGATGTGGGTGTCTGTGGTGTGTGTGTGCCTGCGTGAGTGTGTCTGTATGTGGTGAGTGTGTGTAAGTGTGTGTGTGTAATCTCACACATGCTCTCTCCCTCCAGGAGGCCATGGGCCAGCAGGCTAAGATGATCCGCTGCCAAGTGAAGAGAAACACGGTGAAAGACAAATTCAAGCTGGTGTACAACTTCCTGCTGAAGCTTCCGTCTCCTTGCCGACGAGGTACCGATTTAGTTGATCACAGCTTTATTTATAACATGTCTGCTGAGCACTGACAGACAGACCATATAAGTCACATTAACACACAGCATACAGGAACAAGACATCTTCGACCGGATATCAATTTGTATTTGGTATTTGGTATTCATTCTGTAGTTACCTAGTATTGGTCCCTGGTCAGATTTGACCAGAACACTCACCCTGGTACAGATGAGTATATGAGAGTGTATACCTGTGTGATTTCCAGCCCCAGCACAGTATCCCAGACATCTTTGTGTGGATGATGAGTAATAATAAGCGTATTGCCTACGCCCGAATCCCCTCCAAAGACATCCTCTACTCCATCGTGGACGAGGAGACTGGCAAGGACTGCGGCAAGGTCAAAGCTGTCTTCCTCAGGGTACGAACATGTCCACTTCCACCCTCCTCTATGCCTACCCTCCTCTGCCTCTACCCTTCATATCCCCTCCTTCCTCTGCCTCTACCCTTCATATCCCCTCCTTCCTCTGCCTCTACCCTTCTATATCCCCTCCTTCCTCTGCTTCTACCCTTCTATATCCCCTCCTTCCTCTGCCTCTACCCTTCTATATCCCCTCCTTCCTCTGCCTCTACCCTTCTATATCCCCTCCTTCCTCTGCCTCTACCCTTCATATCCCCTCCTTCCTCTGCCTCTACCCTTCTATATCCCCTCATTCCTCTGCCTCCTGTATAACTCTGTTGAAAGCTGTTCTCACATATCTTGTTGAGCTCTTGTTCTGACACCCTCGCCCACTTGCTCCCTCCAGCTGCCTGGTAAGAAGGGCTTCGGCCCGGCAGGGTGGACTGTGCAGGCTAAGATGGAGATGTACCTGTGGCTGGGACTCAACAAGCAGAGGAAGGACTTCCTGAGTGGCCTTGCCCAATGGCTTTGAGGAGAACAAGGCAGCCAGGAGCGGTCCCGGTCTCCAGTCTGTTCCCCCTATCAGCCTAGTGTACAACAGTAAGTAGGAGGCCTCTACAAAAAGGAGTGTGTACTTCTTGTGAATATATTGAATGCATGCTTCTGCATCCCTATGGAACATATCTGTGTAGTACACTGCACCGTAGTACCTCAGCAGCCCCCTGCGTTCTACTTCTGTAGATTACACATACTCATCGTTACTCATCCCTCCATCGAATTCACCAAGCACACTCTCGAGCATGTGCCCACACCTCTGGTCCTGTTAAATGAAGCGTGCTGCCGGCTTGGTTTGTTTGGCTAGTGGATCATATTCACTGTGTTTGTATGTGGGCTGCAGAATTATTCTCTCACTCTCTCTGTCGAACCCTTTCCTCTCATCTCCTCTCCGCTCCTCTCATCTCCTCTACAGTGAAGCAGGTGTTCCAGTTGAGGGCTCATATGTACCAGGCCAGGAGCCTGTTTGCTGCTGACAGCAGTGGGCTGTCAGACCCCTTCGCCAGAGTCTTCTTCTCCACACACAGTCAGGTCACAGAGGTACTGGAAGATTCTCTCTCTCTCTCTTACTCTCTCTCTCATTTTCTCAGTCTTTTTCTTTATCTTTCACTTCTCACCCACTCTCTCTTTCTAGCTCTAGTTCTCTCTCTCTCTACTTTTGTTTGTGTTGTCTGAGTAATTTGATTTATCCTGGTGGTGGTGAGGAGAGGAGGAGGTGATTATCCCATTTGAACTGTGTTCATGCGTGTGTATGCTTGTGTGTGTTAGGTCCTGAGTGAGACCCTGTGTCCTACATGGGACCAACTGCTGGTGTTTGATGATGTGGAGCTGTTTGGTGAGGCCAGCGAGCTACGAGACGACCCACCAATCATCGTGGTGGAGATCTATGATCAGGATACTGTGGTGAGAGAGACACGATGAGAGAGAGTGTGAGAGAGAGAGAGAGAGAGAGAGAGAGAGAGAGAGAGAGAGAGAGAGAGAGAGAGAGAGAGAGAGAGAGAGAGAGAGAGAGGGGAGACACAGAGAGAGGTGTCTGTATGTATGCATCCAACAACAATCTAACAGGGATCCAACCATGATGGAATTTTTGCCTATATATGTGTGTTTGCTTTCATACCAACTGACTGTATGTGTCTGTGTCCTTATCCTCTGTCTGTCTGTCTGAATTCTCTCTGCTCCCCCGGGTGACCCTGCTGTTGTGGCTAAGTAGAGTGTGCCACTTAGAAGTAGAGTATGTTCGACCACCTGGCATGTTTTCCAGTTCAACACTAAAATCTCTTTTCAACCTTTTTTCAACTCCATCAATCACTACTCATCTCAGAGTCTGAGATGGTCGAGCACAGCCAGTCTGTCACACCTCTGCATGACCCTCTAATTGTTACATAGTAGCACTGTAGTTTGCAGTTTGCAGTTTGTAGCTGTAGAGCAGACCCAGAAGCAGTTTGTGCTGTAACACTGCCCCCTAGTGGGGGACAACTTCCTTCTCTTCCAGCTTCTAACTTTCCAATCTTTTGTTTCTCCTAATCTCTTGTCTTCTGTTTTGGTTGCCATGGCATCCAGGGCAAGGCGGAGTTCATAGGTCGTGCGTTCGCCAAGCCCATCACTAAGATGTGTGACGAGCACTACGGGCCCCCCCGGTTCCCCCCCCAGCTGGAATACTACCAGATCTACCGGGGGAACTCCACCGCAGGAGACCTGCTGGCCGCCTTCGAGCTGCTGCAGGTGACACACACACACACACGGTTGCACAAACACAATGAAACACACAAATACACACACACGCTGATACACATACACAAGGGTGCACACACATGGAGTGGCAACGCCTTGTAAATACACTGAAGTAGGAGCTTATCGTTAAACAAATCCCCTGTAAATCAAGCCCACCTACCAAATGCATGGACAAAGCTTCTGTTGAATAAACGATGCACCATACACTATCAGAAATGAGAAAAGGAGGGATCTCTCTCTCTCTGTCGTTGTCTTTCTCTGTGTCCTTCCTTCGCTAGTGTGTGTCACCTACTTCATGATCCGCTGTCACCCTCCCATCACCACGCCACTTCCTGCAACAACCTTCGAAACTGCATCCGTTTCCTGTAACATTTCAAAACACTTCCTGCTTTGGCCACTCCTCCCTTATCCTCACACTCCCGATCCCCCATGGCCCCTCCCACCTCCAACTGTTCAACTTGCCTCCCCCATGTTGGTCCCACTTCCCTCCCTCCCTCCTTCCCTCCCTCCTTCCTTCCTTCCCTTTCCCTCCATGCTCCTTCCCTCCTCCTTGCCTCCTCCCTCCATTCCTCCCCTGACTCTGCAGATTCCCTATGATGATGAGGAGATCAGGAGGGCTCTTATCGCTGTCCATGACTTTGCTGTTCCTCAGATCAAGGTGCTCTTTCTTTCTTTTCTCTCTTCCACCCATCCCTCGCTTCTCTCTGGGTCAGTTTCGGGTTGGTCTGCAGTCACTCTCTGTGTTCCAGTTATGTGACTCTGTTCCCTCTGTGTCTCTATAACTACATTCTCAAAACTCATCATCTCTGTCGTACTAGCAGTCCAAACCACTCAGGCTCCCGATGCCGGTAGACTGATACTACAGTGTACTTTACAGAAGGGAATTTGTTAAATACATTTTCTTACTGTTCCTTCAACTCCTCATGACCTCTGTTTTACATTCACGTTGTTGTTTTTTTACCGTGCCTTGTCCAATCAGATTGGTCCAGCAGGGAGGGCAGGGCTTCCTCCTGTCGAGGGACCGACGGATTCAGACCGTGGACCAATCATCCCTGTGCCCTTGGGCATCCGACCAATCCTCAGTCGCTACCGCATAGAGGTCAGAGGTCACTGTAGTAGAAGCAGGAAGAGGAGCAGTGGCAACTATATAAACAATATACTGTATACTAAATAGTACAGTACTGTGCTATGGGCCTACATCCTGTGTTAGGGTTGTGACTGGTTCAGATCGGTTCTGATGGGTTGTGACTGGTTCTTTGGGTGAAGGTGCTGTTCTGGGGTCTGCGGGACCTAAAGAGGGTAAACCTGGCCAAGGTGGACCGGCCCAGAGTGGACATCGAGTGTGCAGGGAAAGGGGTCCAGTCTGCCCTCATCCAGAACTACAAGAAGAACCCCAACTTCAGCACCCTGGTCAAGTGGTTTGAGGTGGTGAGTGGAAGTCTCAGGACCAAGCTAGATATCTTCTCAAACTCTGGAAGACCTCAGAGATCTAAGCGGTTCGCTGGATGTAGAATGCTACTAATTACATGGTTGATGTCTATGATTTGAACTAGATTGGGTTTTAATCTATTAATCCCTGGCTAACTCATTGAGCTAAAGCTTACATTTACATTTATATTATTCATTTAGCAGACGCTTTTATCCAAAGCGACTTCCAAGAGAGAGCTTTACAAAAGTGCATAGGTCCCTGATCATAACAACGAGATAGCCCCAAAACATTGCAGGTAGCCCAAACATGAAGCACACATTGTGAAATTGTGAGCTTAAGGTAGCCTTCCCCGCTAGGTCCTTAAAAATCTTCCACAACATCTACCTGACCCTTCTATTTCTTGGTGACCCCTTACCCCTGACCCCTGACCCCAGGACCTGCCTGAGAACGAGCTTCTCCACCCGCCCCTCAACATCCGGGTGGTGGACTGCCGTGCGTTCGGCCGCTACACCCTGGTGGGCTCCCACGCTGTCACCAGCCTGAGACACTTCATCTACAGCCCTCCAGACAAGAGCTCCAACAACTGGTCCAGCGCAGGTAGACACACACACACATACACTGGTACACAGGAACAGTATTCATCGGCTGTTTTTGACATGCATACTGTGATCCCATTCATTCAGTTTCTCAGCAGATTGTGCTTCCTCTTGAATGATTCCTGTGTGTTGTATACTGCAGTACAACACTTTATACTGTGCTACACTGTACTGTAGATGAGAGTCTGTGTTTCTCACTGACTCACTCTGACACTCTCTCTCTGCTTGCTTCTGCCCCTTCATGCTCTTCATCCTATCCATCCACCTCCGCCCTGTGTTTCTGTACGTTCTTTCTCTTTCTCTGTCTTGTGATCCTCGGTCTCCCCTCTCTCTTTCTCTGTCTTGTGTTCCTCGGTCTCCCCTCTCTCTTCTCATCCATCTCTGGCTGTCCTGTCCCATCCCTCCTTGGTGGTCTCACTTCCTGCTCGACCCCTGACCCCCTCCCAGCTAAACTTATGAATGGCTACATGGTCCTCACCAACAGGGGGTTCCGCCCTAACCCCTCCCTTTACGCCCACACCCCTCCCCGCACCCTCTCTCGCCCCCTAGGTGATGTCATGGTCAACATGGATACCGAGTCCTACAGGAAGATGGACACAGTGGTCAAATTAGACGCCGTAAGATGTGTGTGTGTGCGCGTGTCTGTGTGTGTGCATGTGAGGGTGTATGAGATCGGCGTGTTGTGGATTTCATTCATGCGGAGTGTAACTGGTGTTGTTTTGTGTGGCCCCTGCTTTTAGACATCTGATGCTGTCGTTAAAGTAGACATGGTGAGTCTCCATGTCCCCTGTCTGTGACCTGCACTCAGTAAACCAGTGGTTGTCAACCTGTGGGGACAAGCCCCCACCTCATCAGCACCCTGGCTCAGTCTCTCCTTCCTCCCTGCAGAATGACTGAGGAGAAAGAGAAGGAGAGGAAGAAGAAGAAGAAGAAAAAGAAGGGGGGAGAGGTGGAGGAGGAGGAGCTGGATGAGAGCATGCTGGACTGGTGGTCCAAATACTTTGCTTCCATAGAAACCCTGATGGAGGTGTGGCCTATTCTATTCATATCAATTGTGTTCTATTCTACTCTATTACACTATATTCTATTCTGATCAATTAAATGATCAAAATGTTAGATTTAATATACTATAATATACATATATCATGGCCTGGTCATGTCATGGTTGTTAAGTCTGCCTGTGATGTGAAGGTTGTTGGTCTGATTCCTCAGATCCTGAAGGCCCAGGAGGCAGCGCAGGCAGAGGCAGAGGAGAGGGAGGAGCAGGAGATAGCAGCTGAGGGAGGAGGTAAACAACAACACCACAACATGACCACAACAACACCACAACATGACCACAGCATGACCACAACATGACCACAGCATGACCACAACATGACCACAACATGACCACAGCATGACTACAGCATGACTACAGCATGACTACAGCATGACCCACTAAAGGAACATAACAATCATGCTGAAGTCTGTTTGTCTGGCAGGACAAAAGCATGTGCCCTCCATCACCCCCCTCCCTCACCCCTCTCCCTCGCCCCCCTCACTCGCCCCCCTCCCTCGCCCCCCTCCCCCGCCCCCCCTCACTCGGCCCCCACCCTCCCATCCACCTGATTCATTCTCCTGCAATAGGGCAGTGATACTGTCCTCAAGACCACCCCCCTGCTTCTGTCCCTGCAGCCTGACCCATCCACCCTGCACTGCCATGAAAGTTGACTGATGAATCTAACCCTTATCACTTGAAATAAATAAATACAAGTACCTTCATTCTTTAAAATCAGTAACCTTTTATCGCCATGTAGTATCTGAGAGCACAGTCATGTAAGAGTTGTAATATCCATCGACAATGTTGGAATTAGAGTCAATTCTGAATGGTTGAGACATTAATATGAGCGTTGTCACCAGACAAGGGCCTCATTAGCGATGAATCACCATGGTTATTGTTGCCCAGGAAGTAGCAACTCTGTCAGCTTTCACGTTGATTGACAAAGTGCTGTGTCCATCCTCCTTCACTCCTGCTCCTCCATCACTCCTCCTCACCCGGTGTCACCTCCACCCCTCTGCTCCTCCGCCCCTACCCTCCGCTCCTCCCTTCCTCCACTCCTCCACTCCTCCCTTCCTCCACTCCTCCCATCCTCCACTCCTCCCTTCCTCCACTCCTCCACTCCTCCCTTCCTCCACTCCTCCGCTCCTCCCTTGCTCACCCAGAGATCAGAGCTGATGACATGTCTGGTAAAGGCCCCAGGGGGAAGGACAAGAAGGACAAGAAGAGCTCCAGGGAGAAGAAGAAGGCTCACGTGGGGGAGGGGCTAGACAAACGCCCCCCCAAGCCCAGAGTGGATGAGCTGCTGGTGGGTGTGGCTTCCCCTCATCACCATGGAAACACACTCATCACAGTACGGTGGAAACCGAGTAAATACGCACATATACTGTACGCACACAGTAACACACGCACATAGAGGACAGACACACGTTCACACACAGGGACGCTACAATGTTCATAAATGTTTGGCTGCTCTTTCTCTGAATTGGTGTGTTTGTGTGAATGTGTGCATGCATGTTTGTGTGTGCATGTGAATGTGTATGTATGTCCAGGTGTACCACAAGGAGCTGGAGAGTGAGTTTGACAACTTTGAGGACTGGCTCCACACCTTCAACCTGTACAGAGGGAAGGCAGGGGATGATGACGAGCATGCCCTGGACGATGACAGGATTGTGGGCAGGTTCAAGGTGCTTCAGAGGACACATTTACATTTATGCATTTAGCAGACGCTTTTATCCAAAGCGACTTCCAAGACACGTCTACACTCTCAGCACACACAATGTGGATTCACACACAACCCTTCAAATCTTTTCCAACTTGAACAAAATAGTTTCAATGGTATTTCGGAATCAATTGGAATTGATTAAATCAGTATTGTGGAATAGTTGTTCTTGCTGATTGTGACAAGGTTGTTGGTTCCTAATCACTTGTACCTGTGTTTTGACCCAGGGTTCCATGTGCATGTACAAGCTTCCACTCTCCAATGACATCACCAGGGAGGCGGGCTTTGACCCTAATATGGGCATGTTCCAGAGCATCCCACATAACGACCCGATTAACGTGCTCGTCCGAGTGTATGTGGTCAGGGTGAGTGGCCTCTCAACCTTTGAACCCTTGACCCCTGACCCTTGTGTGTACCACAGATGATGAGCTGTATGTTGTCATGCAGGCCACTGATCTGCACCCTGCTGACATCAATGGAAAAGCAGACCCCTACATCGTCATCAAACTGGGCAAGTCTGAGCTGAAGGACAAAGAGAACTACATTTCCAAGCAGCTAAACCCTGTCTTTGGCAAGTGAGTGTATGGAGTGAGAATGACTTCCTGTAGTCCCAAAAAGGCTTACGAAGTGAATGAACTGAATCTGAATCTTCTAAACACTGCTAACCCATTTATATCTCCCCTCCTTCACACTCCCTGCCTCCCTTCTTCTCTCTCTCTCCATCTGTTCATCCCTCTTTCCTGCCCTCCCGCTCTCCCTTCTTCTCTTACTTTCTACCTCCATTCTTCTCCATTCGTTTGTTCTTGCCATCTCTCTCTCCACCATACGGTCATTCCTCTCCCAGGTCGTTTGACATCGAGGCGACCTTCCCTATGGAGTCCATGCTGACAGTGTCCGTGTATGACTGGGATCTGGTGGGGACTGACGACCTGATAGGAGAGACCAAGATAGACCTGGAGAACCGCTTCTACAGCAAGCACAGGGCCACCTGTGGCATCAGCAGCAACTACTCTATGTGATTACCTGTGTGTGTGTGTGTGTCTGTGTGTGTGTGTGTATTGGTGTCTGTCTCTCAGTATTAATAAATGACTCACCCTCATGAACGCTCACTAACCCTGCCATGTCTCCTGTTGCTGTCAGGCACGGTTACAACCAGTGGCGGGATCCCTTGAAGCCCAGCCAGGTCCTGGCCAAGCTGTGCAAGGAGGGCAAGCTGGACGGGCCCCACTACGGGCCTGGGGGCCGGGTCAAGGTGGCCAGCCGCATCTTCCTGGGGCCCACCGACATAGAGGATGAAAACGGTGCGTCTAGACTTCCTTCTCTCCTACTGTCCTGTAACATCGGTGTACCAGTGGTGTTTTGGAGGTTGTTTGTTGGGACATCCACTGAATAATACAACTCAATCCTCTCCTCTCTTCTTCTCATATCTCCTCTCCCCCCCCCAGGTCTAAAGAAGCAGACTGAGGAGCACCTGGCTCTGACTGTGTTGAGGCACTGGGAGGAGATCCCCAGAGTGGGCTGTAAACTCATCCCTGAACACGTGGAGACCAGACCCCTGCAGAACCCAGACAAGCCTGGCATAGAACAGGTCTGTCACACGCTCTCTCAGACACACAGTCACACACATAAACATACATAATACACTCCACTGAAAGCACTCACACACAGTCTTACTCTAACATGCACACACACACACACAGGCGCACTCACATACATATGCACTAACTTACACTCACACACCAGTAGATTTGTAGTGGAGAAGTGTGTGTTATCTCCACAGGGGCGGTGGAGATGTGGGTGGACATGTTCCCTATGGACATGCCAGCCCCCGGACCTGCCATTGACATATCCCCACGGAAACCAAAGAGGTAGGACCCATGACCATAACACCTGAAAATTAAAATGATGGGATGTCTCCTCCGGACTAGCAAGAGATAGATCAGATAAGATACGGTTTCTAAATGATACAAATTGTTTATTTTGAATGTTTCATTATAATTATTTCAATCTATATTTTAAATCAGCTGAACTTGTAGTTTTGTCCACAGGTTTCCTGTGGTAAGTTGCTCTCCTTAGAGTCAGTTCATACTGTGGAAAAGCAGACAACACCAAGTCCAACTGTGTGTGTATGTGTGTGTTCCTTCATGCTTCCTGCCCCAGATATGAGCTCAGGGTGGTTATATGGAACACAGATGAAGTGATTCTGGAGGATGATGATTACTTTACTGGGGAAAAGTCCAGTGACATATTTGTCCGGGGGTAGGTACGGAGGGACGAGCAGCGCTCAGCCCCGCCCGTGTGGATGTGACACGCGTGTGCTTGGCGTTAATCACTCTTGTTTTCTTGTGTTCCCGTTTTTCTCCCTCTGTGTGTGTTTGTCGTGTGTTTCTGTGTTTGTGGTGTTTCTCCTGTCGTCCTCTCTCTCTCCTCTCGTCAACGCTCTGCTGTTGCCTAGCTTTGAGCTCCGTGTTATTATTTGGAACACAGATGACGTAATTCTAGAGGACGATGCTTTCATGACAGGAGAGAAGATGTCTGACATCTATGTCAGGGGGTAAACAAACGACTCCACAAACGACTCCATGGCATGGCTCGTACCAACCTCCCCGTCCTCATCCTCTACTCCCTCCTCTCGTCCTCCTTTCCTCTCTTTCTCCCTTCTTCTGATCTCATCCCTTCTCCCTCTCCACTCATCCTTACCTCTCCTTCTCCTATCCCCTTCCCTCCTACCCTCATAACTTCTACCCTTCTTTCTCCCCTCCTTACTTGTCCCTAATTTCAGCAATCCAACCAGCACGCAGATCCCTAGCTGAAGACCCACCCCCTCCCCCCCACCCATCCTATCAGCACACAGCAAACAATGGCTTTAACACCTACTTACAGAGAGGGACCAATCAGAACCATATCAATTTTACCTTCATACAGGCTCATTGGCAAATCAAATATAGGTTGCTTACGGGGAATAATTTGATCAACTATCATTTCAATGATGGTTGATCATTGAAATGACCCGGGGAGGTATTTATATTAGACTTAGGAGTTGGTGGGGAGTTTGATCAGGGACTAGCTTTTAGTAATAGTAAGTAAAAGCATTTTTGCTAAATACAATGGAAAGTATGGTCCTGTCTTTCCATAGCAACTGTCCCTAGGGCAGGGGTTCAGATTACTCGGAAGGAGATGTTTGATCTCTTGCATGAAAGCATAAGCCAAGAGATTCCACATGCTGGTTCTAAAGAAGCCTTAATGCAATATAAATAACATTTTGCTGCTGATACACTGACGAGCAAAAGATATTCTCTGGTTGGGACTGTTTCCATCCTGTTCCTGTAAGCCCCGTCAGTCTGACCCTCAACAACATCTGTTCCTCCTACACCATTGCAGGTCACATGGTCTGACAAGATGACCTCCACCTCATTAAGTCTTCTATGGAACCACCATGCAAACTTGCCTGACCAGACAAACGCCAACCAGCCCAAACTAACTCTGTCAATCCCTGACTTAAAATAAACAACTATTAATAATCCTATCCCTTATTTACCCTAGCTAGCCATAGTTTTCCTGAACTAATCCTGGCTTGTGTAACACCTGTGGGTCTCCCTCCTCCCTCCCCTCCCAGGGTCCTCTAGCCCTGGGAGGGACAGTACTTGTAGGAGAACAGGACTATGAGGAACACTCTAAAGGACCTCACTTTGATTCTCATTTTGTAAAACGCAAGCTTTGTGTGTGCATGGCCTGTTTTAAACGTGTGACCCTCCAACAACAAACCAGTTTTATTTCAGTTTTATTTTAGGGGATAGTTACAGTCTGGTGCCTGGTGCTGTCGTCCTTTGATGCCGTCTTTACATTGTTAATGGGAATCTATTTGATTTGGATTGAATTATGAACTGATTAGTTATTGGAGGATTATATCATGTGTTGTTATGACATGTTATAGACTTCACCTTTACTATCACACATACTACAAACTAGTGATCGCATGATCACATTTCAATCAATAGCTCTCTAATCAATAACCAGCCTCTGCAATCCTTACATTGAATTCAACAATTAATTATCTAGACTATAGATTGCATGACATCTACCTTACAGTAACACAGTCCTCAATCTCATCTCCTCTGTACTTTGACCATGTAGGTCAAAGCATCTCTGACCACTCTGACCCCTTGACCTTTCTGTGTAACCTCTGACCTCGCTCCCAGCTGGCTGAAAGGGCAGCAGGAGGACAAGCAGGACACAGACGTGCACTACCACTCCCTGACAGGAGAGGGCAACTTCAACTGGCGCTTCGTCTACCCCTTCGACTACCTGATGGCCGAGGAGAAGATCGTCATCTCCAAGAAGGAGTCCATGTTCTCCTGGGACGAGACCGAGTACAAGATCCCAGCCCGCCTCACCATGCAGGTCTGGGACGCAGACCACTTCTCTGCAGATGACTTCCTGGGTACGACCTTTCACCTCAGTGTCACATTAAAATATGAAAACTGATTTCTTCTTCAAATGCCATATGTACGGTATAAACCAAATGATAATGATGAACGCTAGAGTTACATATGAACATATGGTGACTGCTGTTGGTGTCTTCTTCCCAGGAGCGATAGAGCTGGACCTGAACCGGTTCCCTCGCGGGGCCAAGACGTCCAAGCAGTGTTCCATCAACATGATCCAGAACGAGCACGACCTTCCCACCATCTCCATCTTCAAGCAGAGGAGGGTCAAGGGCTGGTGGCCCTTTGTGGCCCGCGACGAGAACGACGACATGGAGCTCACGGTACCCTGCACACACACACACACACATGAACACACACACACAAACACACACATGGACACACAGACAGACAGTCATAGACATGTACTTAGACACACCACACACACGGTTTCAGTTTGTGTTAATGAACAGTGTTTGGCTTCTGTGATGTCACAGGGTAAAGTGGAGGCGGAGCTTCACCTCATGACAGCGGAGGAGGCGGAGAAGTGTCCAGTAGGTCTGGGACGCAATGAGCCTGACCCTCTGGAGAAACCGAAGTAAGAATACACACACACATACAGTACACAGACAAGCACACACACACTTAAACACACACAGGCACGTTCTTTCACACACAGTCACACACACACACACAGACAAACACACATAAACATAGAAACCAGTGGCACAGACATGGTCTTCTCTCCTCTTCCTTCATGACTGGGTTGGTACTCACAGCCAAGGGGCTGGTGACAGACTCAAGGAGCCTGTGTCACCTCCAGTATCAGACCGTCATGGCTGTCCTGGCGGCATGTGGGGGAGATGCAGCCCCCTTCAGCCCGGTCCCCTCCCTCCACCCCCACACTTCCACTCTCACTCGTTTATCCTCCATCTCTTTACCTGTCTCCCTTTGTTTCCTTCCACTCATCCTTCCTCTGTGCATCGCCCCCCTCCAACATGATCTTTCCCTCCATTTCCATCCCTCCATTCCTTCCTCCTCCCGGCCCTCTGTCCTCCCCCTCCCCCTCTCCCTCTCCCTCTCCCTCCCCCCTTGCCTCTGAAGTCGTCCAGACACCAGTCTCATGTGGTTCCTGAGTCCTCTGAAGTCCCTCCGATACTTCATTTGGCACAACTACCGCTGGCTGGTCCTGAAGGTGCTGGGTGCGCTGCTGCTGCTGCTGCTGCTAGGCCTGTTCCTCTACTCCTTCCCTGGGTACCTGGTCAAGAAGCTGCTGGGGGCCTGAGACGCCGGCGGTAGCCCCTCCTCCCTCCCGTCTTTTCTCTCTCTCTCTCTCTCTCTCTCTCTCTCTCTCTCTCTCTCTCTCTCTCTCTCTCTCTCTCTCTCTCTCTCTCTCTCTCTCTCTCGCTCTCTCATCTTCTCCTCTCTCTTTATCTCTATGTACTTTATTCTTCTTCCGTTTCAGTTCAGTTCATTTATTCCTGTGTCTCTCTCTGTCTTTCTCTCTCTCACTCTCTATCCCTGGCTTCCTCTCTCCATAATTTCTGCCTAAGTCTCTCCTCCTCTCTTTCTCCCTCGCTACACCCCCATTCCTCTACGAGAGCAGACCCTATGGTACATACCCTGGTTACTTCCCTGTCTCTGCCCTCCTGTGTTCTCTGTGCCAGTGTCTGTGCCATCCCATAATACACACCATCCTAGGCCTCCTAACAGCTGTGGAGTGGTGAACATGTTGTTACCGTGGCACTTGTCATTCCACCTGACATCCATGTGCTCACCATCCGGAGAGTGTGTCTGTGCTTCAGTCACTGTGGAGTGATGCTCTGTTCCTGTGGATATTGGATTGACTCCAGTAAGGCTACTGCATGAATAGCAACTAACAACTAATGCCTGCTTTGCAATTTTTTCTCTCTAACCATCTTCCCTCCCCCATCAATCTTTCCTCTCCCCTCCTCTTCTCTCTTTTCTTCTCCCCTCCTCTCCTTCACCCCCCCCCCCTGCTCTCCTCTCCTCCCCCCAGCCGTCCAGACACGACCTTCCTGTGGTTCCTCAGCCCGCTGAAGGCCGTGCGCTACCTCATCTGTAACCGCTACAAGTGGCTGATCATCAAGATCGTGGTGGCCCTGCTGTTGCTGGCCATGCTGTGCGTCTTCCTCTACAGCATGCCTGGCTACCTGGTCAAGAAGATGCTGGGGGCCTGAGGGGGGAGCAGAGGAGAGGACAGGAGGAGGGGGGGAGCAGAGAAGGGGGAGGGGACAGGAACGGATGAGGAGAGGTTACTAGAGGTTATGTACTGCAAGGTTGTCCCTCTGTACTCACTTACAGCTGCGTATATTCATCCACTCTCACCCTTCGTCACCCAACCTGGCTAGTGAAGATTCTCCATGAACAATGAGACTTTCCCCTGGACTAATACAAACTCTGCTACTGGCCCACTGCATCATCTCCCAATCACGCTACAGCGGTACACCTGGCCTAACCAGTCCAATGCTTCCTAATCAGTCACTACCATCCCTGAACTGACCAACTAACCAAATGGAAGGTTTGCCCCCTCTCTGATCTGTCAGCTGTTTGGCTGAATAGCTCACATTGTTCTAAGAATGTTTGTTTGTTTATTTATTTATTTGGTGTTGATTTGAGTTATTTAGAACAGAAACCGTTGGATGAATTTGGGAGTCGTTGACAATATTATATGATGGAGATTTCCTAGGGCAACTTGTTGCACTATTTGCACAGAAATGATGAAGAAATTGAATACAGATAACTATTTTGCTAGAATTTACACAATTTATTTCATTTCAATGAATACTTCTTTAGAGGTAGTCTTCCTAAGGTTTAGCTTGACTTGTGTTGTCCACTCAGTGTTTAAAGGGGCACTGCTTGTTCTGTTTCACCCCTCAAATAAAAAGAATGCTCTCTGACTGTTACCGTAGTCTACCCTCGATAGGGCATAGCAACGAGGAAGCATGCGTCTGTGACCTGATGTTCTAGAGCAGGTCATGTGACAAAGCATGACTCTTATTCTAGTTTCCCCATAGCTCACGACTCCTTCTGTCTAGATGCTGGAGTTTAAGCTGCTGTTTATGAGAACCTGAGGTATCAAAATAGGGGGGTAGGGTTGACCCTTGACCCTGCCACCCTATCAGAAGGCTTGGTTGACCCTTGACCCTGCCGCCCTATCAGAAGGCTTGGTTTGCAGTGTGCAGTGCTCTTCCGTTTGATCCCTTGCTTGCAGCTGTTATTCTGACATCATCACTTGTGTTGCAGTCCATTTTAGTGATTCTGTGTTCACAAAGTACGATAAAATAATTCATGTTTGCACTGAACTCTCGCCTGTTTGTACGATTAAGAGTGTATTTATATCTCTTTGTTGAACAGTGTTCCAATATTTATTTTACGTCTGTTTTAAAAATGATTTGAAATAAACAGAATTACTTTGAGTCAGTCAGAGTTCAGTTAGTGTGTGTGTGTGTGTGTGCGTGGCAGAGTTTATGTGACTCTTAGTCAGAATGCTTGTGAAAACAATTCTGTGTACATGTATATATTTACAAATATCACTATCCTATTATCATCATGTCTGTGTACTACCTTCTCCCTCTCTCCCTCCCTCCCTCCCTCTCCCCACCTTTCTGTTTCCCTCCATCCCTCCCTCCCTTCTCTCTCCCGTCCCCTCCCTCTCCTGCAGCCGTCCCAACACCAGCATGTCGTGGATGCTGAGCCCTCTGCACGTGCTCTGCCTCCTGTCCTGGAGGAGCTACAGGCTGCAGTGTGTGCTGCTGCTGGCCAGCCTGCTGGGGGCGCTGTTCCTCGTCCTGCTCCTCTTCTCCATGCCCTCTGCCATAAACAACAAGATCTTCAACAGCGTTGGCTGAACGCCACACACACAATCAGCTTAGTAACACACACACGCACACACATAAGACGTTCTGATGTACTAGTTCTCCCCTGACACCGTTCAAACAGCAGCACCACTTCTGTAAAGGGATAAAAGCTTTATTTGTTCTCACAGTTTTGTCTCAAATATTATTAAAGAGTTCTTCCAGCAGGGTTTGTTTCATGTCTAGTTTTCCCAGCAGGGAGTGTGTACAGTACATCTCTGGAGAGGGTCACTCTGGCACCAGCTGCATCGTCTGAGTGGGCGGGATCTCCAGCTCAGTGTTGACCTATCAGAGAGAGGGGTCACAATGAGGCACACACACGCTTACACACACTAAAGAAAACAGAACAAAAGCAGACACCGAACACACACACACACTGAACAAATACTTGCAGAATAAGTATATACACACAGCACACACACACGTACCTTGGAGGTGACATACTGGTGAAGCAGCATGCGTAGCTCAGTGTTCTGCTGTTTCAGACCCTGTGTCTCCGTAATGAGCTTTGACCTCTCTGTCAGAACAGTGCTGCGGAGAACAAACACAGCTCAGTTCATTTGTGTGTGTGTGAGTGTTTCTGCCAGTCTGTGTGCTGACTGTAATGTAACTGATGAGGCAGCTGTGTGTGTGTGTGTGTGTGTATGAGTTCCTCACTGGTACTTGTCCATCGAGGTCTCCAGCTCTGCCCAGATCTTGAGCTTGTTCTCTGGGATGACGTTGGCCATGGAGTCCCAGTAGGCAGCATCTTCTGAGTCATCCCTCTGGCCCAGACCCACCCTGAGCTGCTGGTGCCCCACGCCCCCCCTGGATACACACACACACACAACAGCAGCCATCAGTGACATGACAATCAGCACAGAGACAGTCAGAAACACATGTATACACGTGTGTGTGTGTGTGTGTGACCTTTTAGGGTGGTGCTGGGCTGTGAAGGCCCTGAGGGCCTTCAAGACGTCATTGGGGTGGATGAGATTAGAGGTTGGGGTGCTGGGAGAGCTCCGCCCTCTGCCCTCGTTATCATCCGCAGACACTTCCTGGATATGATATCAGAGGATATGACATCAGAGGAAGTGGAGGATGAAGAGTATGCCAAAGATTGTAGAAAGTGGTCTGCTGGGTCATCAGTAAGTGGGAAAACAAAGTTCCATTGACAAGCTAGTTAGGTGGTCCCTGCCTTTGTCCACTTGTCCACTCCTCCCTCATCCCTCCTTACCCCCGCACGTTCTTCCTGTTGCTGTGGGTACTTGATGAAGAAGTCGGCCATCTTGTTGACATCCTCCTCACTCTCGATGCCCATGGCCTGAGCAACAAGACCAAAACACAGAGAAGAGTTAATCATGCTCCTCCAACCACCAGTCCCTGGGTGTGTGAGTGTGTGTGTGTGTGTGTGCGCGTGCGTGAGAGTGTGTTGACTCACAGTGAAGATGGCATCCAGCTTCATGAGGGACTGCTCATCCCTGTCCAGAGGAGACAGCAGCTTCAGAAGCTTACTCTCTATCAGAAAGCCCTGGGGAGATGGAGGGGAGGAGGGAGAGGGGGAGGAGAGAGAAAGAGGGAGGGAGAGAAGGAGGTAAAGAGAGACAGAGGAGAGGTCAACCAAATTAAAAAAAAACAGTCAACTTGTTATGGTCCAACTGAAAAAACTTGAATTAGCACAAACATCCACGTCCTTACCGTCTCGTCACACAGCAGCTCCAGAAGCCTCTTCACCGTCAACACTGACACCTCTCCCTGCACCTCACTCTCCTTCTTCTCCCCCTTACTGTCCTCCCTCTCTCCATCCACAGCCAACCCAGAACTCCTGGCACCCGGCCCAGCCCCAGCCTCCACCATAGCTCCAGGCCCCACCGAGGCCTCCACCATAGCTCCAGGCCCCACCGAGGCCTCCACCATAGCTCCAGGCCCCACCGAGGCCTCCACCATAGCTCCAGGCCCCACCAAGGCCTCCACCAGAGCCCCAGGCCCCACCGAGGCCTCCACCAGAGCCCCAGGCCCTACCGAGGCCTCCCGGGTCCCCAGGCTTGAGCGGCTGGTCTTCCCAGAATGGAGCAGCTCTGAGGCAGTCTGCCGAGCGGTCCTCTGGGCTTGCTTCTGGGGCCGGATGGGGCCACAGCGCTCCATGAAGGGCAGCGAGGGACGCTCCCAGGCCAGGCCCAGCTGCTGCTGGTAGATGATGCAGTCGATGTCCAGGGCCTTCTCCACCAGCTCCTTCACCTCAGCCTCATTCATCAGCCACATGTCCTCAAACCTCATGGAGTCGATGGCGGCGAAGTGCCTGGAGAGGGTGTGTGTGTTGGGGAGGGGGGAGGGGGGGGGATAAGGAGCCAACATTTACTTTTGAAGGATTTGAGCGTGTGTCGCACTTCACATCTTAACATGGGACACAGGGGTATGTGTGCTGTGTGCATTTGTGTAGGTGTATTTGTCCATGTGTGTGTGTGTGTGTGTGTGTGTGTGTGTGTGTGTGTGTGTGTGTGTGTGTTATATGGAACCTCATCTTCTTCTGCATGTGTTTGTACTGCTGCATGATGCGCTGGTAGTCCTCTGTCAGACTCTGGTTCTCTTCCTTGGACTGCTTCTCCTGGTTGGAACATTTCACCTTCAGGTTGTTCAGCACGTCCTGCTGCCTAGAACACACAGACACACACAGACACACACCTCACCCAAACTGGCTTGCCTTGCTAGCTGGCAGCTATACGCAAATCCTGTGATAAAGAGATTGTGTATTTCTGCACGTTCGTGTGTGTGTGTGTGTGTGTGTACATCGTACCTGGTGATCTTCCTCTTCTGCTGGGACTTGGTGATGGCGTTCTCCTCGTCTCTCTTCTTCAGCACCTGGAAGTTATATTCCAGCTTCTCCTGGTTCAGCTGGTAGGTAGCCTTCATCTGCTGCAGCTGCTGCTCCAAGATCTACACACACACACACACCACAGACACCACACACACACACATGCACGCAGACATACACACACACACACACAGACACACGTGTATTACGTCACAGTGAAACAGCAGGTGTGTAGGTCATGGTGACACCTTCCTTCTCCGGAGGCAGCCTGACCTGGACGTCGGTGTCCAGCTTGATCTTGATCATGTTGTACTCCTCTGCGTCCTCCACCCTCACTTGGTCCAGCAGGACCTCGTACTCCTCCACCCTCCTCATCCTCTGCATCAGGTTCTCCAACTGGGGGAGGGCGGGGGGGGTGACAAAGAGAGAGGGGTCAGAGAGAGAGACACAAAGGAGGCCAGAGAAAGAGTCTGAGTCTCTGAGAGAAAGGAGGGGAGTGGGGGTGGGGGGGCGACTGAAGAGACCAGAGAGAGAGAGAAAGAGAGGGGGGGGTGAAAGAGAAAGTGTCAAGAGAGGGAAGGGTAGAAAAGGGATGAAGGGAAAGAGATGCATTACCTCTTTGTCACTGCGTTCCTTCATGTGTTGCTCCCACTTCTCCCTGTCTCCAGTCAGTAGCACCTTGCGCTCGCTCTCGTACGCGCTCTACACAACCACAGACCACAAACACTGCCGTGAGGAGAGCCAATGAAAAGGTGGAACCATGTAAGTAGAAAAGATATTCCTTTTTGGTTCGGGGGTGGCCAAAGGCGTACCTCTATCTGGTCCAGCTCCACCCTGTATGACTTATTCAGGATCTTGACCTGGTCCTCCATCCTCTCAATCATCAGGTCCACGTCCTCAGCCTGTCTCTTCAGGTCTTTGACGTAGCAGTCGTCCGCTTGCTTCAGCTCCTACCCCCACACATACACATGCAGGTATTTACACAGACATGAATTCACAGACACACATGCTGTGTGACCCTCTGTCCTCACCACTGCCCCTCCCTCCCTCTTTCTCTGTACCTGCTGCAGCTCAGTGATCAGATTGTTCTTGTCCTGGACAAGCAGGCCACAGAGCTGCTGTTGGCTGATCAGACTGTCTCTCAGGTCCTGAGGGATATCCTTCATTTTAGCCACCACCCACTTCTTGTTGATCTCCTCAAACTTCTCCAAGCTGACCTTGGCCTCGTTCTCCAGCGTCTCCACCCTGGAGAGGAGGGGGGGGGGGTTATACAAATGAGGGAGGGAGGGATATGGAAAAAAGGAAAAGAAGAGGAGGAAGATACACCATGATTATATAGTGTATTACTAACAGTAAGTAAATTGCAGTGGTGTCAAATTCCATTCAGATATTCATTCTGATTTCATTTTGACTGTGCATCATTCATTGCCAGTAGAGGGTGCACTTGCAACGTCTCACACTAATCTTTAAAGTCCATGTATTCACCTGAGTCTGCGTGCCTCTTCTATCTCTGCTCTGCACTGCGACTCTCTAGCGTCTGCCGCTACCATGACGTTGGTGACGAGCTCTGTCCCATCGCTCAGCAAACTTAACATCCGCTGAGGCCAAGAGACGGGCACAGAAATTAATTAAATAAAAACAGACTTACTTATTGTATTCGAGTACAATACATACGATTGGTGTGCTCTTATCCACGGATAAAGTTTACCTTCTCACTCTGATCCACTTGGATCTGGCTCTTTCTTGTCTCCTCTTCGATTTCCTTCTTCTCGTTGGAGTCATCCCCGAGTTCTTGTCTAAGTGAGTGACAAGTCCAATGTTGTTAGCTATCAAAACATGATAATGGTCAAGCGGCACGATGTCTAGGCTGGATTATAGCTAAGCGACATACTGAATCTAGGATGCTAGAACTGTAAAAGGTAGCATAGCAGCTAGACTACTGTACTGTACCTTCTCCTGGCTTCTTTTCGTGCGGTTATGCGAAGGCGCCTGGCAGCAATCCTGTCCTCCGGATTCTCGGAGTCCAATGATGGTCCAGCTTCATCAGGATCCTCATGAAGGGTCGCGGATTGACTCATGTTTATACTTGTGAAATTGTACTAGCTTTAAAACGTTATTATAGCTAAGCCAGCCTAGCTAACCAGTAGCTAAAATAACAGCTAAAACTGAGGAAGTGTCGCAGCATCATTGTTTATGTAGTGGTTGTTATGGATACGGGACTGTATTCATTTTCAGACTTTACTGCCATCATGCGGTTTTACCAAGCATCAACAACGTGCTACAACAAATCTACGACTAATGTCCACCACAGACAACAACAGAATACACACACTTGAGATTGGAAAGTGAAGGAGCTGTCGGAAGGTGAGGACAGCAGCAAGTTTTAATCTGGTCCTCAGACTCAGACAAAGGATCCAGGATGGGGAAGGAGAGGAGAAGGGGGGGGGGGGAGGAAGGTAGAGAGGAATATGAAGAGATAAGGAAAGAGGATAACAGGGACACAAGGATAGGGAAAATAGGACAAGGGAAGAGTAGAATAGGGGCCGAGGACAGGAGAAAATAGAGGGGATGAGAGGAGAGGTGGGGGTGAAGTTGAGGAGAAGGAAGATGTAAACTTAATATTCCTTGTCTCTGGTATACTTCAGCCTAACCTATCTAGGCATCCTGAAAGTGTACCGTGGTGCTCTGTATAGACACGCTAATAGGATTAGTTAGAAGCTGACGTCATAGAACGCTAGACGCAAGCTGTGTGTGTCTTTGTGTGTTGAATTTAAATTCTCACTCTACCAATCCCTGCCAGGGGCTTAAACTCTACAGGTGGAGAGAAAAGCATAGCAAGTCTTTCTCTTCATCTCTTCACTCTCCATCTACAGTTTCCTATCTCCTCTGAACCATATTTCAAATCTCCGTTGAACTAAGACTCCTAAGTCAGCCTCCTCTCTCAAGAACAAGTCGATCCAAGCTAGCCGCTAGAAGCTAACTCCAAAGGACCCAGGTGGCCACTCGGATCAACCCAGGAATCAGACACCCAGGATGGGGGAGGTGTCTGTGGAGTGCCTAGAGCAGCTGATGAAGAGCATGCAGGTGCTGCTGTCGGCGGTGGAGCAGCTGAAGGGCCACTGTGGCCACCACCTCACGGAGCTGATGCAGCTGGTGCTGGAGCTGAGGCAGGAGCAACAGCAGCTGACCCAGCGCTATGACGACATGGCCCAAGAGCTGCAGGAGACCCTGGAGGTGGTGGAGGAGCTGACCGACACCAAGTTTGCCTTCGACTCCAAGGAGAGGCAGGCACAGAAACTGAACAGGCAACTCTGAGGGACTTTGACGGGGGGGGGATTTTTCATCTGCACTGCTTCAAGGAACTCAGAGACTGTTTTACACTCGAGAGAAACCGAGAGGACATAAACTCAGGGTTAGCACTGGAGGAGGAGGCACTCAGATTTGGGACAGGGAAGGGGAAAGAGGAGGCTACTTGTACTGTATTAAGATTGTAGTTTTATAACTGTAAACATATATGATCTGAGCGATCATTTCACAGCATCTGCTGTGTTTGTGTATGCGAGTATGTGTGTGTGTGTGTGTAAGAGAGAGAGAGAGAGAGAGAGAGAGAGAGAGAGAGAGAGAGAGAGAGAGAGAGAGAGAGAGAGAGAGAGAGAGAGAGAGAGAGAGAGAGAGCGTTTGAGTCTCCTTATGAGGTCATGAGGGGATACTTTTCCATGTAATCCGGAGAGGAGTAGAGCAGATTTAAGATGTTGTAGGGAGAGGAGTTAGAGGTGTGTAGTAATGGAACGTGGATTGTCCTCATTCATACCCTGGCCAGGCACACAGCCAGGTAGGACCACACGGTCGCTGAGCCACCAGGCTGTTTCTGGAAATAAAGAGACTGTACTCTGCACGTGTCACCATCCATCTTGTCATTTGACAGGCTAATGGCCTCTGTACGTGTCACTGTCTATCTTTTAGTTTGAAAGGCTGAAAGACTGTCGTGTTTACGTGTCACAGCCCACCTTGGCATAGGCTGTACCCAAATTCTTCTCTGCACTACTTGTCCTCTGCTTCAATCATCCTTTCTCATATTCCTTGTTGTTATACGTCTTTGTTTTATTATTTTCTTTCTTTCTTTCTCTCTCTCTGACTCTCACTCTTACCCAGATCCCTGAGAATGCTGATTAGATTAAAGTATAACATGTTTTCCTGCTCTTTGAGCTTCAGCGGGCTAGTCAAGATGTCTCCTGTGTCCTTCAGTATGGTGAAGACCTGGCATTGTCAGTCCCTTGCATACACACAATCACAAACAAGCACACATTTGTACAAACACACACGTTCACACAAAGTCACAAATAGATAGAGTACAGACACACATACGCACAGAGACCTGGGTACTTACCTCCTTCCTCCCCATCCTTGGCACTGCTTCTTCTTCTGTGGTTTCACACTAAAATAAACCCTAAATATCCCCATAGGGTGATACGCCTCCTCCATGGAGCTCCTCCATGATTTATCAGGGTGTGTTTAGCGGTTGTGGGATGCCAGAAGAGACCTTCAGTGGTCTCGGTGTTGAACATCAAGCCACAGGGAAAGCTTTAAGAGACACTGAGATGTTTTCTTTCCATATTTTGTAACTGCTTTCTCCACACAATGGTTTCTTGGATATGTCTGCTTTTTAAATCAATAAATGATGCCCATTTATTTTTTGTTTGTGTCGCAACAATAATAAATACAATAACAATTGTCTGATTGGACTGTGTCAATGACTGAAACAGATGTGCAGGATGATATTATTCTGTCACAAAATTAATAAACAGTGTGACATTCTGTGATAAGACAGTGAGGAATGTCAAAAAAGGGTTCAAATGAAGATACATGTGTATTATATATAAGCATCATGTGTTGAAGGGGTTACTGGTAATCTGACACCTGTAGCAGTGGTCTAAGGAGGCTGGGATGTGAAGGACATACATCTACGTCTGAGCGTCAGTATCTATCATATCTCCAGGGCGACAGCACATCTCTCAAGTTACCAAGTTTCAGCTACAGAGGATTTGACTCTATAAGGTGGGAGTGCATAGTTTATTTTATTATACTTTTATTTTCTTGCTTATATTCTGACCCTATCTGCCTAGCACCTGTTCCATCCAGGTTTAAGATAAAGAGTGGTTACAGTTCTGTTCTCTTAGTACAGATTTCAAGAAATTGGCATGAAATTCTGTGCAGACATGTCAAGATGAGGTCATCAATAATGATAGCGAGAACAGTCACACACATCTCATTAATTCATTTGTTCATACATGTGTTAATTCTTTTTCATTTGTTATTTACTTAAAAATATATTTATACATGTAAACCTGCAGTACACATACATAGTCATTTGTTATGAAAAGTAGTATGAAGAGTATTGTTCCTAACAGTGAGTATTGTTCCTAACAGTGAGTATAGTTGCTAACAGTGAGTTTTGTTCCTAACAGTGAGTATTGTTCCTAACAGTGAGTATTGTTCCTAACAGTGAGTATTGTTCCTAACAGTGAGTATTGTTCCTAACAGTGAGTATTGTTCCTAACAGTGCGCTCTCCCCACTTCTGCAGCAGTGTCCCTGGTGTGAACATGGCCACCCTCCTGGTCCTGTTCCTCCTCCAGCTCCTCTCTGGTCCTGCCTTCTCTGTGAGTCCCACCCAAACACCACATAAACTCCAACACACGTAGAGCATGGGAAAACCCCTTAGCCAACTTCTTTTAGGGGAGAAACTAAATGTACTCATTTTTTGTTTACTGAGTGATGCAGGAACAGAGTGGATTCCTGGTGGTTGCCCTGTGTGTGAGGCTTGCATAATGATGTGTGTGGGTTAGTGGTGTTGTGTTCCGGTGCTATTCTGGAAAATTGTCTGAGTGTCGTAGAGTACCATAGGTTAGTGGTGGCTGTGGTGCAGCTCTGTGTATTTCTAGAAAAAAGACATATATATATATATACACATATCCATGAGAGTGATGTCCTTTTTCATAGAAGGTTCTACTGATGATGACTTGACATGTATTGTTGGTTAACTTACTCTAAATCCCAAACATGTCAAGGTGAAAAGACTATGTTGTGTTCCAGCTGACAGCTCCCAGTCAGGACTACTGGGCAGAGTATGGCCCGTATGGAGCCTGCAGTCGCACCTGTGGCACTGGAGTGGCTGTGAGGACTAGAAAATGCAGCACAGCAAGGTAAGAGTGTGTGAGAGAGAGAGAGAGAGAGAGAGAGAGAGAGAGAGAGAGAGAGAGAGAGAGAGAGAGAGAGAGAGAGAGAGAGAGAGAGAGAGAGAGAGAGAGAGAGAGAATGTGGGTAAAGAGAAAGTGTGAGGTGCTTCTGTCAGTCAGTCTGTCTCTGAGCCTCCTCCATTATGCCCTCAGGACAGACGGAGGACATAACTGCGTGGGGTCTTCCAAGTCCTACCGCACCTGTAATCTGCAGGTATACAATCACACCCGTCCTCTAACTATAACTTGTCACCGTGATGGATGTGTTGTGGAGTTGCACTGCTGTCTTCCCCCCTGCAGGAGTGTCCTGCGGGATCCAAAGACTTCCGTGAGGAGCAGTGCTCCCAGTTTGACAGGTCCAACTTCCAGAGCAAAAGCTACAACTGGCTGCCCTACTATGGAGGTTCAACCACTGTTACCTGTTGACACTCAAAATCACAACACACACACATGCAACTTCAATATCTGCATGCACATGAACTCCCCCATGCACATACACACCCTCACAAGCACACAAAGCAATTACCACCACAATGCACATCGCCACACATGGACAAGCACATGCACACAAGCACACATACACATCTGGTCAGTCCCTTGCACAGCCGCAGCTCCTGATGTGATGTGATTTTGCTGCTTAGCTGCCAACCCGTGTGAGCTGAACTGCGTCCCACGAGGACAGAACTTTTTCTACAGACACCGGCCCACCGTGGTGGACGGGACCCCCTGCTACGTGGGCCGCAGGGACCTCTGTATAGAGGGGGTTTGCAGGGTAGGACATAACACCTCTCTGGGAACTGCTCTGTCTGTCCAAGCCAGTTACACTGACAACCAGATTGTTCTAGCTATGCGTTGTACTTAACATTTGGAGTCTTTTGGTTCGAGTTGGAAGGATTTCAATCTGTCGACATGGAGTAAATTTGTCATGTCATCGAAAGACGTAATTCATCTGAATTGTGCTTTTAACAGGAGCGTGTGATTTACGGTGTAATCTGTCTGATTGTTGTTAATCTTCACCTTCTTTCCTGCGCCAAAACCCCCTCCCCCCCAGGCGTTGAGCCATGGGGAAATTCTGGGGATGGACCAGGACACGTCCTCTCCCCAAGTACTGGCCCCCGCCCCCCGCCTCAGGGAGAGTCTCACCTACGCCTACACCTATGGCGTGTACTCCGAGTGCTCCGCCCCCTGCAATGGAGGTATGCAGTTGCGCAGCTGTGCAGTGTGTGGTCCGGGACTCCACAGCGCCCCATGTGGTGGACAACTCTTACTGCATCAACCAAGGTCTGCAGAGGCCAGCCAGCCAGCAGGCCTGCAACATGCACCCCTGTGCAGAGTACACAGTCTCCAGCTTCAGTGTGGTGGGTGCTAGGAGTCCAGACAGCCTTACAAATGTGTCACAACCATAAGGTTGTCATGCTGTGTGTCTGCATATTACATACTTCAGAGGTGGTAGCCATTATGATATCACATCCTGTTATTGTCGGATGGTTTTCCTGTTCCACAAAGCATGTCTGACTTCCTGTTTCCTTTTGTCAGTGCTCGGTGACGTGTGGGGATGGGCAGCAGACCAGGGAGGTGTTCTGTGTCGGGCCAGCAGGAGAGCGCATCGGGGATCATGCCTGCCAGGGCCTGACACGCCCACCAAGCCGTCCAGGCCTGTCGCAAGCCGGCTTGCCATACACACATCAGCTGGCACGTCACAGAATTTGGACTGGTGAGGGGCTGGAGAGAGGGAAGAACTGAGGTGTAAAAGGAGAGAGTGAGCTAGAAAAAGAGAATGAGAGAGAGAGTGATGGGTGACAGCAAAATAAGTTTACAATATTTGTTCCTACTTCTTCCATTTGAATGATTTTGTTCTCCTTTTCCCTCCCTCTCCTGTCTGCAGTGCTCTAGGAGCTGTGGTGGAGGGGTGCGGGAGAGGAGGGTGGCCTGTATGGACACAGACCTGAACCCCTATGGAGATGAGAGGTGTGGGCCCCAAGCCAGACCCCCCAGTGTGGACACCTGTAACACACAGGCCTGCCCCTGGAGCTCAGGGTGGGTCCACAGACCACCAGACCATGTGTGTGTGTGTGTGTGTGTGTGTGTGTGTGTGTGTGTGTGTGTGTGTGTGTGTGTGTGTGTGTGTGTGTGTGTGTGTGTGTGTGTGTGTGTTTGTGAAGGACAGAGAGAGATCTGTGACATAAAAATAATGTCTAAATGTAAATGTAAATATGTGTGTCTGAGACTGTGAATGGGAGTATGTATGAGTATGTGTGAAAGAGTGTTCATGTGAGAATATGTGAATGTGAGCATGTCTGTTTTTGTGTGTCAATGAATAGTGTTCTTGTTCCTGTCTACAGTGATACCCAGTGTGCAGGACCCTAGAGGACAACAGACCACCATGAGAGGATTTATGCCTTATGTCCCTGGGGAGCCATCCGGTATGTATGTCTGTGTATGTGTGTATGTCTGCAAGATGTTTGTCTCTCTGCAGGTAGGAACATGTAGATTTGTATGTATATGTAATTATATATACCAGGATATTCTTTAAGAGCAGGGTACAGGTAGAGATATGAATAGCTTTGAAAATAAGATGGCAAGAATGTAAAAAATGAGCATGTTATTTTACCCACCAGCCATCCCCTAAATGTATCAAAGTGTATTACTGTATGTGTCTGTCCTCAGACAGAAACAACACCCTTCTTTATATCTCATTTAACTCTGTATAGAACATCGTACTTTACGTAAATGCTCGACCATCCACTATGAATAGACAGGCAGCCCATAGACGAGCCAAACATGTCTGACCACAGCTGACATGTCTTATTCCTAAAACGCAGTTCTGCTAAAAATAACTGCACCATTTAGTCTGTACATGTACAAAAAACAACAACAAAAAAACACTCACAGAACCAAATCTTTTCTATTTCTGGATGGGTGAAAGTGTTGTTTGAACTGATGTCTGTGTTTGCTCTCTGTAGTCCACAGGCCACACGACAACACAGTCCACGACCCTTACACCACCTCTGTGGTTGGTCCTCACTGCTACCAATCATATTATGGCTGCTGCCCTGACGGCCACACCTCCGCCACTGGGCCAAGAGGGGAGGGCTGTCACCTGGATAACTGTCTCCAGTCCAGGCATGATCACATACTCCCTTCAGCACTTACACTTCCTGGATACCTACCACTTTCCAGCCTGTTTACCAGGCAGTCCTAAGAGCCTTGGAATGTCTATTGTTGCTATTCAGCTTTTACATTCAGGTCATGTGCTAGTGTTAGTCTGACCTCTGTGTTACTCCTGTGGTCCCCAGGTTTGGCTGCTGTCTGGATGGGGTGACTCCAGCTCATGGTTTTGGAAGGGCAGGGTGTCCGCAGTACCACACTCCTTCTGTGAGAGCAGCCCACCCCCCCATTACACCTCACACCTGGTTATAGATTAGTCACTGCTGTGTTTCTTGTTTCACAAAATAAGCTTTTTTTCAATAACAAAATGAAAGTACTGATTCCCTCCACCTATGTGTGTCAATGTGTGTGTGTGTGTGTGTGTATCTCTCTCTTTCCCTGCAGGACCCCTCCCCTCCTGTCCAGTCTGGGGATGTGTGTTCCATGCCACGCGATGAAGGCCCCTGTGACACCTGGAAGTCCCGATTCTACTACCACTCTGGAACCCGCAAATGCACCCAATTCTGGTATGGGGGTTGCCAGGGAAACCACAACAACTTTGCCTCCATGTCAGAGTGTCAGAGAAGGTGTGAGGCTAGAGCCCCTGCTAGCCCCCCACGTTCTGGGAGAGCACCGATCACCAGGAGGGGCCGGAGGGCGAGGGCCAACCAGGCCCGTCGCTGATATTGTAGAGAACACAGGATGAACCAGATGCAGATCCTGATTACAATGTACATTTCAGTGCCTGCCAGGCAAATTAAAAGACTGGCAGAAATCAAACTTAAAACCAGATATATTCACAACACAGAAGATTTTGAAAATGTCTCCACATTGACTTCTCCCCATATAAACAAATGCTGAAACATGTGTATGTGCCTTCTTTAATTGTTAATATAAATAAACCAAACTCAGTAACTAAATGTTATGTTTTATCTCGTTATTTGTGTACTTTGTTTTAGACTGACAACTTGTTTGTGACCGGTAAACTAAATGTTTAAAAGGGACCTTTATTTTGGACTGCATGCAAATGCTTTTAATATGAAATGTATGTTCACCTTTGCCACCGGAAAAACAATCTGCTCCTTCTCTCAAATTCCTGCATAACAGCTGAACTGCAATTGAGCTAGGAGGGCAATATTTACTATTAAGTAATTAAACGCGGAATTTGCGGATCTTCATCAAAGAAATAAGCTTACACCCGAGAAAATGGTAAGGGCGAGCTCTTTACGGTGTCTTATAGACAAATTTGCTTAGGTCTCCGACTGCAAAGCTAGAAGCTAACGTTGCTAGTCCGCCATGTATTATGAATGTACTTAGCTAGGTAGTACTAGCACTAGTAGCTAACTGGCGAATTGTCTCCATACTAAAATGTTATCGTCTAACCGCACAGTAGTTGATCCACAAACGATGAACTAGACAGCTTGATAGCTAGTTTAAGATTGTATCCCTGATTTAACTTTACATTTTGGTGAACTTTTACTAACGACTATTGTATTTCATGTTTTTCAGTCACACACAATCCTGCTCGTGCAGCCCACAAAGAGGCCAGAGGGTCGCACATACGCTGACTATGAGTCCGTGAACGAGTGCATGGAGGGTGGGTAGACAACACGGCTCAAGGACGGTTTGTGAACCGGGGCATGTTCAAACCACCATGAATTGTGCGCTATTTTCTTTTCTTGGCCTAGACAAAGCTTCACAAAGTTTAGGTAGAGGATGGAACAGTTTCCAGCAAGGTTGCACCCGAGTGACCTCGCTGGAAGAACGTTTTATACAGGGCTGAGTAAGCCCTTAATAAAGCGGCCAGATTCACTTTTGTCACCAATCCTTCAAGACAAATAATCATGTTACACTTGACCATCCAGACTATACATTGTCTCCAATAATACCCCATTCCTCTTTTCTGTAACATGGGATTTCCTGTACATTTAATGTAATGCTATAACATTACATAGCTAACTGCTGCCTTTGTATCCCCCTTGCTTCCTGTAGGAGTGTGTAAGATGTACGAGGAGCACCTGAAGAGAATGAACCCAAACAGCCCCTCCATCACCTATGACATCAGCCAGCTGTTTGACTTCATCGATGACTTGGCAGACCTGAGTTGTCTAGTGTAAGTACTAGACCTGTGACCAAGGCAACGCTTGGCCGGGTTCAGTTAGAGTAGCCCCTTTTGGATTGAGGTTACAATCAATAGATTGATAGTTACATATTGCAAAAGTAATGTTTTTTTATATTACATGCCAATCAGTTCAAAGTATAGGGCAAAACTTATGAGCTCAATGTTGAGAATAATACGTATTTATATTATAGTAATAAACAATATATTAACATTACAATAATATGAAAATAATAATGATATGTGATTGTTTGCCCTGCTAACCACCCAGTTACCGTGGAGACACTCAGACGTACCAACCGTACAACAAGGACTGGATCAAGGAGAAGATCTATGTGCTGCTGCGCAGGCAGGCCCAGCAGGCTGGGAAGTAAATGCTGCCCACTCTTCACAGATCCAGGATCAGTCACCCCTGTCCACATTCTGACTGTAACCGCTCAGAGGTAGAAGACCCACCTGATCTGAGACCTGTGCATAGAGGTGACTTGAGCCTGGAACCTTGGGGAGGGAAGGGCAGGGACTATTGAAAGGGATGTTGCAGGCATCTGAGGCAGACACACCTGTGATTTTATTCCTTGTGGGGGATGCTTGATGGTGATTGAAGGACTTATTTATTGGTGAAGATTTGAAGAGGGATAAAGAAGCCAAAATGAGGCAAGCATTTTGTCAGAGCCCTTTTTTCATTTTGTTTAGTATTTTGATAGAAAAGGGAGGGTTGTGGGTATGTTTTTTTTTAATACTTGTTGAGTTTAAACATAGCTACAAAATGTGTTTGCTTATTTTGAAACATGACAAATGTCCATTGACTGAAATTCCTGATTATTTATACGGTTTGAATTAAGTAATGTCAGTAGTTTTATTTTCAATTTTTGCACCACTGTAAACACTATCTTTATTTGAGGGTCTTTGAAATGTTTGTTTTTTAAACTTTATATGGTTTTATTTCAATGTCAATTGTCCATGTTCCCCTTGATCCATCTGTATTTTATCTGATTTAAATAAAATGAAAACAATTGTTCGATGATGTCTTTGACTTTGCATTCTCAAACTAGCCTAATTTGTGGAGACAGATGAAAATTGACGATTTTGCCAACTATTGCAGTAAAATTATAAAGGAAGCCTTATTGATAATAGTACTATAAGTATTTGTGTCTGATGACTTGTGTAACACACCGTTTTCTAACGGCACTTAGAACTGACGAGTATTCTGTCGTAGAGGAGTTTCGGTTTGTACAGCGTACTGTCGCTTTAAGTGTGGCGGGTTGCCCTGTTGTTGCTGTGCTGGAAACCCCGTACAGACTTTCTGAAGGGACCCAAGATGGCTGAATACTCAGAGGGGGGGTAGTTAGCAATTATCCAAGTACAACGCAGGAAATGAATGGTAAATAGTGTTCGCATGTGAAACACAACATTGCGGAATTTATACAAGTATTGCGTATTCATCGGCTTAATTTTGGAATGCACGGATACCAGTAAATAGAGAGACTGGTCTCTCCACGGCCCCGAGCCAGAACATGGCGGAATACTTGGGCAAGAAATAGCAGCTAACGATAGCTGGCTGGGGTATTATTGATACACACAATTACCAACATCGGTAGCAATGTTTAGTGACACTGATTGCTTTTCGGAAATGACAATTGATGGTGTCGTTGTATATGGTTTGTGATTTTGTTGCCGTTTATCAATATGATGTTAAACGTAGGCAGTTAGCGGACTAGCTAGCTATCTTGCTAGGTGGCTAGGGCTAGCGTACTGTCTGTACTGTGCTGAAAGAGTACGATATAGCTGGCAAAACCAGTGATCCTAGCCAGGTTATCTTCCCCTGAATGTTTCCCATTCAAAGTTTATAGGAAACGGCACCCTTTTCATGATTGTGTTGTGTTGAAGGAGAATGTGTAGCTATTAGTTAGAAACCAAACTGACATAGAATTGTGTAACAGCCATCTGGCGCGTTGCCTCGGGTCTGCGCGAGACGAGGTTTTTACGAAGCTTGCGGGGATCATCATATAGTTGACCATAAGATAAGAGAAGTTGACTATATTGACTGACAACGAGGGTCTCGCTGACCCCGACCCAATAGAACCACTATAGATTGGTAGAACAAGTAAACAAGACTTGGCGCGTTACCACTTGGGGTAAACAAAAGTTGTGAGAAAGCGGCAACGGCCACCTGCCAGGATGACGGACACCCGTCGCCGAGTCAAAGTTTATACCCTCAACGAGGACAGACAATGGGACGATCGTGGCACCGGACACGTCTCGTCGGGCTATGTAGAGAGGTTGAAAGGAATGTCTCTGCTTGTTCGAGCTGAGAGTGATGGTAAGTCTATACCCGAACAAATGTAGTCTAGAGCCTTTGCATGTCACTCCTTTGTTCACACCGAAACCGGTCACCACAACAATCAGGCACATCGTGCCTCAGCCTGAAAAGAAAACTATTTAATAAATGGCTAGTTACACACCTTTGCACCGACCTTGAAACCGTTACACGACAATGAAGACATGCATATCTTCTCCCCACTGGAATAACACCTTGACGATGCATAATCACGTCCATCCCTTCTAAGGACAATTGAGATGTGTAGCTTGCAAAAAAGGCATACAAACCCCAATCTTAGGTGCTTTTACATCGCTTTTGCTTTGAACCCTTGTATGCTAGGATGTAGCTGCACCCCCAACTCAGTGTTGTGTCATTTTTGTATTTCAGGTTCCCTTCTGCTGGAGTCTAAAATCAACCCAAACACAGCCTACCAGAAACAGCAGGTTGGTGTAGCTTCATAGATTGAAGAACACACAAACTCAGAGTTTAATGATCACCCAGTGTCTTTTGTCGCGTCAACATATTAAAAAAAATATTTTATGATTATAATTACTGTGTGTTCTTGTGACCCCAGGACACGTTGATAGTGTGGTCGGAGGCTGAGAACTATGACCTTGCACTCAGTTTCCAGGAGAAGGCTGGGTGTGATGAGATCTGGGAGAAGATATGCCAGGTTGGTAGCTAACTGCAACCTGCTGCTTTGTGTCACCCTCTCCGTCCGTTTGTTTGTCACTCTCATATCTTAAATCTCTCATTCTTCTAATCTCTCCCTTTCTGGCGCTCTCCCTTTCTCTTATGTCAAATGAACCTATTATAACATGTTTTGTGTGTCCCCTCTCTATTCCTGTTATTCCCACCCCCCTCCCCCATGTCTACCCCTTCCCCCACATCTTACTCTCCCTTCTGTCGCACCCCCTCCTCCATCTCACCCCTCCCCCACCACCCTCCTCCCCTTCCCCATCTCTCTCCTCTCCATGCCTCCCTCCTCCCTCCCCCCACCACCTACTCTTTCATCCCTCCCCCCCCCCCCCATTCCCCCAGGTCCAAGGCAAGGACCCGTCGGTGGACATCACCCAGGAGCTGGTGGATGAGTCCGAGGAGGAGCGTTTCGATGACATGTCGTCCCCGGGCCTGGAGCTCCCGCCCTGCGAGCTGAGCCGCCTGGAGGACCTGGCGGAGATGGTGGCGTCCTCCCTGCCCTCGCCGCTGCGCCGCGAGAAGCTGGCGCTGGCCGTGGAGAACGAGGGCTACATCCGCAAGCTGCTGGAGCTGTTCCACGTGTGCGAGGACCTGGAGAACCGCGAGGGCCTCCACCACCTGTACGAGATCATCAAGGGCATCTTCCTCCTCAACCGCACTGCGCTCTTCGAGGTCATGTTCTCGGAGGAGTGCATCATGGACGTCATCGGCTGCCTGGAGTTCGACCCGGCCCTGCCGCAGCCCAGGCGCCACCGCGAGTTCCTCACCAAGACGGCCCGTTTCAAGGAGGTGATCCCCATCTCTGACCCGGAGCTGAGGCAGAAGATCCACCAGACATACCGGGTCCAGTACATCCAGGACATGGTGCTGCCCACGCCCTCTGTGTTTGAGGAGAACATGCTCTCCACTCTCCACTCCTTCATCTTCTTCAACAAGGTGGAGATCGTCAGCATGCTGCAGGTGAGACCAACACATTGGCACATTGTCACACTATCCCCTCCAGATAAGTGGTCATGCTTGTGTATATGTGTGCACGTTAGTGTGTGCATGCACTCTGGATGTGTGTGTGTCTGTGTGTGTGTGGTTACACCCCTAAGTTTAATTTTGTTGTCTGTGAATCAGGCACTCTAAACGTTGTAGGGGACATGCTCTTTGTAACTCATTAGCCTTGGGGCAGCTGGGAGTTTGTTGTGCTGTGTTCTGACTAGTTGTGCAGGTAAGTCCTGCTCGTGGTGAATGATTGGCTGGTTTTATGATCATGTGACCTTTTGTTTTTGCACTGTGTCAACTAGGCAATGTTTGTGTACCCAGTCTCCGTGGAAACCACGGAGTAGCGCTGTGTAAATTAGTTGTGTGTGTGTGTGGTGGGGGGTACAGAAGTGCTGTTTGAAATGTTGTCCCACTGATATTTACATGGAAATCAATCAACATAAGGCACAGTGGGTAGTACAGAGTATAAAAGACAACAAGGCATGGTGGGGTAGCAGGCTAGTACAGAGTATAGAAGACAACAAGGCATGGGGGGGTAGCAGGCTAGTACAGAGTATAAAACACAACAAGGCATGGTGGGGTAGCAGGCTAGTGCAGAAGGCTGTGCTGATGATAGCTGGAAGGCAGTCGGTTCACTTACTGTAGCTAAATGTAGTTATATGCTGCAAGGCTTTTTGGAGAGAAATGACTAAATTGTAAAATGCCACCGTGACAGAGAACCACGTCTCCACTCAGCTGACTAGCGGGGTGTGTTCTCCGGTAGACCTCTCAGCTCTCCCATCAGCTGACTGGGAAGGTCAGAGGGGGTCAGGAGGTCATCCTCATCCTTCTGTATCTCGGGGGATCTGCTTCATGTTTGAAGTGGCCCTTCTTTCCTCTCATCTTCTGCTCTTCTCCTCCCCGTGGCTGCCTCTCCTCCCCGTGGCTGCCTCTCCTCCCGTGGCTGCCTCTCCTCCCCGTGGCTGCCTCTCCACCCCGTGGCTGCCTCTCCTCCCCGTGGCTGCCTCTCCTCCCCGTGGCTGCCTCTCCTCCCCGTGGCTGCCTCTCCTCCCCGTGGCTGCCTCAGGACGATGAGAAGTTCCTGACAGACCTCTTTGCACAGCTCACAGACGAGGCCACAGACGACGACAAAAGACACGAACTGGTACGCCCCACAACTCTGTAGTGACCTTTATTCTGAAATCCATTCCTTCAACCATGATTATAGCGCTTTATTTCTTGCAGTGACAGACTCTTCACCTGAAATGCAATAACTCATTGCCTAATCAGACCTCTTTTCCCTCTGTCGCAAAGGTAAACTTTCTAAAGGAATTCTGCGCATTCTCCCAAACGTTACAACCTCAAAACAGAGACGCCTTCTTCAAGACGTTGTCAAACATGGGCATTCTCCCGGCTCTGGAAGTCATACTGGTGAGTGGCTGAGGAGAGGACAAACACGTCTTAGGAAGTTATCAATGTGATTTAGGGAAGTGCTTGGTTTTGTTCTTAACAGTTTGTTTATGTGTGTGTGTCAGGGGATGGATGATGTGCAGGTGCGTGGGGCAGCCACTGACATCTTCTCCTATCTGGTGGAGTATAATCCAGCAATGGTACGCGAGTTCGTCATGCAGGAATCCCAGCAGAACGACGACGTGAGTTCCCCCTGAGCTGCTGTTGATGGGCGGTGGTGTCCCTGGAGCGTCTGGCCTCATGCTGGTCTCAACCCCCCCCCCCCCCCCCCCCATCTGCTTCCCTTCTCCTCCAGGACATCCTGCTCATCAACCTGATCATCGAGCACATGATCTGTGACACGGACCCGGAGCTGGGAGGAGCCGTGCAGCTGATGGGGCTGCTGAGGACCCTGGTGGACCCTGAGAACATGCTGGCCACTGCCAACGTCAGTGCCCTGACCTCTCACCTCACTACCCTCTCACTCCTTTTACCCCCTTCCTCTCTGTGACCCTATTTTCTTTCTCTCAGCCCCCCCCCCCCCCCCCCCGTTCCACTGTATTCCCTTTCTGTGCTGGTCACATTTAGCTAAGAGCCTGTTCCTATTGGACGGGAAGCCTAATCTTGACTTGTGGCCTGACTCCCTCTGCAGAAAACAGAGAAGACCGAGTTCCTCAGCTTCTTCTACAAGCACTGCATGCACGTCCTCTCTGCTCCCCTGCTGGCCAACACCACGGAGGAGAAGCCCAGCAAAGGTGTGTGTATGTGTGTGTGTGTGTGAGTGTGTGTGTGTGTGAGAGAGAGAGAGAATTTCCCCGTCACACAGCGCAAACAAGATGAGGTGAGTCTGTGCCTTGTGTCTCCACACACAGTGATGGCCACCCCTCTCCCCCCAGATGATTTCCAGACCTCCCAGCTGCTGGCCCTGATCCTGGAGCTGCTGACCTTCTGCGTGGAGCACCACACGTACCACATCAAGAACTATATCATCAACAAGGACATCCTCAGGAGGGTCCTGGTTCTCACCGCCTCCCAGCATGCCTTCCTGGCTCTCTGTGAGTCCTGCTCACACACACACACACACACACATCCATAAACAGACACACATGCAGGCCTCTCTTTTTCCGACAGTATATGTCCTCCCTTCCCTCATCCTTCCATCTCCCTCTCTCTTTCACCCTCGCTCCATTCTTCTCCCTCTCTCCCCTCCACCCCCCCTCTCCCCCCTTCTCCATCCCTCCCAGGCGCTTTGCGGTTCATGCGGAGGATCATCGGTCTGAAGGATGAGTTCTACAACCGCTACATCATGAGGAACTTCCTGTTTGAGCCCGTGGTCAAGGCCTTCCTCAACAACGGCACCCGCTACAACCTCATGAACTCCGCCATCATTGAGATGTTTGAGTATGTCCGTGTGGTGAGTACCGCCCTCCCCGCCAGCCTCGTGGGGTCTGTGGAACCTCCTCTTCAGCTGAATAGGATGTCCACCTTCCTGTACTGGTCTTTCTCTGTAGTAAACAACCACATGGTAGAGACAGGAGTAATATACCTATTATGTAGGCGCTTTGTACTAAACAAGACTGGTACTGTTGCCTCCCTCCCCATCCTTTCTCTCTCTCTCCCTCCCCCTCTCCTCCATCCTCTCCCTGTCTCTCTCCCCTGCCGTCCTCCCCCTCTCTCCTGTCCTCCTTTCCTCCATCCCTCTCTGGCTCCCGTTTCTCCCAGGAGGATGTGAAGTCCTTAACAGCTCACATAGTAGAGAACTACTGGAAGCTTCTGGAGGATGTGAACTACGTCCAGACCTTCAAGGGGCTCAAGCTGCGCTACGAGCAGCAGAGGGAGAGGCAGGACAACCCCAAACTGGACAGGTGAGACGGCGGGAGGAGGGAGGGAGGGAGGGAGGAGAGAGGGTGGGTGGGTGGGAGAGAGGGAGGGAGAGGCAAGACCAGCATTGGCTAACATTCCCTGTTTAGTAGTCCTCTAGGAGTCCCATTGGCTAACGTGCCCTGTGTTTCCCCGTGGCTCCTCCCCCCAGCATGCGTTCCATCCTGAGGAACCACCGGTTCCGGCGTGACGCACGGACACTGGAGGACGAGGAGGAGATGTGGTTCAACACTGACGAGGAGGACCTGGAGGACGGCGAGGCCGTGGTGCCGCCCTCGGACAAGATGAAGAGCGAGGAAGACCTCATGGACCCCATCAGCAAGTTCATGGAGAGAAAGAAACGTATGTACTGGTGCTGGCGGTGGAGAGAGGGAGGGAGCAGAAGAGACTGATAGGAGACTGGTGTGATAGTTGGAAATATTTTAGTTGCCCCCATGTTTAGGTTTTAAACCCTGAAATTATCACAGAACCAAAAGAATATTGGACATTATATTATTGTACAGTTTCAGTCTGGACTGAGCAGTGTGACTGTGTCCTAACAACACCCTCCTCCTCTTCTCTCTCTCAGTGAAGGAATCTGATGACAAGGAGGTTCTGGGGAAGTCTAGTCTGTCGGGTCGTCAGAGCCCTAGCTTAAAGCTTTCCTTCTCTGGGTCCACCAAGACCAGCCTGTCCAGCCCACCCTCCTCCGCTGCACTGCATCCTGGCTCGCCGGGGTCACCAGGGTCCCCCGGCTCCGGAGCCAGGAACTCCCCGCCCAGCCCGCCCGTCACCATGAAGGTGGGTGTAACTACGGCAATGCCATATTGTTGTACAGGTGGGGTACATGCGGGGTGAAACTGTGGATGCATTATGAACACTGTTGTGTAACAGACTAGCATCCTTGAGAAGAGGAGGTAAGGAAACACGTTAGAAGTGTCTGTGTCTAAAATAAACAAGTATTGATTCTCCTCTCCTGTCTGCTTCCTGTCTGGCTCTCTGTCTGTGTCAGGTGGGGTTGGTGGACTACCCTGACGATGACGAGGAGGAGGAAGAGGACGCGGACAGTAAAGGAGAGACTCCACCCCTCTCCAAGAAGTCTAGGCTGAGCTCTTAGAGAGAACATTAGTGTTCCTCCCTCCCCCCTCCCCCTCTCTCTCTGTCTCTGGTGCTCCTTGGTCGCCAGACTCGTTCACCCGCCCACAGACTCAACACAGGAATGAACTAACTTGTAAACTAATGAATGATTTCCACCACCCCTCCCTCCGGGTTTAGGGAGGGGGGCGCGGGGATGCAATGAGGAGCAGACTGTTGTTTAGAAACAAGCCTCCTTGGACTATCCCATAATGCAAGTGCCAATCGGGAGGCGGAGCCGGGAACCACCCAATGAATGAAGGGAAGAGAGAGACAGGAAGGAGAGGAGAAGATGAGGAGTTTCACCGTCAGACTATAACAAGACTTGATTTGGAGACTTATAATTCAACAAAGCTAAGAACTGGGTAAAAGACCACACACACACACACACACACACAGAGAGACTGAAACCCCAAAGAGCTTGCGTGCTCGTACCATGACCCACTGCCCCGCCCCCTACTCAGGGAAGGTCATTGCAGCGACCCCAAACGGGGCCGGCCAATCCAGACCCAGAACCACCACTCACACCCCCGCCCTCTTTACTGACCCCCCCCCCAGCAGCCCTGTCCTGTTTCGTTCTCTCCCTCTGCTATATTCTTCTCCCTCGCTTCCTCCCCTCTCTCTCTCTCTCTCTCTCTCTCCCTTCTTTCAGTTGTTTTTATGTTGTTTTTTAACGTTAGTTTCTAGGACCAGGCAGATGACAGCGCGTTGCGGACCTGCCGTCGGTGTCGTTTGATGATGTCATCGGTGTTGTCGTTGTCGCTCAGCGGACTTTCTTCCTCTCGAGAGATAAAAAAAAAAAAAAAAGCCAGCAGTTATTTTTCTTTCTCTTTTTGATTCTCTTTTTTTTCTCACTCACTCTCACACTCTGTTTTTGTAAACGACAACAAAAGAGACCTGCCTTTAAATGTTCAGGACGTTTTCAGTCGCACTTGAACAGGTTTTTAAAGACCTCAGTAGCTGACCTAGTCTCACCCCTTTTTGCCCTTTGAAACTGCAGATTTTTTGGAAAAGAATTTGTTATCCCGTCTTGATTAAAGATTGAGTGGAATTCTAGATGTGATCGATTTTGTCATATCTTCTTTTTTCTTTTACATGAGTGTACACATAGTTGTTCAGAATACCTGGGACCATTAAAATGATATTTGCTGTAAGATGTCCGACAACTGTGTGCTGGTTATCTGCAGTGTGCCGTTGGTGTGCTACGTTGTGTTCCTCTTGTTTTCATGGTGATGTCAACACCACAGTTTCATGGTTTTAGGGTCATTCGAAACACCCTGTGGAATTCTGATTGTGAATGGGAGCGTTTATACTTCATAAACCAATTTCTCTACAAATTGTGTTTTGAATGGATGAATAAGCAAGTTGTGCGAGGGGGGATGTGTCCAGTGAGGCTGCAGGTCACCAGTGTGTCCACCAGGTGGCACGCTCCTATCACTCAAGTGAGGAGGACGCTTTCTACGGAACTAATAATCCAATCCAATAAAAAGCAGGATATTTCATTGATTTTTAAAATAGCTTAATATTTGGTATGAATCCTCCTGTGCTTCCTCGTTCCTTGTGCTCCACAGGTCTCCCATGTATTTCACAGTTAGGCCAATGTGTCACACTGCCCAAATAATCACCCAAAAGAGTGGATAGGCCTATTAGAAACAACAGTTTGATATTGTGAGGTACAGTAAAGACACTCAAAATAACTTCAGTTGACCACGACAACCCCAACTATCCAGCACACAGCTTTAATAGCCTACCTACCTGTTATGGCATGTTTTATGATGTGTTCTATTTCTGTCGATGTCTGGTTAAGATACTTCAAGAATGGCCATTGTTTTAGCCTAGTTCTTGTTTAAATCAGACCAATATCGATCTGTCACGTCTAGACTCATTGTATATGGTAGGCCTACTACAACACACATTTCAGAAAGGTTGAAAGATTTTGTTATTTTGAACCACGGTGATTGCACAAGAAACTTCTCGTTCGTTAAATACTCGTATCAGTCGTTTACATCCTTATCGGAATGCAAACAAGAATACAGTCGGATTTTAGTAGTAGCCTAATGAAATGTTACATGATCTGACTACCAGGGTTGAACCTCATGACCTGGTATATTTTATAGAATGAGGACTCAGGACTTTACTGTCAAAAGATGTCGGGAGTAATCTGAGCATCTCCCCGCGCACCCGCGGTCTCAGTGGGTTCTGGAATGAAGCTCAAAGTTCGAAATCATCAGCGCGCCCATCAAGGGTCATTTGGGCCAGTCCCCCTCAACAGCGACGTGGGCATCAAACGTCTGTTATTAATTAAAACCAACAACAGCTCCATAGCCCAGCACGCCGCCAGCACTGTCACATTACGCTTATTAACCCCCCACCCCTGTATTCACATAAAAGCATCTGCAGACAACTGCACATTCACAATCATCCCCACCGCCCTCTTCTCTCCCCAGCACTTCGTTCGTTCCACAGTAGGGGTGAGGAGGGGGCCGTCAGCGTGTGTGATCTTCCTTCTCTCTCGCCAAAGCATCCAAAAAAAAAGACGAAAAAGAAGCAGACTGGTTCAGATGCCAACCGCCTTTTCCACGAGCCTGCCAGCGAGGCGGCTCGCCAAGACACTGGCTGCCCCGGCGATGCCCGCCTGTCTGTCTGCCAGCCTTGAGGGAATCCCCACCGGTGGCTCTGTCGCCCTGGCAACCCGTTGCGCTGGTCTATAAGCTGTTTGACAGCTCTGTTGATGGGCTAGGGTCTCTCCCCAGGATTGGCCTTGATAGCTACACTGAGTGACATTAGTGTACTCGAGGCTATGGATTATAGCCCTACTTTTTTTTTAAGCAGCGATCAGCAACTCTATAGCTCGCTCTGTTATGTTGGTCGGTCGGTCCACAAAACATTCGCGTAGGTTTTTCCTGAATTAAGTGCAGGGTAGGGAAACTCAGATGGCTTCTTCAGTTGTTGGTGAATTGTTATTTTAATAATAAACCTGTCATGTGGGAGAAGTGGCCCATGTCAAATAGCCTATGTGATCCAGGGCCGTAATCATAATATATATCTGGGGGGGGGGGGGGGGGGGGACATCCCCACCAATATTCAAATCTGGTGAAAAAATTCCCCCCCCAATATATTGATATATAAATACAATATAAATGTGCTACGCTACGACAGGTAACCACGCACGCTGTCCAAAATCATAAAAAAATATTCTCATATTCATAACTAAAAGTAAAACGTTTTCAGGGGGGGACCCTCAGACTCCCCAGCAGATTTCGTTCCCCCCAATGTTGACTCCATGGCTACGGCCTTGATGTGATCCTGCATCACGAGCAGGTGTGTTGTGGGGTGGGTAATCTCTGTAGTTGCTCGTTGTCGCTTGCTGTTGGCCAGGTAGGGTATTGCTGCTGCAGACAGACATTACGTCAAACCTATAAAGCTTGTTAGCTTAAAGATATGCTACATAATTTATTTCAGGAGTTATAAACAATTGCACTGTCATCATTCAGATGTTAGTTCAATTAAGAAGAATTGTAGGCTTGGCCTACACGAATTCTCAAAAGCTGCCTGGGCTAATTAGAAGAGGCCTAATAGGAACTAATGTAGACCTTATAGCTTCAGCACATATAGATCTGTAGGGGGCGATGAAAGACCATTGAGTGAGTCGGCCTGAACTGTAAGTGGTCGCTGTAAGTGGCCTGCTACAGAACGTTGCGTCCAGCTGTTTCCCAGAGACATATATCCTAGGCTAGGCCCAGCGGTACGAAAAAAAGAAAAAGAAACGGGGGAACTTTTCTCCTGTAGAGGAAATTCATAGCTTTGCATGACAGGGTTATCAAAACAAGAGCACAATGTCCACTTTCATGTCTGCAACCCTTCGCAGGCGTCACGGCGGACAATAACCTGTGTTTCCCCGCACAAAGTCTCCTCTGTGTCAACCGGCTCGGTGGCGGCTCCCTGCTCTATTAGAGGTAAACTGATTGGCCGTGTTCGGCACAGCATGTCCGCTGGTGTGTGATTAATCACCGTGTAAAACTCGGGGGCCGTGTGTCCTACGGTGAGGAGAGCGGCGGGAGGCCCGACACAGGGCCCGGCACTGAGATGCTGGTAGCCCCCTTGCCCGAGGTCAGAATCCGCCGGTAGCTAATGAAAGACCGGGGAAAAGTCATCCGTTTGACATGTGTTTCAGATTACCGCAGCAAAAAGCTCCCGCAACCACTACTGCTGGGCTTCTCTGGTTTTATTTTTAGTTGTCAGATGAGGAGTGGGTGAGAGACATCAGACACCATGAACTGACAACTTGCATACACAGACACTAGGCCAACGTGACCCACTCAGAACTATAGGCTGTATTACAACTTAATTATTATTGCCTGCCAATGTGTGTGTGTGTGTGTGAGAGAGATAGACAGAGAGAGAGACAGAGTGATGATATATTTGAGAATGTGAAAGACTATAGGATTCAAATGTTAAATATCCTGTTTTCTACACAGGTGATTTATTGCAAGTGGATGTGTCCTTCCTGCTGTAGGCCAATCAGAAGCTTGGTATTATTCACTAGTTTGAGAACAATGGCAGTGCTTTCTATATGTCTAGTAGAGTTTACTATAGACATGGACTTCACTCTCTCTGTCTCACTCTAGCTTTCTCTCCCCGTCCATCTCTAAGACTCAGACATCAACCATTCCTCCAACTTCTCATTCCTCCATGTTGTCAATTCTGATGGGAGCAATGTGATGGGCATGGGGTGTGTGGTGTGCATGTGTGTGGGGGAGGGGGGGAGGATGATTTCCGCCCCCTCCCCCTCTCCTGAATGTTAAGTGGGGGTATTATGGCTCACTATGGGGCACAGGAAGCAGGGATGTGTGGCTAAGTGCGTTTGGGCTGCATGTTAAATGGAAATGTCACAGTGATAAAGAGTGCACCTCCGCAGAAGGAGTGTGTGAGTGTGTGTGTGTGTGTGAGAGTAGGGAGGAAATGTACTTCAGGGGCATACTGTAAATCCTGTTGCTCATCATAAGCTGCTGACGGCTGGTCAGATATAAAGCTCTGCTGAAGGCTTCACACACACACACACACACACACGTACACATATACACTTTCTTTGTCTACCTCCATCTCTAAGTCCTCCCTCCCCCCTTTCTCAATCTGCTGGTTTTGCTGGTAGTAACAGTTTAGTTTCCAGGGATTAAGTTTAATACCAAGGCTACTATGTAAAGTCACGCATAGATCAGATAGAGTCTCCGCCCGTGTGAGTTCCTTCCCCCGTTAAGGAGCGTATAAATAAAGCTCTCACTGGGTGGACCAGAAGGGTCAGCTGGCCTCCAGGTTTCTAGAGCTGACTGGTAGGGAGGCCTGGGAGACCACACTGGGCTGGGGAACTTTCTAGAACACAATGATGCCTGTGAACGGGGCTCCAGTGAGAGACAGGCATCCGACATGTCAAATCCCCAGGGGCCCGGAGCGAGGGGTGGAGAGGTTGAGGTGAGGGTGATGCGAGGCTGTTGGATTTTCCTCATGTAATACGGCATGAATGGAGCTTTAAAGATATCAGCTTCCAGTCAATAAACACTGGGGTCAGACATGAGGTTCAGCCTGAGGTGAGCATGTGGAGATACACACACACACACACCACGCACACACTCACCACACGCACACGCACTCAATCACATGTAACATACAAATACATGACATTCATACACGTAACATTCAATCGCATGAAAATCACACACACAAACAGAGACACACGCAACATAAAGGCAACACAAACACAAAAACAAGGAAACACAAACTTATCAAAAATGAGGAACGTAACCGCATCACTAAAGTAACCAAACCTAACAAAACTCTGTATCCCCTGCTGTGTAATGTGTGGCACCAATCATGTTGGATACTTTAGTTTTCCCTCCAGTTTTCCAAGAGAAATATGGTCACTTTTCTTTTCTCTCTCTCCTCCTGTCCGTCCAGAGGAGTCAGACTCGCTGACCCGCGCTGACGCCCGCTGGCGTGTCTGAACAGTGTGCACGGTGGCGGTGTGTCGTGTGGCGATGGCGTCTGTGGCGTGCCAGCTTCTCTGTGGCGCTCCGACGGTGTGTGTGGTCAGAGGGAGACTGGTGGGCCGCGGGGGACGGGGAGGAACCGGGTCAAAGCCGAACCCCCGTCTGGTCCAGTGATCCTCCCCATCTGTCTGTCTGCTCCCCCTCTCCATCCCTCCGTCACAATCTTTTCCTCCTTTCCATTTGTTTTTGTTCTTCATCCCTCGTTTCTGACTTTGCTTTGGATGTCTTTCATCTTAGCTGATCTGGTGCATGTCCTCTGATTCTCCTTACACACACACACACCCGCACACATGCACGCACAACCCCACACACACAGCATCTACTTGTCCTGGGGGCATGTGGTTTGGCTGGGCAGGAGATAAGACGAGTGTGTCAGCCTGTGGTATTAAACAAACACATCTTTCATCTCTCCTTCTCTCATCCTCCTCTCTCGTCTCCACTGTTTGCCTTTACACACTCTCCTCTTCGCCTCTGTCCTTGTTGTTGTCTCTTCTCCCGTCCCCTCCTCTTAAACGGCATCTGGGCACAATTGTGAGAGGACAAAGCTTGGTTTTATCATGTCAGAGAGTACGTTGTTATATTTGACTTTGCCGGGGCGAGGAAGAGAAGGGAAGAAAAGAGAGGGGAGGGGGGGGGGGGAAAGAGGAGAGGAGCAGGGGTAGAGAATGGACTTCAGATGCACTCGAGTGGGGCGAGAAGGCGGGAAACAAGGGGGTGAGAGAAACGAAGGGATGAGAGAAGGAGACTGATGTCCTTCTCCTGAAAGAGAAGTCCTCCCTCCTTTGTGGATCAGGCTGCATCAGGGACACGCTCCTCAATTTGAGGAAAAGTGGTTTCCACCACCTCTTCTGCTTTCATTTATCTTCAGCTCACTTAATCTGCCCACCCAACACACACAGACACACTTACTGTGCTCCATACAAACTCACACACACACACATATATATATATGTATACTGTACACACACAGAAGTTGCTTTGATTCTTGATTGCTTTGGTTTCTGTGGTGGCTGTCTCAGGTTACTGTACATACAGTGCCAAAAAGAGTGTGTATGTGCATGTCAGAGGGTATGGGCCTGTGTGTGTATGTGCGAGTACCAAGCCAGCCAGTGTTGCAGTGGTGGGAATAGCACAGTAAGCTTATTCTTAGCTCTACATACCAGAAACCAGCTCCTGTCTGTCCTAGCCTATCACAGGAGGGCTGACCTAGAACCGTAGGGTTACCGTAACCCAGGATAATTATCTTAGAACAGGGTGGTTAGCCTATCACAGGGGAGCTAGCCGAGCACAGGATGGTTAATCAAGAACAGGGTGTTTTTAGCCTAGAACAGTAGGGTTAGTTGAGCACAGAAGGGCTAGTCTAGCACAGGATGGTTAGCCTAGAGCAGAATGGTTAGCCTAGAACAGATTGGTTAGCCTAGCACAGGAGGGTTAATTTAGCACAGGATGGTTAGCCTTAGGTCAGGAGGGCTGACCAATCATAGCTACATGGACCAGAGGCCTGGATCTCAGCCTGCTTGTGCCCCTTTCTCTGTGAACACATTGTGTTCAAGCAAGCACACACACACACCTTCCATACCACGACCCCCCACCAAACTGTTTCTCATCCAGAGTGTCTCTGGTTTCAGCTAAAAGCTTCAGATATGGACAGGGTTACTAGAGGCCAGCTCTGCTAGAACCTTAGAGACCTCCGTCCATTTGTCCATCCAGATGGTCAGAGGGAGGGAGGGAGAGAGATTGAGGCAGAAAGAAGGAGAGGGAAAGAAAGATAGAGTGAGTGAGTGGGGGGGAGTCTGAGAAGGAGAGAAAACATGAGATCAAGACAGAAAGAGGAGACAGAAGAGGAGCATGGACCAGGGACAGGACAGAAACGCTACAAAGCCATTCTTTGTGTAACAAGATAATGTAAAGGGTAATGATGTGTATGATGTGGAACCAGCATTATGGGGGACATCCAGGTCTATGGACAAAGAATACTGATTAGCTTACCTTGTCAGTCTGGCAAAAGACTGGAACCAGGGCTTGCTTGTGTGTGTGTGTGTGTGTGTGCGTGTGTCGGAGCGAGATTAAATAATGTCATGCAAATTAGACACTTTCACTCAGTTTGAATCTGAGAGTGGGATTGCTTTGTGTGTGAATGTGCGCTCACTTGGTACCAGTCTTCTGTGTATGGAGTGTTCAAGTCTGTCCCTAAAGTCTAACATCTGACCTCAGACCAGTGTTCTGTGTGGAGGACTGCTCTAGGTCTGTCCCTAGAGTCTAACGTCTGACCTCAGACCAGTTTTCTGGGTGGAGGACTGCTCTAGGTCTGTCCCTAGAGTCTAACATCTGACCTCAGACCAGTGTTCTGTGTGGAGGACTGCTCTAGGTCTGTCCCTAGAGTCTAACATCTGACCTCAGACCAGTTTTCTGGGTGGAGGAATGTCTCAAGGTCTGAATCTGACCTCAGTGGTTGGATTTGACTGAATCTTGGGAAGTACTGTATTGAACTGTAACTGTAAGCTGTAACTGTAAGCCCCTTCAATAGAGTCGATCTGAGCTTATTTTAGACTTATTGTTTGTCCCCCATTCTCTTTTAAATATTTCTTTCTAAATATACCCTCACTTATTTCAGCCTTTTAAAAATGACAATGAGCCAGTTATTATCAGACACTTAGAGTCTGTGAAAGAGAGAGAGAAGGAGACATCAATTTAATGGAGCGAGGGAGGGAGGGAATGAATGAGAGAGCCAGGGAGGGGGCGAGGGAGACAGAAGAGAGAGGGACAGGGAAGGCAGGAGGATGAGAGCTGTGAGCTTGTGTCCGTTCGTCATTGACAGGCCTTGACTCATGGTTTACGTCTCGGTGTGTCATCTGTGTGAGTCTTGACTGTCCGTGTTGTCGTTGTGTCTAAGGTAAGCACGTGTGGTGAAATGAGCCTTTGTGGACTCAAACGTTGCTTGTGTGTAAGTTGTTTCGTCTAAGCTGGTCAGCTCACCACTGTCCCGTCGGCACTCAGCTCATCTGATGCGCATTGACTATGAATCGTGCGTCGACAATGCCCCTACACTAGGTTATGTTCCTGTGTAAAAGGCAGTGTTTCTGTGACCCAAAACGCGGGGTGGGTTTATTAGTGTATGTGTTGCGAAAGCTCCGCCATGTTGGTGCATGTGTTCACTGTTTGTTTCGCGTGTGTGTGATTGTGCTCTCTTTAGCTCTGGCTCTATAGACATTGGCTGTGATGATGTGACTCCGTTTGCACCATATGGGTGCTTCTCAAGTGCACACGTTTGTACATCATAGATCTACGTATACACGTGTTGTTCTGCTGGTCTCTGTGTTACGCAGTATGATCCAGTGTTGTTGCGTCATGGACGAGTCAACGAACTAAACAAAGTGATGTAGGAATCGATCGACACAAACAGCAACTAATTGGTCCACTGCTTGAACAGAGTACGTGAGCACACGGTATGTGGTCATAGCACTCCAATGGCACGGGAATACGAGTAACTCGTTCAGTCCGGGTTTGTTGTTGGGCGTGACAAAGGCTCGAACCGGGGTTGCTGTGACGTGTGTGGATTGTGTCAGGACAACGAACTCAGGATGGCTCGGTGCTAGTACGGCATACGCTGCTAGATGACCAAGTGCAGAAAAAGAGAAGAGACGGCGGGCAACTGCGATGGGAAGTGCGGTATTGACCCAGGAAAGGGGGCGGGTGTGAGGGAGGACAGGGGGAAGGGGAATGCGTATAGAGTGGGGGAGTTGGGTGTGCTGAGTGTCTGTCTCGTGGGCTCAGGTGATCTTGATTGTGAGTGTGTGTTGAGACAAGTGAGAAGGAAAAAGAAGAGGTCTGGAGTGTGGGAGGGTGGAACTAAAGGGACACGCGGTAGATAGGTGCTGTGTGTGGCAGTATGGGGTGTGTGCGGAAAATGACTGGTGGTGGGAAAAGAGAGGTGTGAGACAAAGAATCGAGGGGAGAGGGACAGACAAAAATGTGTAAAAACTCACTGAGGGAGGGCGGGGAGGAGGTGAGGGAGTGGCGTGGGTGCGAGGGAGACAGGAAGAGTAAGGGGGGGGGAAGCAGAACAAGCATGAAGAATCACATACAAGAAGGCAAGAGCTAGGAGTGGAGGGGTGATAAAAATTGCGTGGAGAGGAAGTGGGGATGACGAATACAAAACTGGAACTGGAGGGGTCGGGAAGCGAAGGGGATAACACGGGAGGGTCACAAGGGCTTAGGGCAAAGAGGCTCGATGGTATCAACAAGAGGGAAAGAGGAAGAGAAGACAGTCAGGGGGGGGGGACGAAGGGAAGAGGGAGGGGAAAAAGAAAAAGGAGAGAAGTAGGAGGAGGCGAGGACGCGGACGGAGAAAGGAGGGGGAAGGGTGCGGTGAGGGGACAACCGAAAAGGACGCTGTGGTGTCGGTGAGAACAGAGCATAGTAAGGGGAAGAACGAGAATAAAAGTAGAAGGGGGGTGAAGAGTATGTAAGGAAAAATAAGGCAGAAAAAAGAGACAGGACAGCGAAACAGTAAAAGTGGACATAGGGGGCAAAGAAGGGGTGATAAGGTGATAGAGAGTTTGGATGATAGAAGTGCTGTAAGGGGCAGTGGGAGTGGAAAAAGGTGAAATAAAAAAAAAATATGGGTAAAATAGTGGGATAGAGAAAAGGTATGAGGGGGGGGAGAGCTGCGAATGGGATAGCAGGACATGCAGAGAATGTGTAATGTGTGCACTGTACATGTGAGCGACCACATGTGGGGATGAGAAGTGAGGAGAAAGGATAATAGAGGGGAGGAACATGGGTGAGTGGGCTCAAGAGTGTGAGTTGGGGGAGTAGGGGGTAGTCAGGTAAACGAATGGGGGAAATGAAAAATGAGATGGATTCGTGTGGATAGTGAGATGTAAAGCACCAACATAGACTATAAAGAAGGGGCAAAAAGAAATGCACAACACGATAGCAGGACAGTAGATGGGCGTACAAGAGATACACTAATCACAAGAAGCAACAGACACGATGAGAACACAGAAAGGTACAAGCTCACAGAACAAACATGAGAGAATGAGCGGAGAGCTGGGAGGGAAGGTGGAACTTGACTGATCTCAGAGAGGAACACAGAGGACGGGACAAAAAAATAGGGCACAAGCGAAGTGGAAAGGACAACGAGAATAGAGCAGGGGGGTTAGATCGAACCACATGTGTGCTAAGTGAATGTGTGATAACACAGGTGGCCAGTAAATGAGAAACTAAGAGGAGAAAGACTGAGGTACATGGTGGACAAATAGCGACACATAGGTAAACCAGATGGACAGGTCGTGAGATGTGTGAGCGAGACGCAGAGTGAGCGATCAAGAAAAAAGATCGAGGTGGGGACAAGAAAAAAAAAAGGAAGGGACAAGACAAGGATAGGGACAGTACAGGACACACAGTAGAGAGATACAACATCCGACACACATAACACACCCATCATACAGAAGCAGTTGTAACATATACACGACACACACAACAGAAACACATACGTGCGTGGATCAGGAGGAGGCACTAGTAGAAACGCGGTGCCGGAGATGCTAATAGTCAAAGAAAGAGGCTCAAACCTTCGGAGACAGATGGGGGAGGGATACATAAGATGACAATACAGAATAGATAAGCATTCTAAATCATACACGACAGCTACTAATATACATCAAATTGAAATAAGAGAGTGATGTTGTGGTTCTTGAAGAACGTTGTAGTGGGTGGGAAGAACTGGGAATTAGGGGTGTATTCTCTGTCAAATATAGAGCACATGGATAAGATGGTGACGACAGATATAGAGGTGTGTATAGAGAGTCAAAGGTAACACCGAAATGTACACAGGCGCAAGTGCCCAGACGACGCTGACAGAAGGACGTATGCAGCAGAACGACAGCACAACAAACAGGACTAACAGCACTAACATACATTCAGAATCATATATATGATAAAGAGAAACTAGGTGAAAAGATGGGGAGTGTGTAATGTTATATAGGAGTTGTCATAGATTGTACTAAGGAAAGACCAACGGTCAAGAGATATACAGCAAATCGGAGGTGGAACAATGACAGGAGAGAAGAACATAAGCAAGGGAAAGCTCGGGCAACACATACACACATACAAACGACACACACAAATAGATAGGTGATGGGTGGTTAAGATGATGTTGAGTGAGTTGTGTAGTGAGACTATATAGAATTATAGGAATTTCGCTGCACATTTACAAATGCACGCGAATACGTGATAATGGACGTGGTTGGCTTTTACGCACATAGTGAAGTTGGCGGTGGTGTGTAGGGTGCTAGTGGGGGGGAGGTCGCCACACAACACACGGACACCATGAAGGGTGACGTGTCAGTGTCTGAGTGTCAAAATTTTGAACTGGCGATCTATCAACTGGCACTGGTAGATGTGACGAAACACTGGGGGCAGAGAGTTGAAGAGTGCTGTGACAATAGTTGAATACAAGGGGAACATGACAGAAAGTGGGTAATGAAGGTGTAAGGAGCATTGGCATAACCTATGAGGATGGTTATCGAGCAGTGTGGGTGGGGATAAGAATGGAACACAGGGCGAAAGGTATGAGTCAACGAACAGGGAGGCAGAGCTTGTAATGTGGCCATGGTAGAGGAACAATAGTGTATATGGTGTGGTCACAAACACAGAGAGAACAGCGATATGTGGACATCAAGGCAACGTGTGGACAAGGTGGCATGTCGTGGGGTAATGGGTGTTGTGCTATACACTCGTTCGGGACGAGAATGGGGCTGGGTGTTAGGGGAGAGAAAGGGGAGAATAATTGAGTGCACATACGGCAAAAGGCGCACCAGAGGAGAGCAAAATCACACACACACGGGACAATATAGTGTGGGGCGAGGCGTGGGGGAACACGGAGTAAATAAGCGGGACAGCGGGGGGAGGGTGGGAATAGTGCGGGTTGGGAGAGCTAAGGGTGTGTTGCAGTAGGGGAAGTGGTGGGACAACAGGAGGGGAGGGGGGGGGTGGAGACTGGTACGCTACACAGTAATATGGGGTCAAGTGTCAAGTGAGAGGCGTTAAAATGCACGCGGGAGGTTCAGAGACAATTTGTTTGG